>JAYESA010000001.1:87507414-88007414 GCA_036927795.1 Iris macrosiphon
CCTAGATCCATTATGTCAGATAGGGATCCAGTATTCACAAGCCAGTTTTGGAAGAAAATTTTCTAGTTACAAGGCACCCAACTTAGGTATATCATTGCATATCATTCCCACTTTGATGGCTAGTCCAAAGTGGCCAATAGATGCATAGAAGGATACCTTAGGTGTTTTTGTGGTCATAGGCCTAAAGAGTGGAGTAAATTCCTGACTTGGGCTGAATATTGGTTCAACACCAGCTGGCACTCAACCACAAGGGTCACACCGTTTGAGGCAGTCTATGGAAGACCATCTCCCCACATCCTTACCTATGTGTCGGACTCAATTCAAGACATGGAAGTTGCAGAAGCCTTAACATCAAGGGATCATGTCCTTAAGTTGCTCAAAGGCAACCTACAGTTGGCTCAAAGTAGGATGAAAAAGCTAGCTGAGTTGCACATGACAGATAGAACATTTGAACATAGAGATTGGGTCTACTTGAGACTGCAGCCATATAGGCAAACATCTGTAGCCTAGAGGAAATCCCAAAAACTATCTCCAAATTATTTTGTACCATATAGGGTCTTGGCTAGAGTAGGGGCAGTAGCCTACAAGTTATAAATGTCAGAAGAGTCTTTCATACATCCTACCTTTCATGTATCCCAACTGAAAAAGAAATTGGGGGCTACTACCTCAGTTCAGACATGGCATCCCAGTCAAATAAAAGAGTTAGTTTTGGAGCAAGAATGACTACTTTGAAAGGGGGTTGGTTCAAAGGAAGAACAGAGCAACAATAGACCTCTTGGTTCTGGAGAAGGATGGAACTGGAGAGGATGCACAGTGGGTTCCATATGAAAAATTCATCAAGAATTACCCACATTTTGACCTTGAGACAAGATCAAATCAAGTGGAAAGGAGTTGAGACATTCCCAGATATCATCACTGAGCTTACCTTCACTAAACTGTTAGGGAGAGTAGTGATACATCTGATGAGGAGAACAACATTGATCCAATCAGCATTATTTGGAATCCAATCAGCATTATTTGGGATCCAGTCAGCAACCAATCAACATGTGATCTACCAATCAGCTTCAACTTCATATCATTATTGATACTCTAGTATCAATCGGCTCCCAAGTATTGTAAACCCCTATAAATAAAGGGAGAAGGAGGATCGGAAGGAGATTGTTGTTAGAATTTCTTTACTGGTCATTTTCAAATTCTAGATCTAGATCTTAATTGTATTTCTTTCCCGCCATTTACCAATTTCAAATAAAAAAGTTCGTGTTCTTCCCCAATTATCCAATTTAGTCCTAAATTGATCAATTGGATGTCAAATTCTGTTAGATCTCAACCTGGACCAAGAGTTTCAGGACGTGGCTTCAATATAGGGAGCTGCGGGATTTTTTACGAGGTATGGGGAGCTGCACCAACTTTAAAAAGGTGCAAGAGCTTCCCAAAATTCAAACAAGTGATAGTCTTATAATTATTTTCTAAAACTTATGTTAGGTTGAATTAAAATTATGAATTTAATTAGTTTGAAAGGAATTTAAGTTTGACTTTGATCAAAATTTAAATTATTGATTGTATCGGATTCGAATTTTTTTCTTCCAAATTTGATTTGATTTGATTTAATTATATTATATAATATTTAATCCTATTGTAAGTTCTAAATGTAAGTTGTTATTTAAGTTTATATAGTCGAATTCTTTATTTTACACAGAGCAGATCTGCTGTCCTGCAAATTCTATCTCCTATTTCTATTCCTACTCTATTACATGTGGATCCTAATCAATATTAAAAAAAGAAAGAACCGACGTGTAATAAAAATGAAACAGAAATACAGGACAGAAATACAGGACAACAGATCTGCGCTCTATTCTACATGCCCATGAACTTCCTTGGTTTAGAAAACCAGTTCCCAATCCCAAATACAGAAATATTTGTTAGTATAAGTTGGTTTTGTTTTCCAAGACTGTTTTCCGAAACCGAATCCCAAAGGACCCCAAGTCCCCAAACGGCTACCCAAATCCTTCAACTCATCCGAGAGTTAAGTCCCTGTTGCCCCTGCCGGACGCGGCCCGCTGCAGAAGACAACCAGGCGTCCACCCATCGACAGTCAGCACAACCGCTCCCGATTTCGGAACCGGTTCGAGCGCGGGTGCTCCATTTTTGGGTTCGGATTTCCAAGGTTTTCTTGGGGCGTGTGAACAAGGGCTCGACGCACAGGTTCCCCGTCCTACGAACTCGAATCGGATTCGTCCCGTGTCCTGATTCCTGTGGATTCTCGTAAATTTCTTCCTTTATTTTGTCTTTTGATTATTCTGAATATATATATATATATATATATATATATATATATATATATTTATATTGAAGAAGGTAGTTTATTGATAAACTTGTCGAACTATAACCCAAGCATCTATGAACCACACTCACATAGTCCTTGTTCCTAAGAAAGATTGCCCTGAAAACCCTAGTGATTTCTGGCCTATTGCACTTTGCAATGTAGCTTATAAAACAATTTCTAAACTCCTTACTTCCAGGATTAGGCCTTTCCTTGACAAATTGATTTCCCCTAACCAGAATGCTTTCCATTCCTGGGCGCCACATAACTGACAAGGTTATCATTGGCCAAGAGATAATCCACTCAATGAAGTATTTTCCCCAAAAAAAAGAGTTCATTCGCCCTCAAAATTGATATATCTAAGGCCTATGATAGACTTTCATGGAGTTTTATCAAAGATTTTTTATGGGGATTTGGGATCCAAGGTCACACTAACAAACTGATTGTGAACTTCATCACATCAAGTTCCTTCTCAGTCCTTATTAACGGGTGTCCTATGGGTTATTTCAAACCAGGTAGGGGTATTAGACAAGGATGTCCCCTTTCACCATTCATCTTTAGCTTATGTACTGAAGTACTATCAAAACTTTTCTATCATTATGAAAGTTGTGATCCTATGTACTGAAATACTATCCAAATCAACCGACAATCTCCTACTATAACACATCTGCTTTTCTTGTTTTTGGCCATGCTACTACTCAGTCCATGAATCACATCCATAATATCCTATCCGCCTTCTCTTCATGGTCGGGACAGAGAATTAACTATAGTAAATCCAGTATTCACTTTAGTAAAAATACTGAACCTACTCTACAGATCCAACTTGCCAACATGCTCCAACTCTCTGCAATGAACCCTGATGACAAATACTTAGGCCATCAACTCTTGAAATCCAAGAATTGCATTTCTACTTATCATTCCCTGATTTCTAAATGCCAAAACCGATTGGAGGGATGGAAATCCAAACTTCTATCTCATGCTGGAAGAGCTGTACTCATTAAATCAACATTAGGTCCATTCCTATCTACTACTTTTCAGCCTATTCTGTTCCTAAGACTATCACCTCTGCTCTCAGTCTTATACAAAAGAATTTTTGGTGGGGACATTCAAATGATGTGAGGAAAATGCATTTTTTATCATGGGATAAATTTCTCCAACCCAAAAGAGGAGGGCTCGGATTCATAAATCCGTGGTGGGTTAATCAATCCCTGATTGGGAAACTGGTCTGGAGGTTTCTTGAGAAACCTCATCAATTATGGGCTACTCTTCTCCAAGGAATTTACTTGCAGAGAGTCGTTTTGGGATGTGCAGAAATCTAAGAGAGGCTCACCAACTTGGAATAGTATGCTTGAAGTTTGTTGCTTATTTGAAGGGAACATCAGTTGGAGAGTTCGTGGAGGATGGCTGGATATCGGTAAAGATCTTTGGGTACCATCGCTTCCAGGTTATCGGATTCAGACCATTATTGATATCTCTAATGGACCAAAGACAGTCCGGGATCTGATGAATCCGTCCTTAAGAGGCTGGAACATGAATGTTATCCATAATATATTCTCCCCTATGGAAGCTTCGGCTATATCCAAAATTGATCTATGTGAGGGAGATGGTCCAGACATACCAATCTGGACGTGTACAAAGAACGGTAGATTCTCACCTAAGTCCTTGTATGAAACTATCCGATGACGAGAAGCATCATCTTCAGCCACTTCTAACCATCACATGATATGGAAGAAACTTTGGAAGATGCATTCGATTGCCCCACGGATTCAGACGTGTATCTGGCGTCTCATCAATCATGCTCTACCCCTTCGAAAGGTGCTCCATCATAGTTTTAGCTAAGGAGTGCTTGTTGGCATGACAATATGGTTGTTTCTTGCAACCTGGAGGATGCGGGTTTGAGTTGCGGAAACATCTGCATACATATTGACCCACCCTACTCCTGACATTAATGGGAACGTCATGGCACCAAGACGCGTGCCTGGATAAGCTTACCTTCTAAATCCTTTGATTTTGTTTAAATGAACAATTTCTTTTTTAGTTATGTAAAATGGTGTGGAATGATTGGGGTACGTTGATATGTTTACCTTGCATCTTCATCATGGTGGGATAAAGTCTTGGTTGTTCATGTTGTTGTAATATAGCATGAAACATAGATTTGAATCAGGACACAATTAGTCTGATTCAACTGACTGTCTAGGTTTTATCCCACAAGCCTCTCATTGTTTGTTTCCGCCAACTGGCTGTCCAGGTTTTATGGTACAACCCTCCCATTTTCATAGCTTGGCTGGAATCTGACACCAACATAGAGGGTTGACGTCAGGTCAATAGCCGGTCAGAAGAACTGTCAGTTCTTTAATGGGGCTTTCTTATACTTCCATAGACAACCCAATTTGATAGGTGGCTCGGCTCGGATGATGGGCATAATTAATCTGATAAAATGCTTCAAGAGTAAAAGAACATAACTATAACGCAGTGACAATTTTGATACATACATATGAATATTGGTTTACCATGTTTGGATCACTGTCCTTACCATGCAATAAAACCCTAAATACTTGTTTATCAAATTATTCTTGTTTTTTTTACAATATGAATAAAAATTTGAGGAGTATCATTTGCTAGTTATCTCAGATATGGCATCCTCCAAGAGCGAGAAGTCCGAAATGGAAGAGAAAAGTGGCAAAAATAGACAGCGGGAAGATATGGAGTGGCTATCCACACTTTCTGAACCCGAACTAGTAAGTGCCTAACGTTCCCCCATACCCCTCTTTAGTACGATGATTTGGATGGGATGGGATTCTCTGAAAGTGAAACACTATTTAACAAAATTCATGTTTTCTAAACCATGTCTCAGTTTTCGACACCCATGTTTGGTTTTTAGATCTCTTTTCTTTTTGCCACTGGTAAATTTTTTTGTCATGCAATGTCTACTGTAATTGTCAGGTCTGGTTGTATGTAATGTATAGAACAAACCATCCACTTCCATATTTAGTTGCTTGATAGCTACGATATTCTTGTTAAGTAATCTTTCTTTGTTTTGTGATGTTTTTCTTCTGATGGAAAGTGGTAAAACGCACTCAATCAACTCCTAAGTATGAATCCATGTAATGCCTCTTATTTATATCCTGTACTTAGAAATTTGATTTTCATATGTGCTTTTTAAAAATCCCTGCAGGATCTTCTTATCAGCTTAAAAGAATTGGCCACTAGACGAGCAAAGAATGTAGGATACAAGGATCCTGATAATAAATTTGATGTGCGAATGCTTCGTGGACTTGGTATGCTATCCTTATTTAGTAAGTTATTGGTATATTTAGTTTAAGACAACGATTTTCTTTGAAGGGCCCAACTTGTTTGTTACTAGCTAAGCAAATGATTTTATGATCCTTTGGCTTTGAAGCTTGCAAAACAGCAATTTAAAAAACTAGACGTGCAAATAATGTAGGATACAAGGATCCTGATAATAAATTTGATGTGCGAATGCTTCACGGACTTCGTATGCTATCCTTATTTAATTAGTCATTGTATATTTAGTTTAGGACAAGAATTTTCTTTGAAGGGCCCAACTTGTTTGTTACTAGCTAAGCAAATGATTTTATGATCCTTGCTTTGAAGCTTGCAAAACAGCAATTCAGTTGACCTCTTTTTTTTTCTCTCTTTGCCAGTATTCTTTGCTGATATAGGTTGGTGTACTGTTTAATATTTAAGTACTTTCTGGAATCTAGTGACTTTCTGTAACTAGCAGCAGCACTAGAAAATGCATATGAGATATGTTTGAAAAGATTCAAGCACTTCTAATATTTGTTGGTGGCTTGCCAGTCCTAATCAATCTTTTAGAGCATCATTATGGAAACTTCGTCAGCATGCTTATATTTTGTTATAGGAGCGTCGTTTTGCATGTCATATTTAAAATATAGCAACTATTGATCTTTTTCTCTTATCCTTCTTCAGGCTTCATATTGTTGGAATATGTCAAGGAACAAGTCAAAAGCTCTTCTGAAATTCCAGATTCAGATGAGATGTTGAGATTGTTAAACAGAAGTGGTCTGTCTACTATGAATTCAGGGGAAAATTCGAACAAGTCATCCAATGGAGGCACACGTGATTTGGATTTTGTCACTCCAAGACGTAAACGGATGTGGGATGGGTAACTTCAATATCTTAAAGTAGTAACATAAGGAGTTTTCTGTTTGCATCTTTGTTAGTGCCTTGGGAGTAGTTTTTGTGCAAGGTTTGGACATAATTTTAGGATCTGGGTCAGTGTTTTTCAGGGGTATGACATTGATCTAAACAGAACCCCTGATACTGTTTGAGGGAGTCTAGGCAGTTATGACATTAACACGTGTAATGTCTGTTCTCCCTCCAAATCAGTTGAGGAAACCATCTTTGCAAACGCCTAGGTTAACATAGAAACATAAAGTAGAATTTTCACTTAATGTAATGCCGATAGATGCTTGGATCCCCTGTAATAATAAGGGGTCTTCTATGATTTGTTTCGAAGGGTAGGGTTGTTAGGTGACAAAATCCCAAACCTTTTGCAGTATTTCTTGCAACTCCTATCTGGCTATCAGGTTGGGTAGAAGAAATTGTTACTAGCCTCTATGAAATATTTAGTTGTACAACTTTAGTTAAGAGATTTGTTTACTTTGTAGACTTTCTTGGATTATCTCTTGCTTTAGATTCAACTACTATTCTATTGATGTATATTTAATTGTCGTACATGTACAGATTATGTGAAGGGACTACCAACGGTCGCAAGAAGCTGAAAACAGAAGATACAAACGATTGAGTCTCAGATTGTTATTTTTCCTCTATTATGCAATTTGGATATCAGATCTTTGGTTCGTATACACAGTCTGACCATTGTTTTTTCTGAAAGCCAAGAGTTACTTTCAGGTAGTTACATATAGTTGAAATTGAACAACTTTCAATGTTCGTAATAATTGCTATTATTTCAATCTGGTAACTACTTTATTTTAGTGAAGCTGCACAATATAAAACATGTCAACCGAACTCGAGTGACCCTTATGGTTACCAGAGAGAGGTATAAGATCCTGACTGGGTGGCGGAAGATCGATGGATCGAGCCACGGGGACGTATTATTCCTTCCATTTATTGGTGGAAGTTGGGGGCAATGGGCCCAAAAGGCACGCAACGCAGTGTGCATAAGTCCCAAATGTTATGCCGGCATCTAAAAAAAAAAGTCTATTTTTCCTCACCTTATCAAGTGCTGGTGGCTCTTCAATATTAACTGCTTGTCTTTGATATTATTCCTTCAGTATTTCGTTTTATTATGTTTACTATTTGTCTTCTCATCAAAACAGTTGTTTGTTAAATATACTTATTTTTTAGAATAATATTTATTCTTATCTTTCACCTTATTGATGCGTGTCGGTCCTTTTGTCTGTTGGCCTATCTATACACTATTTGTGTTCCTGAAACATCTAGGTATCAAGAAACAATCAGTTGAATTTATGTTCCTGAAAACAAGGTTGACCTCAAGTGACTTCTACTGGTTTAAAATTCTGAAGAGTTATCTAAGAAAGCAATGCAAACTGCTGGACCCAACAACATGGATCATTATGAACAAAATCACTTGTAGGAACTATGGACGAGATTAACCAGTAGGAAGTATTTTTGTTTGATACGACGTAGTACAATGTTTCAGAAAGTATCACCTATTCACTTTTAGCAACATTGACCTCTGCAAAATATTCTATGTTAACATCGTTTCTTTTGTTATACACAGCAGTTAGTGGTAATTGGTAGTTTTAATAAAATCTTCCAAATCATTATTTGCTGATAAGTCTTACAAACAAGCAAAAAATAAATTATGAGTGCCGCTTCGTTTGGTTTGGATTATTTTAATGTGCCCAAGGGTTAAGTTAGTTTATGGACGATTTTGCCCTTATTTACATTTAACTTCCAAAATCCTTGTCCCTTTTATTTCTAAACATTTTGTTCCAAATAAATTTTCAAGCACTGGGATTTTGAAGAGAGTAATTTGGTGGTTAATTTGGGAAAATGTAAGATCTCCATACAAATTCAACTTTGTACCATTTATTCTTGGCGCCCCAAATCCAAACAATCTTAGTCCGCTAGCTCCTCCACAACTTCTGTACCGTCAAACCACCTTTCGAGCCGTCGAGCTTTCCCCTTGATCCCAACAACCAAAGTCGGATCCTACAAGCTCTTCCCACGAGTTGTTCAGAGTCCTAGTCGCGAGCAACAACCTAGTCGTCTCTTCCACATCGTCGCTACGGGATGAAGACACTTCCGGTGCAACCTCCACTGCCCTCACCGCTACTCCGGACCGAACCACCCAGGAAGACTATCCTCACCGCCATTACTTCGGCGCTCCACATCAATCCGGCCATGCCGCCACGGCTCTGCACTCTCGTCACCCTTCCCGCGAGCCTCTTTCTCCCCTCTGGTAAGCTCCCTCCCATTCCTTGTTCATCTCCGCTCCAATCTTTCTAAGTAAATGTTATGGTGAACCTGTGTAGAAATAATCTAGCATGGTCTTGGTCTTGTTCCATGTAAGTGTGTATCTTGGAATCTGGCTATGTGTATACTTTGGGGTAAGTGTGTCTTGGAATCTGGCTATGTGTGTTATATATACGAGTTATATGGAGTGTGTCGAGTGAAGAAGAATAGTGGTCACAGAAATAAATAACACATGAAGTGCTTGAGAATTAGGTTGGAAAAATGAGTGTGGTTCATGGGTTTGTACGAGGAGGCAACACTTGCATGTATATATATTGTGTGTGAAGTCGTGGGAAAGAAGAGAGGCTTTTGCTGTGTATCTCAGCAAGTGCATTAGTGTATGAATGGATATTTTCTCCTATTGCCCATGGTTATCCGAGTGTTGTATATGTGTATGAGTGAAATGATGGATACATGAGTGTTGGTAGGGAAGAAGGCCACAGTATGATAGTGAGGGAACAGAACAACCATGTACATATGGGTGTTGTTGATTAAATAGGAAATAAGTGGTGTGTGGAGACTTAGGATACGTGTGTAAGAGTGTTCAAAATAATATTAATATATATAAGGAAAATTGGTGTGGGATAGAATGGAGAGGTTCTGTGTTTAAATCTGGAGAGGGGTGAATCATTTAGAAGGCCTATCGAATAGGTGAATATAGGTCACTCGGAGGAGAAGATAGTGTATGTATGCATTGCGGGTGTCACATAAATCATGCTAGCAAGTAGGAATGCATGCTGGGTGTTTGTGTGTGATTCAAAAATGTATTCATTCTATATGTGTGTAATAAATTGGGATATGGGACAGGATGGTTGCTTGAGGAAGAAATGAGGGGAAGGAGGTTTCCTGTTGCGCTGATGATGGGGAGATATATATAGCATTGAGAATTACTTTGTGGGTTTGTCTTAGGGGATGCACAGTAGGTTGTAATTCGTCGACTTATCACCGGCCAATGGTGTAGAGGTGATTAATGAGTTGAGGAAATGAGAAGTAATAGATAGGCCATGGCTGGTGATATATGAGTGATGGAAAGAGAGCAGTATATATGTATAAATCATGTGTGCGACTTGTATTGGGTTGGGGTTGAACCAAGCTCGTGTAAATAGGTTGTATGTGTGTGTATGTGTTTTTTTTTTTTTTTTTTTTGTGGAGTATAGAAGGGTTTAACAAGTAGAACCGTAGAGCCATTTAGGCATGGTAGGCATAGTCTTACAACTCCTATAATCTCAACGAAGTGGCACTCCTATATATATATATATATATATATATATATATATATATATAATTAATAAATTTTTTAATTTATTCTTTAGGCCCTTTGAACTTACTGGATCAGATTTCTATCTTCAACCTTCGGATCCAAACAAGTATACATTGACACTCTTGTTTACATTTTTTAAATACTGCAACTGTATTTACTTATTTCTGGTTGAACGTTATTGCGTGTAGTGTTCCGTTCCCCCTATTCGGGGAGAGCGGCTAAGAAATACTTGGTATCGTTCGATCGGGACAGATTAAATCAAGATCCTTTCCTCGTTATGGATTGATTTCTTCGGAATCAGGTCCCACATTCAACGGATCATGTCTCAAGGAAGGACTCGGCGGCAGAGTCGAGATGAGCCTTTCCGTTGTGTTGGTTTTTTTGTCCGTTTTTGATGCCGCTTGGTTGCTTTCTTGTTGGTTTTGTGACTTGCGTTTTCTTGAACGGTTTCGATAGATTTCATTGCCTTCGTTCTTAGGATTTCGGATTTCGTATCGAACCATTGGAGACCGAAACAGGAGATATTGATCATCTGTTGGTGCGTGCAGGTGATCGTGTAGGCGACGCGCAAGCGGAGTTTTGAAGATCTTTCCTTTTCTCTCACAGTTCACCAACTTGTGAGTGACCTTACTCCCAATTTGCGCCATTCTTCCAAGTCTTCATTTCTAATAAAGTGACTCATTTGTGCATTCCGATCAACGATACCAAAAGAATAAAATTGAGTCCGAATAAAGGAGAAGTAGACTTGAAACACTTATAATTCTTGTCACATAGAATTCTTAACGATTACATTAATGCGTGCTTGTCCGCTATACCTGTAGCTATTTTATGTTCAGTTGTAGTTAGAACTTATTTATCTATAACTATTTAATGGATAGTGCAAAATTGAAAATGTGATCATTGAGCAAGGTAGCCTAGACTATGAAAAATGTATGAAGTTCATTTACTTATATTGCTTTGAATGTGCTTCAATTGATAACTTAGTTTGTAGACGAGGCATGATCTTGGACAACTTGTGCACAAGAGATGTCGTTCTACAAACGGTCGCCGGGGCACTGGGACCGCTTCGACCCGGGTAGAACAATTTGCTAGTGTAGTCCTAGCATTGGATGGGTCCGTGCGTCCGCCAAGGGCTAGCTACCCAAAGCGGAATGGCAGCCGACCCATCTCTCTTCCGACCAAGTGATGTGCTATGTATATTTTAACTGTGCAGACTAACTATGTCTTCGTGGCAGAAAAGTTTATGCTAAATTTTGTACAGGTGGTTCAGACGGTACAGGTAAAGTCACCGAATGGTGGCGCATTTTGTTATGTCATTTCATTCTATCGTATATAAAGAATTGAACTAAGGCAAGATAGATAAATCACATAATAAAAATGTTGCATGTATACATGAATGCGGTGTTGATTTGGTATGTTGGGTTAGCTCGCCCTCACCGGTACTTTTTGAAGTACTGATCCTCATTGCAGCAGGTTCCCTGAGCCGAGGTGACGCGGCGAGGAGATGAAGTTTTCTCCAACCCTCCCCTGATCAAGCGCGTTCGTGTTTTGACTTTTGGACCCCAAGTACATAATCAAGAAAGGAGCTCTCACTTTCCTTTTCGAAGCTCCTAGGCGATGGTGCTAACTCGTACCCAAGGTGTTTTGTGCTTTTGAAATATTAGTAAGGGATGTAATGTATGGATCGGCTATCTCATTTTGCATCCAAGTTGTAAACCCGTATGGCATCTTTATTACTTTTGGGTCAAGAGTCTGTAACCAGATGTTCATTATCAATAAAGAGAACTTTTCTATATCTCAAAGTGTGATATCTTATTTGCATACTCTGTTGCATTTGTTCTAAAGTGTATCATTATGTCACGATATCACGTCCGGGGGACGATTATTGTTTTAGCGAAAATCGGGGCGTGACATATTGGTATCAGAGCATGGCTTTAGATCCTTTGACCTTCATGTCAGAAGAGTTTTCATGAAACGACCCTGTCCCTCCCAGTTGAACTCTTGAATTCGCTTGGCCAAAATGAGATGTGTTCCATACAGTGAGTTCATAATACGTTTTGAGACTGATGCAAGTTACTTTTCTTGGAAGGAACGGCCTCAGAGCCGGATGCACAAGCGCAGATGGTGGCGCAAGTACAAGGGAGCAGTTTCGGCACATCAGGCAGCTCAAGAAGTCCAGCTGTCGTACCCTCTGTCGACCCGTTCGAACGGATGATGCGCTTGATGGAAACGCAGCAGAGACAAACAGAATTACGTCAGAGCCAATTTGAGTCCCGGATCGAAGCTCAATTTTAGGCACAACAGACCTAGGCCGTGGCACAGTAGAAACAGATGGATACCTTGCAAACGATTGTGACGATGCTCGTCGCCAACAACCATTCTACATCAACGGCCGTCACGGCAGTGCCAGTCGTAGCCGTGACTGCAGGACCTCAGGACCCTCCAGAACCTCCGCCCTCAGATGAAAAGGGTCTCATCCTGCAAATATCAGAGTTCAAAAAGATGTGTCATGCTACCTTCAAGGGGAGTGAGGACCCCTCCGTGGCATTGGATTGGCTGGTTGAGTTGGAAGACCACTTCGAAGTGCTTCGCATGGACGAAACAAAGAGAGTCGCTTGCGCTCAGCATCAGCTCCGTTTAAACGCACATGATTGTTGGGATGCGCACAAACAAGCTATAATGAGTGAAGATGACATGACAACTATCTCTTGGTCTGTGTTCCGTAAGGCCTTTGAGGAGGAGTATCTTCCACCTGTCGTCCTTCACAAGAAGGAAGATGAATTTACACATTTGCAACAAGGAAACATGACAGTGCGGCAGTACGCCTCACAATTCAACTGCCTTGCAAAATTTGTTAAGTCTAATCTTTGTGACGCCGAAAGTTGAGCACGAAGGTTTGAGATAGGACTGCGACCTTCTATTCGTGCCCACATCGTCGTTCGCTCAGTACCGTACAATGAGAGAGTCTCTAAACCACGCCATCTCCCTAGAGCCGCAGTACCCTATAGTTCGCACCGGCGCTGTGCAAAATTTCAATCACAAGCGCCTTAGCAACACAAGAGGTAACAACGCATCCAAGCACCCCAACAACGACGGTAATCAGGGTGCAAACCCAGGGAGAGGTAGTGAGCTCGTCTGCCACCGATGCAATCGTGTCGGACATATCGCTCGAAACTGTCGAGTATTCAATGGAGCGTACTTTAAATGCGGTCGCCAAGGGCATATGGCAGTGAACTGTCGGGAGGGAGGACCAAACCAGCAGTGACAACAAAATTGCATGCCTCAAGATCAGGGACAAGCACCTCGAGCTAACCCGACGGTGCCGTAGAACGCTTAAGGCCGGGTCCATGCTCTGACTCGGGAAGAGGCGTTCGCATCAAACATGACGGTGTCAGGTATATTACTTTTTAATAATGTACCTACTCGAGTATTGTTTTATTCTGGGGCCACACATAGTTTCATTGCGGCGGATTTTGCCGCCGAGAACACATTTTCTGTAACACCGCTAGGCCTAAACCTTAGTGTCCGTACTCCATCGGGCGTTGATTTGCCAGCTCACTTAGTTTGTCGTGAAGGTAACATTTGCATCGGTGGAAGAAAATTATCACTTGATGCGATAGTCTTAAACATTAGGGACTACGACATCATTCTGGGGATGGATTGGCTCGACGCTTACTCGGCTACCGTTGATTGTGCGGAAAAGAAAGTCGTATTTCGTCTACCTAGCGAGATTGAATTTTGCTATGTGTGCAGTCCACAGTCGAGAGCGCCGAATGCCTGCATGGTGATCTCTGTAATGTCTGTTCGGCGGATGATACATTCCGGCTGTGATGGGTACTTGGCGTCCGTTCGAGACACGCAGCTAGATTGCGCAAACGTTGAGTCTATTTTCATTGTGGCAGATTTTCATGATGTATTTTTCGACGAGTTGCTCGGCATGCCGCCCGACCGAGAGATAGAGTTCACTATTGATACGTTTCCAGAGACTACCAATTTTCAAAGCTCCGTATCGAATGGCCCCAACAGAACTAAAAGAGTTAAAGGTTCAGTTGCAAGAATTGCTAGATCATGGGTATATTCGGCCAAGCGTGTCTCCGTGGGGTGCGTCTGTATTGTTCGTAAAGAAGAAGGATGACTCGATGCGGCTCTGCATCGACTATCGTGAATTGAATAAAGCCACTGTTCGAAACAAGTACCCCCTTTCCAGTATCGATGATCTCTTTGATCAACTACAAGGTGTGACGGTATTCTCGAAAATTGATCTTCGCACAGGTTACCATCAGCTCAAGATTAGGCCGGGCGACGTGCTAAAATCAGACTTTCGCACTCGCTACGGCCCCTATGAGTTTTTGGTGATGCCATTCGGATTAACTAATGCCCCTGCCGCCTTTATGGACTTAATGAATCGTGTGTTCCGGCCGTATCTCGACAAGTTTGTAGTAGTGTTCATTGATGATATCTTGGTGTACTCCAAGAATATAGAGGAACATGCAGAGCATTTGCGGACCGTGCTACAAACTCTTTGGGACAACAAGCTATATGCAAAGTTGAGTAAGTGTGAATTCTGGTTGAGTAGTGTATCTTTCCTCGGGCACATCATTTCTGTCCCGTTGCACTACCAGACGAGACATCGGGATTCCAAATATTCATCGACGCGTCAGGACAGTACTTAGGGTGTGTACTCATGCAACAGGATAGGGTGATAAGCCTACGCATCCAGGCAACTGAAAAAGCACGAAAAGAATTATCCTACGCATGACTTGGAGCTAGCGGCAATTGTGTTCGGGCTAAAATTGTAGCGACACTACCTCTATGGAGTGGCTTGCCGAATTTACACTGATTACAAAAGTTTAAAGTACCTATTCACCCAAACCGACCTCAACCTACGACAGCGGCGTTGGCTAGAATTAATAAAGGACTATGACTTGACGATTGACTACACACCTGGCAAAAGAAATATTGTAGCAGATGCATTAAGTCGAGTGTTTGCGGGATCCCTGTCCGTTAATCGCAGGTTACAAAGGGACTTAGAGGAATTGGGCATTGAACTCCGAATTCGATATCGCGGCGCGCGAGTTGCTCATATGCGTTTCGTACCCAACTTGTTAGAGAGAGTCACATCTACTCAGAGGGACGACCCATTCATAAGGAAAATGCGCGAGCAGATTCTAGCTGGGAAGGTGAAGGACTTTGCAGTAGATGAGAATGGAGTGTTGCGAGTTAAGGGAAGGCTATGCGTCCCCAACGACTCAGAACTCAGAAAGGAGATCCTTGCGGAAGCTCACTATGCAGCCTATACGGTCCATCCCGGGAGCACGAAGATGTATAGAGACCTTTGCACTATTTTCTGGTGGCACGACATGAAGAAGGATGTGGCGCTCTTCGTGTCGCAATGCATAACCTCTCAGAGGATGAAAGCAGAACATCAGAGACCGGGCGGAGAAATATAGAATCTTGCTATCCCGGAATGAAAGTGGGAGCACATAAGCATGAACTTCATTGTTGGCTTGCCAAGGACGCAACGGGGGAACGACGCAATCTGGGTCATCGTCGGCCGGTTAACCAAGTCAGCGCAATTCATTGCCATTAAAGCTACTTGGAGCATCGATCACCTTGTCCAGAGCTACCTTGATGAGATAATTCGGCTTTACGGAGTACCCGTTTCTATAGTGTCTGATCGGGACGGACGATTCCTATCACGTTTTTGAAAAAATCTTTAGTCAGCGATGGGGACCAAGTTGAAGTTCAGCTCAGCCTACCATCCTCAAACCGATGGCCAAACAGGGCGGGTGAATCAGGTACTAGAAGACATGATGCGTCTTTGCGTAATCGATTCGAAGTCAAATTGGGACGTCCACCTACTGTTGGCCGAATTTGCATATAACAATAGTTATTAGTCCAGCATCCAAATGGCTCCGTATGAGGCTCTGTATGGACGGAAGTGTAGGTCACCGATCTGCTGGGATGATGTTGGGGAACGTCAAATCCTTGGGCCGGAACTAGTTAAACAAACAGTCCAAATGTTCGGTTGATTCGAGAGCGACTAAAAGTAGTACAAAGCCGGCAGAAAAGCTATGCCGACATTCGTCGTCGACCCCTTGAGTTCTTTGAAGGTGATCATGTGTTTTTAAAGGTCTCGTCCATGCGAGAAGTTATGAAATTCGGGGTAAAGGAGAAGTTAAAGTCCGAGATTCGTTGGCCCGTTCGAAGTCCTCAAACGAGTCACTTCAGTTGCCTATCAAATTGCATTGCCACCAGCCCTGTTAGAAGTGCATGATATTTTTCATGTGTCACAACTTAGAAAGTACGTGCTTGACCCGAACCACGTGGTAGATTTTGGTAAAGCTGGATCTGCAGGCAGACTTGTCGTACGCCGAGGAACCCGTTCAGATTTTAGAACGGAAAGAGAAGCAGTTGCGAAATCGTACAGTCTCGATTGTGCGCGTTCTTTGGCAGAACCACTCGGTCGTGGAATCGACCTGGGAACTTAAATCATTGAGCAAGGTAGCCTAGACTATGGAAAATGCATGAAGTTCATTTACTTATATTGCTTTGAATGTGCTTCAATTGATAACTTAGTTTGTAGACGAGGCATGGTCTTGGACAACTTGTGCACAAGAGATGCCGTTCTACGAACGGTCGCCGGGGCACTGGGACCGCTTCGATCCGGGTAGAACAATTTGCTAGTGTAGTCCTAACATTGGATGGGTCCGTGCGTCCGCCAAAGGCTAGCTACCCGAAGCGGAATGGCTGTCGACCCATCTCTCGTCCGACCAAGTGATGCGCTATGTATATTTTAACTGTGCAGACTATGTCTTCATGGCAGGGAAGTTCATGGTAAGTTTTGTACAGGTGGTACAGACGGTAAGTCATCGAACGGTGGCGTATTTTGTTTTGTCATTTCATTCTATCGTATATAAAGAATTGAACCAAGGCAAGATAGATAGATCACATAATAAAAATGTTGCATGTTCACATGAATACGATGTTGATTTGGTATGTTGGGTTAGCTCGCCCTCACCTGTACTTTTCGAAGTACTGACCCTCGTTGCAGCAGGTTCACCGAGCCGAGGCGATGCGGTAAGGAGGTGTGACCTCGGCTTTGGGCCATGTCATAGCGGAGTTGCACCGCAAGGAAGCGCAAGGCTTCATGCCAAGGACTCTTTAAAAGAACTCACATAGAGTGTATGGAAAGAGATATAGGCCGTCTCTTGAGGGTAAACTTGTAGACGCCCAAGATACATACACCGAAATCAGGAGTGCACAATGCCTGTAATGTGCAACCGAAAGCACAACTGATGTCATTGTGTGAGTGGGAAGAATTGCAGCTACGGTACAAAATTCAAGGCTTAGTTCATTCTTGTATCATACTGTTATTCGACCCATGCGAGAAGATTCAAGTCGAAGCGACATCTATCCTAATGTATGATTGGCAGTCACTGTGGGGAACACATAACCCATATATTGAGATATGTGTGAGATTGTTGGTGTTTTTGCCTTTGGACTAGTAAAGATAGTCTCACATTAGCTACACCACCAAGTGGGTATCTCAATATAATACTTTGTATGTGTTAAGGTATGCACATGAGGTGTGGTAGGGCATATGGGTGCCATGTGGAGGTATTTTATTAGGAGAAAAAAAGATTAACTCCTCAATGAAAGCTTTTAAGCTTTTGTCATGCTCTTGGATATTATTCCATAGGAGCTAAGGCCCAAAGGGGCTTAGCGACTCAGACTCTGGCTCAGACTCGAGCTCAAGGGCGCAAATTAGCGCTTCGTTGACGAACTTTGCACTTAGTCCGTCAGCATCGTCGCAAGGTGCTTGTGCGCTTTTATTGCGCTCGTGCGCTCATTTTATGTGCGAGTTTTATGCTCGGGTTGCATACGCGTATTGCATGCGCGTGTTGCATGAACGAGCGCTAAGCGGGTGCTGAGCGGGCGCTTAGCAGGTGTTGAACGGATGTTGAGTGGGCTATGCATTGGGCTACGATTATGGGATATCAATTTTGTATATTGGTTTTTTAGTCCCACATCGGAAAGAAGAGGAGGATGAGCTTCCATCCTTCCCTATATAAAGAGCCCTCTAGCCTCCTTTTGAGACACAAAAAAAATTGATAAAGTGGAGTCCAAAGAAATCCGTTCGAGTCACACAAAGAGGTGACTACGAGTGTTCCAGAAGTTCTCTTGTGAACTTGCTGGCTCCTAGGAGCAGATCGTCGATAGAGGACGAATCTTGCTTTGAGCAACGGTGGTCTTTACCGCCCCAGCAAGAATAAATTTATTCTTTCTTCTTCTCCATTTCCTTATTTGTTCGTTCTGTCTGATTGCAACTGCATTTTGCAAGGAAGAACAAGGGTTGTTTTCGTTTTATTGGTTCTTATTCTATCTCAATTGTAACTGTGTTTGCAAGAAAGAACAACGCTTGTTTCTGCCAGTTGGTTTCTGGAGTTGGCACTCGTCTTGAGTTAAGATCTTCGCTCAGAAAAATCTTGTTCCATTCTAACAAGCTCGTTCATAGTTTTGTTGCTACCTTTCTAACAAGCTCGTTCAGGGTTTTGTTGCTACCTTCCTAACAAACTCGTTCAGAGTTTTGATTCTGGCATCTGTTCAATCCATCAGAAGATCTGTCTCAGGGAATCACACATGCCGCCTACAGAGCGTGCAGAGCACACCAGCTCTGCACACCAGCGTCAAACGACCAACCTTTCCAGTCTGGCACAACCTCCTCCACCTATCTTTATAGGAACACTTTCTGCTCCTTTCTTCTCTTCTGCTTAATCAGAGTTCCCTCCGTCGAGTGAACCCATTGCTCCTTAGCTCTTTGTTTCTAGCCTCTCGAAACACCCGGCCACCAAACCAAACTTCTCCACCCCCTGCATCGTGCAACCACTACTACCATCACCTCCACCCCCCCCGACCTCCTCCTTCCTTCTGTAGTACAACCTTCGCCGCAGATCCGTCTTCCAACGACACGTCCACGCTAGCTCCTGCATAACTTCTGTACCGTCCAACCACCTTCTGAACCGCCGATCTTTCCCCTTGCTCCCAACAACCAAAATCAGACCCGACAAGCTCTTCCTACGAGTTGTTCGAGTCCTAGCCGTGAGTAGCAACCTTGTCGTCCCAGCCTTTCCCTTCCACATCGTCGCTACTAGATGAAGATCCTTCCGGTGCAACCTCCATTGCACTCACCACTACTCTGGACCGAACCACCCAGGAAGACTATCCTCACCACCGTGCCCGACCATTACTTCGGTGCTCCACATCAATCTGGCCATGCCGCCACGATTCTGCACTCTTTTCCTCCTTTCCGCAAGCCTCTTTCTCCCCTCTGGTAAGATCCCTCCATTTCTTGTTCATCTCTACTTCAATCTTTCTAAGTAAATGTTATAGTGAACCTTTGTAAAAATAATCTAGCATGGTCCTGTTCCGTGTAAATATGTATCTTGGAATCTGGCTAAGTGTATACTTTGGTGTAAGTGTCTTTATAACCTCCCAAATTTTTTTCTTTTCTATTTTTTTTAGTAGAAGTTTATAATAATCTATAAATAGGAAATTAAAGTATTTATTATTTATTATTATTTTGATTATTAATACTATTATTATTTTTATTATATATATATATATATATATATATATATATATATATAAAGGGAAGTATATTCATATAAAGAGTTCCAAAAACCTAGGTTACATCAGTGGCCCAAAAACCAGCCCTCAACCCTAACCCGGCCGCAAAACAGCGTATACAACAAAACGAAAGAAAAAAAGTATACCCCCAACCTCAATCTAAGAACGAAAAGAACTATTAACCCAAAATACTGCTGATCAGAGCGCTACTAGACCCCACGTGATGTCTACAACTGAATAGAGCCAGTCCACATAGTTTCTGAATCTCGCAAATCAGTTGAGAAATAGAGAAACAATATTCCTCATACTTCGTCGTAACTGCTGCTGCAACGTTACTGAACCGTAGAAAATTATATATATATATATATATATATATATATATATATATATATATATATATATAAAGGAATTATATACTAGTTAATATTGTCTTAATAATAAACTTTTATTATCAAGGCTATTATAAGCAAACAAATAGAAAAGCTATATATAAACGAAATTGCTAAATCCATAAATAAAATCTCTAGACTAAAACAAATCCCAACCACCCGTTTATCCTTACACTAACTCTAGGCGTATATAAATACACCTTAAGGACTGGTGTATCCTCGAGTATATTCTGGGCGAACCTCTCAGCCCCCTTTCCCGACGCACTTTGGTGCATATTGTCCTTGGCGCACTTTGACGCATATTGTTTGCTAGCTCGGCAATTGTTTAGACCGAACCCGTGAGTTGTGGAGAGAGTGTGTTTGGTTGGGTTGGTGGCATGTGTGGCTTGGATGGGTTTGAGTGATCCAACGGTCCACATCACAAACCTATACCTATATATTTTCATTTCTCTCTCTACTCATTATTTTCTTTCCATTTTTCTCTCTTAGGTTTTCTCTCCCTCCGTAGGCAAATACATCTTGCACAAGAGAAGAGCCATGGATTTATGCATGCTTTTAGTTCTTAATATTTTCTGTTTATTTCTAGCTCATATTGTTGGGACTGAGCACCCCTTCATCTTTAATACTTGTTGTTTTTGATTTTTTTGGTTGGAATTGCATGGACCTGAGTTTGGAGCTGTGGGTTCACTTTTGTTTTTCTGAGGTTTGATCTCCCAAAACTGTGTTCTGCAGAACTAATTAGCTCATAGTGTAGAGCACCATATTTTGTGTAACTTTGATTTTGGCCGTGATTGATTTTGAGTCCAACTAAGTTCAGTGTTGAAACTTGATACAACACGTATACCAAAATGGCTGACTGGAGAAGAAGAACAGTGCTCTCTGAAGAGTATGCAAGAGAACCCCTTTGGCGTAGAAATACGTATGTTTCACTTTTGGCGCATTGGTGTACTGTCCAAATTCTTTGTGCGTACTAATCATACTACACTCAGTCTCCTAGCAAAAGTGCGCCAGTCACACTCCTTGAGTCAGTGGCGCACTTTCGAGAGGAAACCCAGTTGGCGCACTTTGGTGTGTATTCAATCCAAGTTCTCCCTGAAAAATGAAGAGAAATTGCGCCATAGTCAGTCAACGCACTTTCTTCGGATTTTGGCAATCTGGCGCACTTTTTCTATGTTTTGTCAGCCGGCGCAGTTTTCTCACGTTTGGTCTGCTCGTGTACTTTCTTCCCTCTTTGTTTTCTTAGGGACGAAGTTTTGGTTGGTTTCTCGATTTCTGTGTTATTGATTTGTGTGATACTCGACTGACGAGTTTCTCGACTGTCAAACTTTGACCTCGGATTGTGTTTTATCTTTTTGCTAGCTTGCTCGCGCACTTTACTTGAAAGCACGTCTTATTCTTGCCCGCGCACTTTTGTCAAGTGTGCCATGTTGGTTAATTTGACAAGGTGTGCCACTCCTTTGTAGCTCGTGAACTTTCTTGCTTTGTGCGCCAACCTTGTTTCTGTGAGTTTGTGCGCCAACCTTACTTCTGTGTGTTTGTGTGCCAACTTGCTTTGTGCGCCTACTATTTTTTGTGCACATTGGGCCCTTTCCTTGGTTTAACATTTACGTTGGATGAATGATTGTGAGGATGTGGATGAATTGTATTTCGATCTTGAATGTATATGGACCTAATGACCTAGTTATGACTATATGCTAAATTGACTAAGTACCTGACATGAGCCCTGTAGATGTGGCTGTATATGTCACGCTCCGATCTCCCGCAGGCAATCGACCATTCCCGCTAGGCGGGAATCACCCTCGCCAGCGCTCCCGCGGAACGATCGCTTAACCCATCCGGGCGTGATGCCGCACGAGCGTGATCCACGCCCGTGCAAGGCCATAGTTCATTGGCTGGCGGCAAGAGTTCTAAGCCACAGAGTCGCACAGATTGTCCGAGTGCAGCGGAGTCATGAACGCATAGCGATCGGTAACAGGTTCACTGAGTCGACAATAGTAGCGGAAGCATTGAAACACAAGTTGAAGTAAAGCAAGCTCTTTATTGATATAAACATGTGTTACAGGCGGCGTATAACCGAGATTACAAGTCGCTCAAGCCTCTCTCTCTGAAACAGTAAAAGCGTGCCTAGTGGCTACAACTGTGGAATGAATGTACAGGCGATGGTCAGGCGACGCTCCAACATTATGTCTTGTATATGTGCTTCAGTTCCGGACGCACCATTGCAAGGCTTCAGAGGAAACTCCTGGCCTTAGCACGCACGAAGGAGGTGTCCGCACCGAACGAGGTTCTCCCGCACCCTGCATATCAAACTGGTGGATTATCAGTACATTGAATGCACTGGTGGGGAAGCTACTCGCCCGCTCGACAAATCCAAACACGTAATACAGGTTTCGTGCACAACTATTAAGTTGTCTTTCTAGTTGCCTTAGGATCAGTTTCATGCAAACATTGAATAGCCTATCGTGTCGGGCAGTGCGCCGTGCGATGAGAGGAAACACGGCGAGACTTACCAACTTGTCATCTCCTTCCCTGTCCAAGGCAAACATGATTAATTCAAGCACGGGCAAGTATAAGCATTCAGGAGGCAAGCATATGCAAACACGAGGGTCATTTTAACATGATCATTCAGGTGTTCAGTTATTCATTAATGCGATGTAGTGACTCGCACGCGGATAGCCGCTAAGCGAGGATGACTTATCTATATGAACAGAAGTCGCTGGCATAGCCATAAAGGACCAGATTTGTAGTCTCAGGGTCGAGGATGAAGTGCAAGCAATGAACACGATGGGCATTGCACTTTATCCCGCCGAAACAGACGACTACGTAGTCTCAGGGTCGAGGATGAAGTGCAAGCATACAGAAACGGAGAGTCTTGCACTTATCCCGCCGAAACAGACGACTACCAGAAGTTCCGTCTAGACCGGGTCGGCCCCAGTGCCCCGGTGACCGCCCGCGGAACGAGATCCGAAGATCACCTTTTACAAGTTGTCCGCGACATGCAAGTCAGGGTCTCGGGTCAGATACAGAAACAAGTTCGTGGCAGAATATATATATATGAACAAGTCCGGTATGGAACGAGTTCGAACAGAATATATATATGGAACTTGTTGAGACAGGATTCAGTAGTTTGCTCCTCGAGCTGTAATCCAGGGATTTATTCTTTCTTGGTGCAGATTCCCTGGTTCAGAATTTGCCTTGGTGACCTAACGGTCCCGGATACTTGCAGGTTCGTTCAGGCACGGAACGACTACTTAGTAGTCTTTCTGGGTTTGGATGAATACGAGGCAACATACAAGCAGACAAGCATGCGTTTCTAAGGAACATAAGCAGGCACGTTGCTCGGACCCGAAGGTAAGCCGAGAGTTGAAACCGTTAAGGGACTTAGCATGCGAGGGTCTGAACATATGTAAGCAGTATTTCATTTTCCATGTTCTAGCATAGCAATACAAGTTGGGATTATTTCCTTAGCTAGGTGCGTTGGATTTATTAGCATGCAGGGGGTGAATCACCTAGCGACTAGCATAAACATTCCAGATTTTATGTGTGCTGGCTAAGCAAAGACGAGTTCACCGTAGCCACCCACCTTAGCGATGATTCGCCTCGGTAGAGCGATACGTCTGAGCGAGCCTCTGAAAGTCCAAGCCGGATTCCTGTAGGGACAAGTCTGGATATCCTTTACTTCTTGATCGAGGCAAAGTGGGTCGGGACAGTTGCACTATTGCCGATTGAGTCGGCAGTCCGCTTGAGCGGAACGGGGTGTTACATCCTACCCAACTTAGAAAAAATCTTGTCCTCGAGACTTACTAAGGACAAGCAGTAATCTAGGGTTGAGGCAATCCTAGACAAGTCGTTTGTACTTGTTCATTGGATATTCACTTGCACAAGCTTCGAAATCAGCATATCGCTTAGACTGGATCGTGCGCACTTTCGAAGTGCACTTCTAGCGTGAACACGTCAACCAGCTCAGTGATAGCGAAGTCTTAGCACTCGAGTTTCACCTTTTCTAAGTCTTGGATGGTGCACTAGTTCAAGGCGTCCCTCGAATAGATGCATTCAACCAAACTTAGGGTTAGTGAAAATCGGACAAGCTACTAGCGATACTCTCAAGGGTTCGCACAGGTTGGCACAAAAGCCACTCGCAGCATACAACCAGACAAGCAAGCATATCATTCAAAACGTATTTTGAAAGTATTTAGACTTATTGTTGGAATATCCCATCGAGGCATTGAGAGAGAGCGTGCACATAACCCACGAACGAGCTTTCGAAACAGAGATATCGAATTGAAGGCCAAAGTCGTAGAAGCCAGGCTCTGATACCAACATGTCACGCCCCGATCTCCCGCAGGCAATCGGCCGTTCCCGCTAGGCGGGAATCACCCTCGCCAGCGCTCCCGCGGAACGATCGCTTAACCCATCCGGGCGTGATGCCGCACGAGCGTGATCCACGCCAGTGCAAGGCCATGGTTCATTGGCTGGCGGCAAGAGTTCTAAGCCACAGAGTCGCACAGATTGTCCGAGTGCAGCGGAGTCATAAACGCATAGCGATCGGTAACAGGTTCACTGAGTCGACAATAGTAGCGGAAGCATTGAAACACAAGTTGAAGTAAAGCAAGCTCTTTATTGACATAAACATGTGTTACAGGCGGCATATAGCCGAGATTACAAGTCGCTCAAGCCTCTCTCTCTGAAACAGTAAAAGCGTGCCAAGTGGCTACAACTGTGGAATGAATATACAGGCGATGGTCAGGCGACGCTCCAACATTATGTCTTGTATATGTGCTTCAGTTCCGGACGCACCGTTGCAAGACTTCAGAGGAAACTCCTGGCCTTAGCACGCACGAAGGAGGCGTCCGCACAGAACGAGGTTCTCCCGCACCCTGCATATCAAACTGGTGGATTATCAGTACATTGAATGCACTGGTGGGGAAGCTACTCGTCCGCTCGACAAATCCAAACACGTAATACAGGTTCCGTGCACAACTATTAAGTTGTCTTTCTAGTTGCCTTAGGATCAGTTTCATGCAAACATTGAATAGCCTATCGTGTCGGGCAGTGCGCCGTGCGATGAGAGGAAATACGGCGAGACTTACCAACTTGTCATCTCCTTCCCTGTCCAAGGCAAACATGATTAATTCAAGCACGGGCAAGTATAAGCATTCAGGAGGCAAGCATATGCAAACACGAGGGTCATTTTAACATGATCATTCAGGTGTTCAGTTATTCATTAATGCGATGCAGTGACTCGCACGCGGATAGCCGCTAAGCGAGGATGACTTATCTATATGAACAGAAGTCGCTGGCATAGCCATAAAGGACCAGATTTGTAGTCTCAGGGTCGAGGATGAAGTGCAAGCAATGAACACGATGGGCATTGCACTTTATCCCGCCGAAACAGACGACTACTTAGTCTCAGGGTCGAGGATGAAGTGCAAGCATACAAAAACGGAGAGTCTTGCACTTATCCCGCCGAAACAGACGACTACCAGAAGTTCCGTCTAGACCGGGTCGGCCCCAGTGCCCCGGTGACCGCCCGCGGAACGAGATCCGAAGATCACCTTTTACAAGTTGTCCGCGACATGCAAGTCAGGGTCTCGGGTCAGATACAGAAACAAGTTCGTGGCAGAATATATATATGAACAAGTCCGGTATGGAACGAGTTCGAACAGAATATATATATGGAACTTGTTGAGACATGATTCAGTAGTTTGCTCCTCGAGCTGTAATCCAGGGATTTATTCATTCTTGGTGCAGATTCCCTGGTTCAAAATTTGCCTTGGTGACCTAACGGTCCCGGATACTTGCAGGTTCGTTCAGGCACGGAACGACTACTTAGTAATCTTCCGGGGTTTGGATGAATACGAGGCAACATACCAGCAGACAAGCATGCGTTTCTAAGGAACATAAGCAGGCACGTTGCTCGGACCCGAAGGTAAGCCGAGAGTTGAAACCGTTAAGGGACTTAGCATGCAAGGGTCTGAACATATGTAAGCAGTATTTTATTTTCCATGTTCTAGCATAGCAATACAAGTTGGGATTATTCCCTTAGCTAGGTGCGTTAGATTTATTAGCATGCAGGGGGTGAATCACCTAGCGACTAGCATAAACATTCCAGATTTTATGTGTGCTGGCTAAGCAAAGACGAGTTCACCGTAGCCACCCCCCTTAGCAATGATTTGCCTCGGTAGAGCGATACGTCTGAGCGAGCCTCTGAAAGTCCAAGCCGGACTTCTGTAGGGACAAGTCTGGATATCCTTTGCTTCTTGATCGAGGCAAAGCGGGTCGGGATAGTTGCACTATTGCCGATTGAGTCGGTAGTCCGCTTGAGCGGAATGGAGTGTTACAGTATATGCACTAGCTATTTTACTTGCTAAAATGATTACTTTTCCTTGATTACCTTATTATACGTTGGATAGAATTAAGAGGCGTAGTTCAAATCGGGTGACGTTCTGCAACCCCGGTCCTTGTTTGGCTTAAGGGTTTTGGATCTGATCTCGATGAGTTCTTGTACTACTCTTATCCTCATTTATTGATATAATAAAGTGACAAATTAATGTAACCGGTATTAGACTGTACTGTCCTGAATAACTTGTTACCTGATAACTTGTCCATGATCTTGATACTAGAACTTGGTCCTGCCCTAACTATTGTATTTGTGCTGATACACTTGATTGCACCGAGAGTGCTACTTGATATATAGTGAGCCGTCGTGCCACATACTCCTGCTATGTGATATATGTAATTATTTTTATGCACGGATCTGGTAGTTGGACAGTGACTTTAGCTGTAGCTAGATAGTATTGATTGTTACATCACACTTGGGTGAATCCAGATTAACTTTCGAGTAATAATATGGGTTCTTATCAAGAGTGCACGTACTTAAGGTATGACATATAAGAAGGAATATTCATGTGACCATGGCATTAGATTCTAATTAACCTAGGGTTAACTAAGCAACTTAATTGGTAGAGCATTGGGAGGAAACGGTATCTCGAGATCGTGCATGTCGAGCCACCCTAAATTAGCTGGGAGTAAAGGCTGGCCACCACGGATACTGTATATCATCCGTACTAGTGGAGTGCAGTATCTGATCTAAATATAAGACTGAACCAGTATCTTTCTTATATAAAGCCTGAAACTATTACTGATCATTAATTAGCTCAGGGCCCTTGTAAGGGACCGATGCAACTTTTACATATATTCTTGCTCATATATCATTGGTTCAGCTAGCCCTGTTCGATTATGGCATAATCTGTGGATACTCATATATTGTATTACTGGGATTACCTAGAGACCACATACCAAGCCGTAATACATGATTGGCCGTTTAAATTGCTTGTAATATGTGCCTAGCTAGGAAAGTGGGCTATCGTGGCTTGATGATTCAACCGATTTCCTTGTTTAGTTGTTGGGTTTCGTCGTTGTGTTACGATACTCCATGGACTGAAGTTATATTATTTCTCCAATACGCATCTCTGTTTGTGTATTGTGCCTTCTGTTGAGTAGAATTAGGGACATAGACTGTTGTGGCATGATGATTCAACTCATGTCCTTGTTTGGTTGTTGGATTGCGTTGTTGTGTTACTATAGGCTATGGATTGAAACTACGATGCAGAGTTATTTCAGCTTAACCATAATCAAGGGACATATTCTATCTTGATATGATAGGGCACTTTCTGTCCTTGTTTGGTAAAGGGGTGTCGTATCATGTCATGGATGGGGGACATATGCCATTGATTGTTGCCACATCCATCTCATGCTATAGATCTTCTTTTGTTTCTTTATTTCGTGCTTCATTTGTGGTACTTGCTATTTGGGATCTGACCCTGCTGGTTTTGTATGGCCATATTTAGAGCCGGCACCTGAGGATCAAGCTTATCTCACCCTCACTGATGGCACGCACCAGAGGGATGACTGCTGAGGGTCACAAGTGCGTTCCTTTATTCACTGCTCGTCTTTTGTAAACTATATTCTTTTCAGCATTTAGCCTACCGACACCTGTTAGCCGACAAATACCCTAGTTTCTTATATGATTGGATATATTCAGACTGCAGCTGACGCACTGTCATGTATACTTTGATCTTGCATCTGACATATAATTTTATACCGACAGATCTCTAAGAACATTCTGATGTGGCGTTTGAGACGCCTTACTGCTTATTCTGAAATATTTTATTTTATTGCTACTTGTTTGAATGATTAAGACATAAAAGTTCTTGACCCTAGAAGACTTGATTGTAGTATGAATCCCTTGTCTTTAGACAACCTTAACACATTGTGGGTTGCTTCGGTATTCCGCAAGATATGGTTGGCTGATTCATTCTCCTGCTCTCCAGTATTCTGGATTTGGGACGTGACAATGTTTTAGTGGTAGACCATGCAGGTCTGTATTTTTTTCAGACTTATGGGGTGGCTTGATCATATGATGTCTCAATCAAACATTTTCCTTCTTGAGATCCTGAACTTGTCTCCTCGAAACTCAGTTTGACCTCTGTACCATTGGTTCTCGTTCCTTTCTCGTCTTGTTCTTGATTTATCTTGTGTCCTTTTTCTTAGGTCTTCTTCAGCCTCGATGGTCGGAGCACCAGTAGTTTCAGCAGGGTAGGGATCTATTGGCCCTCAGCGAGAGACAATACCTGATCCTGAAGAGATCAGGGTATAACCAGTAGAGGAGCATGAGGAGCAACTTGTACGTGAAGCTCCAGTACCCCGGTCATACCAGTAGTGTCAGTAGCACTTAATACCCTGACATTGCTGGAAATTATATAAGGAATAATGGCAATGCAACAACATCAGCAGCTTCAGCAGCAAAAGCAATATGTCTTGTTGAACCAAGGATTACAGACGACCTTGGAAAGAAGTGTTAGAACAGACTCAGGGGCATCGCTGAGGTTCTGTCGACTCAACCCAAAGTACTTTGTTGGCACGAAGGAGGCCATTACCGCAGGCGCTTGGCTGCAGAATATTGAAACAATACTGACAACGGCAAAGGTTCCAAGTGAGGAACAAGTTGATCAGGTCCGATTGCAGCTCTATGACCTTGCTAGAGATTGGTGGGCAACATAAGAAGTTTGTTTAAGACGACCTATCTCATGGGACAACTTCAGGGGCCATTTCAGAGTTAAGTATTTCGGAGTGGTAGCACAGTATGAGCTACAAAAGAGGTTTATCAACCTCAAAAAGTTTGGAAGGATAATGGATGGTTACGTGGCAGAGTTATGTAGGCTTAGCAGATTTTCTCTGACGATGGTAGCAACAGAACCAAAGAGGGCGATGAGGTTCCAGTATGGACTTCATCTGGAGTTTCAACAACCGGTAGAGGGCCATAACTACCATACTTTCGACGAAGTATTGATCACATCTAGGCGACACGAGCTGAAAATGCAGAGGTTAGCATCAAGGACGAGAGGCCAGAAGAGGTCTCATGTACAGAGCGGAGGAGGAGGACCAGTACAACGAACGTCAACACTATCTCATGGCGTTCATATTTGTGACACATCTCCAAGGAGGCCAGTAGCATCGGCAACAACAACACCAGCTCGACCGAACCAGCCGAGGCAGGAGCAATAACTGCGATTTGGAGCCTCAGTCTGATGTACGTATTGTGGCAAGGGAGGCCATACGCGAGATGTGTGTAGGACAACACGGGTTGTGTCTGCTATATGGCAGTCCAGATCATCAGATTGCCTATTGTCCTATGATGCAAAGGATTGATGGACCGACGCAGCGGTTAGCACAACCATCACTAGGGACAACTCAGTATAGGGGACCAGCACTGGCGATCAGGCCATTGGCTCAGCGTCCATTACCGATGCAAACTCAAATGTACAACTAGCAAAGGAATCAACAGTATGGGCATCAGAGGCCACAACTGCATATTCAAGGGAGGTAGTAATAAGGAGCACCATAAGGCCAAGAGAAAGCTTTTACCCTTTCTCTAAAGGAGGCCTTGGCATCATGTGACGTGGTGGCAGTTAACATTCTTGTTATATTTTTTTCTGCCATAACATTATTTGATTCAGGAGCATCCCATTCATTTGTATGTGCACAATTTATGACACGTATTGGATTAGAGTTCGAGGCATTGCCAGAGAGGCTGAATATACTCACTGGTAATGGACTCGTATGAGTCAGTAGAGTGTGTTTAGCGTGCACAATTGTAGTGTGCGGACATTTATTGCCTACAAAGTTGATCGAGTTCCCTATGGGTAACTTCGGCGTTATTTTAGGCATGAACTGGTTGAGAGACAGTCATGCAACGATAGATTATCGTAGGGGTAGAGCGTTGTTTAACATCCCGGACAAGGAAGAATTTATCTTTAATAGAACGGTGAAGGACCAACATGAAGGTGGCATTGCAGCAGTAGCAAGAGTTGAAGAGCAGTTCACCAGAGTAATTGAAAAATTTCTTGACGTATTTCTGGATAAGCTTCTAGGATTACCCCAAGTAAGAGAAGTACAATTCTGCATAGAGTTAAAGCTAGGAGCAGAACCAATTTTCAACAAGGTCTATCAGATGTCACCAATGAAACTTAACTAGTTGTATCAACATGTGGAAGAACTAAATGCGAGAAAGTTTATTCAAACTAGTGGATCACTATGGGGAGCACAAGTGGTTCTAGTTAAGACGAAGGATGGGTTGACACAGTTATCTATCGACTGTAGGCAGTTGAATGCAGTAATAGTGAAGAACGTATCAATTGCCTATGATTGATGGCTTATTTGTTCAATTGAGTGGAGAAATAGTATTTTCCAAGATAGATCTTCGATCAGGATATCATCAAGTAAGAGTTCGGGAGCAAGACATACCGAAGACAACATTTCGATCTCGATACGGGTATTACGAATTCGTAGTTATGCCATTTGAAATGACTAATGCACCAACAATATTCATGGATTTCATGAATCGTATCTTCATGCCATACCTAGATCAATTTGTAGTAGTATTCATAGACAAAATTATTGTCTACTCCAGCAGTGAAGAAGAGCATGAAGAACATCTTTGGAAGGTGTTGCAAGTTCTGAGGGAGCATAAGTTATATGCTAAACTCAGTAAGTGTGAGTTCTGGTTAGATCATGTGTCATTCTTGTGGCACATCATCTCAGGAGCAAGAGTATCAGTGGACCACAAGAAGGTTGAAGCAGTAGAGAACTGGCCAGTCCTGAAGATAGTAGCAGATGTGTGAAGTTTCTTGGGATTAGGGGAATATTACTGGAGGTTCGTGGTAGACTTTGCACAAATTTTAGCACCAATGACTCAATTAACCCGCAGAGAGGTAAAGTTTGTTTGGGCGGCAGAGTGCCAAGAAATATTCGAGAAATTGAAGAAGAAATTGATATCAATATCGTTCCTTACACTTTCAGTAGGATCAGAAGGATTCACAGTTTATTGTGATGCATCTGGAAAATGACTTGGGTGTGTGTTGATGTAACACAGAATGGTGATAGCTTATGCGTCTTGGCAACTTCGATCACATGAGAAGAATTATCCAACACATGATATGGAATTCGCAGCAGTAGTGTTTGCTCTCAAGTTGTGGAGACATTACCTATATGATGATCGGATGGAGATATTTACAGATCACAAGAGTTTAAATACATATTCACTCAAAAGGACTTGAAAATGAGACATAGGAGGTTTCTAGAGTTGTTTCGTGATTATGATGTGGCACTTCAGTACCATCCAAGCGAGACAAATTTGGTGGCATATGCTCTAAGTAGGAGATGCAGCACATTCATCTTGACAACTCAGAAGCACATTCTAGAAGATCATCAAGAGATGGACATCAATGTAGTATTACCTCAAGAGATGGGAGTGTTAGTCAGTCTTCAGATACAATCGACTTTGGTGGAGAGGATCAAGTCAGCCTTAGACGAAAAATGTCCAAATTCAGAAGCTTAGGATGAAATGTTAGTCAGGTCTTAGGAAGGAATTAAGAATTCACGAAGACGGAACACTTAGATTTGGAAATCGTCTTTATGTGCCAAGAGGGAATAACCAACAAGAAATGATGATCGAGGCACACAATTTCTAGTATTTTATTCATCTCGGAGGTGCAAAGATGTACCATGATATCAAGGAATATTTCTGGTAGAACATAAATTAAAGAGATATAGCTCGGTTTGGTTCACGATGTCTCATATTTCAGCAAGTGAAGGCAGAACAACAAAGACCAACAAGATTGTTACAACCCTTGCCTATTCCAGAGTGGAAGTGAGAACACATTACAATGGACTTTATGATCGGTTTACCTAGATTCTCTAATAGACGTGATGTAGTTTGGGTGATAGTAGATCGACTCACAAAAGTAGCACATTTTCTTTTTTTTCGAATAGGGCAGTCCACAGAGCAATTAGCAGAGATGTACATACGACAAATAGTGAGGCAGCACAGAGTTCCGACGAGTATAGTGTTAGATCGTGATACTCGCTTTACATCTCATTTCTGGAAAAGCTTGCACGAGCGTTTAGGTACCAAGTTGAGATTCAGTATCGCGTATTATCCCTAGTCATATAGACAATCAGAGAGGACGATCCAGACTTTGAAAAATATGTTACGGACTTGTACCTTAGACTTTGGTGGGTCTTGGGACGATCATCTTCACTTAGTAGAATTCTTGTACAACAACTGCCATGCCCCAATCTCCCGCATGCTCAATAGTCCCCGCTGAACGTGAATCACCACGTTGCAGCTCTCCCGCAGGACAATCGTTCTCTTCGGAACGTGATGCTGTACGAGCCTGGAGTTGCGCTCTTACAAGACGATGTTGTTAAACACCAAAGTTATCATTGAAACAACCAAGTTGCAACGAAAGTCAAGTATTGTGTACCAAGCACACTTCAGAGTATATGCAGCGAAGCTCTCGATAGGGTCTAAATGAAATGCCACAAAGGTGATTGCCACGAAGGCGATGCCACGAAGGCGATGAAATACTCTTGCTCTTTCTCTAGCCCACAAAGGTACTTACAGTTCATACATCATGTCCTGTATATCCAAGCAGTGCCACTACACCTGCGTACCTGAAATAATGCCCACAAACGTGGGTCAGTACACAACCGTACTAGTAAGCGGGGTAACCCACTCGTCTAAGCCGACACTAAGTAAATAGTGAATGCAAACAGTTATATGGTGATCTTTCTAGTTGAATCCCAGATTCATTTCATGGCATAGGGATGACATGTTAAGGAAAGCTGTAAAGCAGTTTAAGCATGCAAACATTCAACTCAAACCAATCGACAAGCAATTATAACCAACTCGAAGGAAGCTAGCATGCAACCCGTCCTACTCAAGCCCAAGCAACACGATAACATATCGAACCATCAATCTCGCCTCAACATCCATCCTCAACCAAAGCTTACAATCCAATCTCAAAGTGCACACTCTTGCCGAGGCAAGGTGGCCGCGCCTACACGAAGCACAAACCAACCAAAGTAAAGCAAACCAACTCTTATCTATATGAAGTCACTGGCCAAGCCATAAAGGACATATTCCAAGCATTACGACGCTCCCTATCAGCCCGGGTAGCAAGTCCCGCTGGAGGTCCCGCAATGCATCACGACTAGCACGAATCGAATATTTTCCTCCGGATCGATACGGTTCTAGTGCCCCGCAATGCATCACGAGGAAATGCCAAAACTTGTGCACAAGTTGTCCGTGACATGCAGACACCAAGTAGGTATGACGAGAGGATCGAACATTCTCGCCCCACCAAGCGATCTTAGACTCGTTCAACCAAATATCCAACCGAAATATCCATAACCAAAGAATCCATAACCATTCTTCCAACATATTGTCCAAGGCACCAATCTTAAGTTATGCCCATAGGCACAATCTCAAGTTATTCCCATAGGCACAATGCCGCTTCTCAATACAGTGTTTCAAATTGGGTGCAACACCCTAACTCAGAACAATCCCGTGGCACAATGTCCCAATAGTGGCACAATGCCCAACAGTGACACAATATACCCTCGCCGATGCAGTTGTTCGGTTTCGAACCACAAGTGCTCGCTTTGCAATACAAAGCGACCAAGTGATACTCGTGCACGGATGCACGCTCACTCGCCCAAATTCTCGATATTCCCAATGCCTCAATGTATCATTCCAACTGTCCAAGCATAATCCCAATTATCCAACCAACTGCCTCAAGTAGTGTATAATCCAACTCTAGCTCCAACTATCCATACGCGAAAACCAATTCAAGCCACAATCCTATCCAAGCAAACGATGTACACTCTATGCACGCCTCAGTGTAGTGATTCCCAAGTTTCAGCCCAAGTGTTCAAGCCTTTACGTGTTTTCCATATTATTAGGCATGAAGGAGTAGAGGAGAAGGAAAAGAGCCCACTCACAATGTTTGATCCCGTTAAGCATCATGTCCTGCCGATACGGCCAATCCTTTGAACCCGTGGTCCGATGCAAAGCGCGATCTACTCAACTGGTATGACCGTGCGAGCAGGCCGTGCTCTCCCAATCATCCGACCGATCGGACTAGGGAAGACGACATTATCGTTCCCATCCAGCTATCTCAGTACTGTTCTGAACGAACACCTGATTCCCATCGAACTCCGCTAGCCATTTGCACATGAAACCAACTCAATCAATACTTCTTCCCAAAATCCAACAAAGTCAAATGTAACCAGCTATTGTTTTATTCAATCCGATTCAGTGTAACGTACCGTGCGGTTGCGGGGCATTACATAATATACCACTTAGAATCAGGTTCGTCCACCAACCATGCTGGTACTCATTCCTATGACATGCCGCTTGTCCAGTTCATAGATCTGCTCTGCAACTCTCATACTCATAATTTTTACTCAGCATCTTGTTCTGCTGAACGCTCGTACAAATTTTTGAATTTCCACATCCTCCTTGCAGCTCGATACGAATTTCTCGTATCGCTTAGTTTTGGATCGTACACATATTTAAGGTATCCCTAAAATACGTGCATTTCAGCCGAGCTTTGCGATAGCAAATTTGAACAAGTTACAAGGGTATCTTTATGTCCGAGGCATCCATTTGCTTTACTCCCAATTGAACCAATCCTGATTTCCATTCCAACATATTCGATTGAGCAATAGTCTCAAATATGATAATTTTCCACCGACTGAATCAGTTCTTATTCCAACTCAATCCATCCAACTATTTCTGAATCCGCACTAGCAATATCTCCAAATATATCTCGTGCACCGAACGATCATCACGACTGATACTACCCCATCTATGCGACTTACCCAGATATCAAACTTTGCTTAGATCAGCTCAGCCAAACACCTTTTCCTGCCATCTCAATTCCTCACTGGGTGAACATCTATATTGAGGTTCGTGTGATCCACGAAGATCGCGCTGCCACGCCAAATAGATTGTGTCGCCACGATTCCAACGTGGACACACTCGCCACAATTCCTAGGTTGCGCATGGAATAGTTCTTCGCGCTGCTTCCACTGCCTCGAAGCACAGGATATCACCTTTGCCTTCTGAACGAGCACGCTTCCCAGACTAAGTTCTGATGCATCTTGTAAATCTGAGGCAAATCTGTCCCTTCCAGTATTCGCAAAGATTTGATCTGAACGAGCCGCTACTTTAACTTCACGAGCTAGTTTTACAGTCGTCAATTCATATGAATGCTATTCCCTTCCAGGGCACGATGAGTCAGAGGCGATGCCATCTACAAAAATCTGTGACTCTGAATCTCATCAGTTGACTAGGCTATTTCCACCATCGCTCCGATCTTCCGGCTGCATTTTCAGCTGAAGACTATCCCAAGGGTCTCTCAAATCCAACACTCAGTCAATAAGCCAAATCTCTAACACACAGCACTCACATCTTCTCTCGACGCATTCCCCACAATGGTCATTTTATGGGTCTACAATATTCATCTCTGACCTGGCGGGCAAGTCGCTAGGGTCAGCTGTCCCGAAGCTACGCTCGATAATTGTAAGTCATCACGATGGACAGTTACTATGAACCATGCTATATCTCATCTGCAAATCCGAGCCATAATCCAACCATTCCATTCGAGCGAACTTTCGAATCCGAGAAATTCATGCACTACCTTTGATGATCTGTCAACCAATGCCACTTAACCACCTAGAGTATTGCTATCTATCCGAGCCACAGTTCGAGAACTGCGCTCGTTGAAACCGTCTTCCATCAATCCGTCGTTCTGCCCTGAATCTATCAAATTTCTGAATTGCCATGTTCGACTTCTCGCACTACCACTTGCAATGATTCTTGAAACTCGAGACTTGCTCAAATTCTTATCCGTTTGCCGCGTCCCACAATGCACGTCCAACTTACTCGAGCAGCACAGTGATTTGCTCCGACGTTGCTCCCACGTTTAGCTATCTTCAAAAGTCTGTCCGCCACAATCTTTACCTTCCGTTGTTGCCACAATCCGTTCAAGTCTTTCCGGAGAATCCGTCTACCCTTGTTGCACCATTTTGCCCAAAATTCTATTTCCGCTAAACCTGAGTTGACTTCTCGAGTAGCAATATCCAAAATCCTTCAAGTCGTGTGAAACCATCGTATTGCCCCTCCAAACCATCGTATTGCACCATTTTGTACTGATCCAAGATCCGTTCGAACCATCCCTTATGCGTGATCCTGCCATCCCCAACTCAAGTCTGACACATAACTCAGCTATTGCCTGAAATATCCAAATATTTTCATCAATCTCGCGATGCAACTCGTGCCATATCCCATTCTCAATACTTCCAACTATTCTCACCGTCTGATACTTTCGCTACACGAGCAACCCGTGCAACGTTCTTTTCCAAGAGTCCAACCCAATACCCAACTGTTCCACACATTTGTTATACGAGCAACTCGTACAAATTTATTCTGATATTCTCAAGCCAAACTCAAACCTGCTCAACCGATGCGCCACACGAGCAACTCGTGCAACACTCTCTGTGATACACCCAGCCAAAATTCAAACTTCTATCCAATACAATCGCTACACGAGCAACTCGTGCAACGATCCATTCTCATCCGATGATTCTACTCACAACATGCCGCATAACCAATCTCATATGCCAACTAACTGATCCACTGATGCAATCAGAAACTCCCTGAATGATAACCCAAGCCAACCCAACGACAGCTCTCAACTTGTTGCACAAATTCAATAACGCCACCCAACTTGCTGCATGAATGCAACAACGTCTAACGAGGCTAAGTGATCTAACGAAAACCAACCAAAAGTAACACAACGAAGCACAACATGCAGCCACAACCAACAATTTATAGACTTATTGCATGAAACATCCAATGCGGCACCGAGTAGAGCCAAGAGCTAAACGACACGCGAAAGCTATTTAGAGTTTGTGATGAAACGAAGGACCAAGTCCGAGGAAATGAACCAGGCGCTCTGATACCAATTTGTCATGCCCCAATCTCCCGCAAGCTCAATAGTCCCCGCTGAACGTGAATTACCACGTTGCAGCTCTCCCGCAGGATAATCGTTCTCTTCGGGACGTGATGCCGTACGAGCCTGGAGTTGCGCTCGTACAAGGCGATGTTGTTAAACACCAAAGTTATCATTGAAAAAACCAAGTTGCAACAAAAGTCAAGTATTGTGTACCAAGCACACTTCAGAGTATACACAGCGAAGCTCTCAATAGGGTCTAAATGAAATACCACAAAGGCGATTGCCACGAAGGCGATGCCACAAAGGCGATAAAATACTCTTGCTCTTTCTCTAGCCCACAAAGGTACTTACAGTTCATACATCATGTCCCGTATATCCAAGCAGTGCCACTACACCCGCGTACCTGAAATAATGCCCACAAACGTGGGACAGTACATAGCCGTACTAGTGAGCGGGGTAACCTAGTGAATGAAAACAGTTATCTGGTGATCTTTCTAGTTGAATCCTAGATTCATTTCATGGCATAAGAAAGACATGTTAAGGAAAGCTGTAAAGAGTTTAAGCATGCAAACATTCAACTCAAACCAATTGACAAGCAATTATAACCAACTCGAAGGAAGCTAGCATGCAACCCGTCCTACTCAAACCCAAGCAACACGATAACATATCGAACCATCAATCTCGCCTCAACATCCATCCTCAATCAAAGATTACAATCCAATCTCAAAGTACACTCTTGCCGAGGCAAGGTGGCCGCGCCTACATGAAGCACAAACCAACCAAAGTAAAGCAAACCAACTCTTATCTATATGAAGTTACTGGACAAGCCATAAAGGACATATTCCAAGCATTACGGTGCGCCCTATCAGCCCGGGTAGCAAGCCCCGCTGGAGGTCCCGTAATGCATCGCGACTAGCAAAAATCAAATATTTCCCTCCGGATCGATACGGTTCCAGTGCCCCGAAAATGTCGTTACGAGGAAATGCCAAAACTAGTGCACAAGTTGTCCGTGACATGCAGACACCAAGTAGGTATGACGAGAGGATCGGACATTCTCGCCCTACCAAGCGATCTTAGACTCGTTCAACCAAATATCCAACCGAAATATCCATAACCAAAGAATCCATAACCATTCTTCCAACATATTGCCCAAGGCACCAATCTCAAGTTATTCCCATAGGCACAATCTCAAGTTATTCCCATAGGCACAATGTCGCTTCTCAACACAGTATTTCAAATTGGGTGCAACACCCCAACTCAGAACAATCCAGTGGCACAATGCCCCAACAGTGGCACCATGGGCAACAGTGGCACAATATACCCTCGCCGATGCAGTTTCGGTTTCGAACCACAACTGCTCGCTTTGCAATACAAAGCGACCAAGTGATACTCATGCACGGATGCACGCTCGCTCGCCCAAATTCTTGATATTTCCAATGTCTCAATGTATCATTCCAACTGTCCAAGCATAATCCCAATTATCCAACCAACTGCCTCAAGTAGTATATAATCCAACTCTAGCTCCAACCATCCATACGCGAAAATCAATTCAAGCCACAATCCTATCCAAGCAAACGATGTACACTCTATGCACGCCTCAGTGTAGTGATTCCCAAGTTTCAGTCCAAGTGTTCAAGCCTTTACGTGTTTTCCATATTATTAGGCATGAAGGAGTAGAGGAGAAGGAAAAGAGCCCACTCATAATGTTTGATCCCGTTAAGCATCCTGTCCTGCCGATACGGCCAATCCCTTGAACTCGTGGTCCGATGCAAAGTGTCACGCCCCAGTCCCAAAATATCGAGGGACCGGACGCGTGGCAATGGCTAGCAGCACACACCGATGGACAAACCCAATTTAATGGATCCATCGGGGCATGCTTAAGCTGTAATACAATAATAAGTAGGTCCAATGATATGAGTCACAGTCTATACTAATCTCATCCACAACAGATAATCACAGATCAAATGCCAGAATAATGTAAATAAATAAACTGACAAATCACAATAAAAAGTGTCTCAGAGAACAATCCGAGAACATGTCTGATACATCAAATGAAATAGACTGGAAAGAGAATAACTAGAAACAGAAATAAAAGAAAATCTCACGCCAATACTCAGGAGAAGTCCTCGGGTATGAACTCGTCCTCAGATGTCGGTACAGCTCCTGTATCTGCTCCTGTTCCTGCTTCTGCTCCTGATAAAGCTCATGTACTGTATAACTCTAAGTGGATCTCCTCTGCTAGTCCTGGGGACAGTCCGGATCCAGGTCCTCAGGGGACAGCAAGGTACAGAAAATACAAGCCAAAATAAATGCAGTGCAGCAGAAGATGCAATAAATAGGGTAAGCTATATAACCATCTATGTGAAAATGCAAGTGAGAGCATCACTAGTGCTCAGGCCGAAGCCACTACAAGCTCTGTGTCGGGGAGCCGGTAGCGGTAATAAACACGTAATGTGCCTAGCTCTGCTACGAGAGTCTGAGGCCTCACAATAGTAGTAGATAGATATATGAAACAGCCTATAGCCTGTGTGTCTCTCCCCACCCAATGTAACCACGCCTCTCATGACCATAACGTCTCATGTCCATGTCAAGCGGGATCATATCTAATGCAACAAGTCATACTATATCTAAGAATATAATGTCCATGTCTTGTATCCTATACAGAATCACCACGAATATCTCGGAAAGATCCTGTCTCATGAGTAGTGTCAAGTGTCCTGGGTCAAAGTGTACTTGGTAAGACCAGTACGAGAATATATAGTGTCACGAATGTCCATCTCTAGATGACCGTACTCAACACCGCGTACAGTGTTGGCACCCGACTAATAATCGGACGCTAAGTACGTCACACGGTTCTAGGTTAAGCATGCACAGCAATATAAATGAAGCAAGGAAAATATGTAACAATACTGCAGAGTTTGGCAAGGTACACTTGCCTGGGGTCCTGGCTCCAATTGTGGCTCTGGTCTCAGTGTGATCTGCAGGTACTACTCCGGTTGCTGAAATAAACATCACCATTAGATTCAGAAAATATCAAATAGCTAAAAACGCCTGTCCTTGAGTCCAATTTGGACACAAGGGCAAAAACGACATTTCTGGGTCAAAGCGGGGTCTACATGTGGGCCACTTTGCACCGAAAAATGTGTCAGGGTCAAAGGTCTCCAAATTCGCCAAACTTAGTGTCAACAAGTCAGGAACGATGATACGAACCCAACGGAACTTCCAGAATTGGATTCCGATGAGCCGATCACAAAATCGCCAATCAAGTGGAGCCTATGGGGCCCACGATACGCGATTTTGTCAACGTTCTCAGAATCGCACCAAACTTAGGTCACAGGACCAGCGTATTGCTACGAGTCCGATGGCGCAAGTTTCGTCTCGATCCGACGTGTGTACACAAAGTTACAGCGTGTTCCAGAATCGACGGATACGGGGTGTCGTCGGCGGATACGCGTTGATTCCGGTGTGCACGCACATCCGAATCGACTTCTGCGAAATCCCACACGACCATATCAACATCGCCCACTGTTCGGTAAAGACCGCGTGCGACCAAGTCGTCCCGTTTGGCGGAGCGCACTCAGTTCCGGGGTGAATCAGGGCGTTGGTTTTCCTGTTTTTGGAACGCGGTGTGCGATCACCACAGGACGCGATGCACCGAGCGGGTTGCACGGGCACCGAGAGGGTCATACAGTCTACGCGACGCAACTGACGGAATTGAAAACAGAATTACGAGGTGAGAGAAAACGCTACCTGAACAGGGCCCCGTGAATCTGATTTCCTGTGTCCGAGGCGTGTCCAAGTCGTTTACTTCGAGTCCTGCGTCATGTGTCCTGTGTCCACGGTTCTGTTGCTGTGTCCGACACAAACGGTATCCTGCCGTGCTAGGGTTCAGGCGGCCAGCGGCGACTGAGTGCAGTAGGTCAGAGAGTCGGCTCCGTCGTCGGTGCTGCGGCTCTGGGAAAGGAGTCGGTAGCGGGGAGGATGGGGCTCGGGCACGGCGACTGAGGCGGGGAGGAGCGGCCGGAGGGTGCTGCAGGGTGATGGAGTTCGGCGGAGGCACGGGCGAAAGAGGAAGGAGGGAGGTTTAGGGTGGCGGAGAAGACCGTGGGGAATTAGGGTTTAGGTCAGGGGCTGCGGGTCAGGGGTGCGGCGGTGATGGGGAAGCCGGTGGCATCGTGGAGTTCGAGTCAGGGCTGCGGCGGCTCGCTGGGGGAGTCGGGAAGGATGCTGGACTCGGCGGCGGGTCGAGGGGGAGTCGGGGTCGGGTACGGCGGCGTTAGGGCTGGGAGAAGATGGTGGAGGAAGGAGGAAGATTGGTTGGCGGTGAGGAGAGGCGTTGCCGGCGGCGTGGTGCGGCGAGGCAGCGGCGCGGAGGAGTCGTCGAGAGGTCGTCGACGGTCGAGGGGTCGTGCAGAGGGAGACGGCGGCCGCGGGGTCGCGCTCGAGGCGGAGGAGGGGAGGTCAGCTGCTCCGGCGGGGGTAGCCGACTGCTAGATTAGGGTTAGGGTTAGGGTTAATTTGGATTTGGGGTATTTTGTGTAATAGGGATTTTTCTCCTTTTCTTTTTTCTTTCTTTGTGGAGAAAACTTAGGGAAAATATGTATTCGTACAAACCGAAATTGGACTATGGTTAGACCTAGGATTTGGGCTGGGCCAACGCTCCTCGGACTTGGCTTCGGCTCTCATGGGGATGTCGGGCTTTGGCACGAATTTAATTCGGTTTAAAATCTACATGGGTCTTCAGGGCTTTAAACGGGTTTCCGGAGTCCAATAAATTCACGGAAAATTACCCTATGTCCGGTTTCCCATTTCACACCATAAAATATTATTTTCATAATATTTTAATATGAATTAACCGAAATAAAAAATCCTTTAATTACCAACGCCTAGGTTTTAATCATCAGAAAAATCCTAAAAATTTTCAGAAAAACCCCCAATTAATAATTCTGAAATTTAGGGGGCTTACAATCTACCCAACTTATAAAAATTTTGTCCTCGAAATTAAAATATGGTAGGGTGCTCTCTATCCAATCTCACTTGACTACAGTCTATAGGATTCTTCTCTAGTGAACATTGCGGTCTCTACCAAACTTAGAATTTACCCATCTATCATCTAAGGCTATAGATCCAATAAAGCTATGCCCCAACTTATTTAATAATGTTATTGAATCCTCAAGTCTTTAACACCCAACACATCACCTATGATATTCCCTTAATCATTTATAAAAGGGTCATCAATAATGCGACCGGCCTGTGGGGTATATCCAGCACTGTCTATATATCAACTTATACCAAGTACGAGGTTTCGTCTTTCCGAAATAAGGGAAGACGAAGATCAATAATAAAGAGTTCAAGGGTGAGGTAATAAAAGTATCAGGATCAAGGCGTTTAACGAATTCAAATGGAATTTGTCAAGACAATTGTGGATTGAAATCCTATTCTGGTAATCCTTTATTCGCATGCTCGTATTAGTATAGTTATGTAACTGATACGATATGCTCAGACATATTTAGAGGGCAAGTATACTAGTCAACTATATCTCAATCCACGTGAAGTAGTCATGCGAAGAGCGAACCAAAATGCACTAAGGTTGATCAGACCGTAATACACTGATTCTGAATAGACAATTGTATTAGTGTGTCGACCCAATAATACATATGTCATGAACAAGATCGATAAAAGGATAAGCTTGCAAAACTAGGCTGTAACAGCAGCATAAGTCAAGGTAGCAAATTTAAGTACGCTAGATGATGATGAAAGGAGGTACCACTTATTTCAAGTTCACAAAGACAAAACAAAATAAGCCAATAACAAAAGACTTTATAATCTCTGCCGTTATCAATTATAAGCAAGTTCAAAATTACATATGTTAAGTCTGAGGTCACGAATCAATAGGCACGAGATAAAACAAATCTAGAAACAGAAAACTACGAAAAATTACGTGCATCAGCTACTCCATGGGTCTGTGCGTCTTCTAAAGTCATAGCCAGGGCTTGTCCACGTCTTCGTAGTCGATTCCTCTGCTGTTGCTGGGCTTGCTGGAAAAGTGCTGTTTGTGGTGTCAAAGGTGGCCTCGGCTGATACCCTCCTGGAGCTGGTGGTAGGACTTCTTCAACTTCCGCTTGCAGTATTTCCAATGCTGGAGAGGCTGGCCTTTGTGCTGGTAATGCTTGTCTGTTTATCCTCGGTGCTCCTTCTCGACGCTCGGGGCATTCCTTTATTAGATGCTGACTGGATCCGCAAGCTAAACATAATTTCCTTTTGCGTCTGCACTCGTTCTCTATATGGCCTCGCTTGCGACAATGCTGACAAACAGGTAGTACTTGCGGAGGTGCTTCTGGTGGCTGGTGCATGTGAGACTTCTTGGCAACTTCTTCCTGTGGTGCTCCGGTTGGTGCTGATGTGGCTGGTTGATGAATCATCACTGCTTTCTCTTGACGTTCAGAGCAATCCCTTACCGAATGCTTTTTGGATCCGCAGGATAAACATAGTCCCAATCTGCGTCTGCATTCTTTAGCGAAATGGCCTACTTTGCCACAGTAGTGACAAGTAGGAAGAACTAAGGCTCTGGGTGCTGCTCTTGGTGGTGGATACATCTGTGGTCGCTTTGCTGCTCTTTCTTGTTGTGCTTGGTCTAGTGCTGATGCATACGGCCGCTTCTGGCTGGACTCTATCCTTGTGATGCACTCCATGGGTCGTGCTGCAGCAAGTACACCCTCGTCTAAGGTAGTTGCAGCGGGGCTGATTAACTTCCGTAACTCTGAGCTGAATCTGTCGATGAACTTCTCCGCTTGGATTTGCTGAGCTTCTTCCTGAAGCTTCTGATGGGCTTGCATCATCGCGTAGAACATTCGAAATATTTGTTGTTCGTCCATAGCCTGCCCTTGGGGAACGGTAGGCATCGGTGGAGCTAACTGCGTTGATGGTGGAACGTCATCTTCCGGGATTCTCGAGGCATGCTGACTTGCTTGCTGTGATGATGGACCTTCACTAACTGGTGTCACTTCATCTCTGTTGGTTATCACAGCACCTTGTGGTATTTCTGGATGAGTCTCGTTGTTTGATCGTGAATCCATAACTCTGCAACCAAAATAAACGATAAGAGCCGCACAAGAATCAAGGCAGGATGCAAGTCAAGAATTTAAATTCGAATCTGATATAGATATCAAGAACGTTTCAAGCAAGTGGATGAGATCCTAGAACTTATCCTATTCTTATTGCAGGCTTGCTCAGTCCCTAAGTTAAAACCGAACAATTTAGTCGTAGACCTACATGGGCCACCACAAAAACCATGTCATGTCCCAGTCCCAAAATATCGAGGGACCGGACGCGTGGCAATGGCCAGCAGCACACACCGATGGACAAACCCAATTTAATGGATCCATCGGGGCATGCTTAAGCTGTAATACAACAATAAGTAGGTCCAATGATATGAGTCACAGTCTATACTAATCTCATCCACAACAGATAATCACAGATCAAATGCCAGAATAATGTAAATAAATAAACTGACAAATCACAATAAAAAGTGTCTCAGAGAACAATCCGAGAACATGTCTGATACATCAAATGAAATAGACTGGAAAGAGAATAACTAGAAACAGAAATAAAAGAAAATCTCACGCCAATACTCAGGAGAAGTCCTCGGGTATGAACTCGTCCTCAGATGTCGGTACAGCTCCTGTATCTGCTCCTGTTCCTGCTTCTGCTCCTGATAAAGCTCATGTACTGTATAACTCTAAGTGGATCTCCTCTGCTAGTCCTGGGGACAAAGTCTGGATCCAGGTCCTCAGGGGACAGCAAGGTACAGAAAATACAAGCCAAAATAAATGCAGTGCAGCAGAAGATGCAATAAATAGGGTAAGCTATATAACCATCTATGTGAAAATGCAAGTGAGAGCATCACTAGTGCTCAGGCCGAAGCCACTACAAGCTCTGTGTCGGGGAGCCGGTAGCGGTAATAACCACGTAATGTGCCTAGCTCTGCTACGAGAGTCTGAGGCCTCACAATAGTAGTAGATAGATATATGAAACAGCCTGTAGCCTGTGTGTCTCTCCCCACCCAATGTAACCACGCCTCTCATGACCATAACGTCTCATGTCCATGTCAAGCGGGATCATATCTAATGCAACAAGTCATACTATATCTAAGAATATAATGTCCATGTCCTGTATCCTATACAGAATCACCACGAATATCTCGGAAAGATCCTGTCTCATGAGTAGTGTCAAGTGTCCTGGGTCAAAGTGTACTTGGTAAGACCAGTACGAGAATATATAGTGTCACGAATGTCCATCTCTAGATGACCGTACTCAACACCGCGTACAGTGTTGGCACCCGACTAATAATCGGACGCTAAGTACGTCACACGGTCCTAGGTTAAGCATTCACAGCAATATAAATGAAGCAAGGAAAATATGTAACAATACTGCAGAGTTTGGCAAGGTACACTTGCCTGGGGTCCTCGCTCCAATTGTGGCTCTGGTCTCAGTGTGATCTGCAGGTACTACTCCGGTTGCTGAAATAAACATCACCATTAGATTCAAAAAATATCAAATAGCTAAAAATGCCTGTCCTTGAGTCCAATTTGGACACAAGGGCAAAAACGACATTTCTGGGTCAAAACGGGGTCCACATGTGGGCCACTTTGCACCGAAAAACGTGTCAGGGTCAAAGGTCTCCAAATTCGCCAAACTTAGTGTCAACAAGTCAGGAACGATGATACGAACCCAACGGAACTTCCAGAATTGGATTCCGATGAGCCGATCACAAAATCGCCCGTCAAGTGGAGCTTGTGGGGCCCACGATACGCAATTTTATCAACGTTCTCAGAATTGCACCAAACTTGGGTCACAGGACCAGCGTATTGCTACGAGTCCGATGGCGCAAGTTTCGTCTCGATCCGACGTGTGTACACAAAGTTACAGCGTGTTCCAGAATCGACGGATACGGGGTATCGTCGGCGGATACGCGTTGATTTCGGTGTGCACGCACATCCGAATCGACTTCTGCGAAATCCCACACGACCATATCAACATCGCCCACGGTTTGGTAAAGACCGCGTGCGACCAAGTCGTCCCGTTTGGCGGGGCGCACTCAGTTCCGGGGTGAATCAGGGCGTTGGTTTTCCTGTTTTTGGAACACGGTGTGCGATCACCACAGGACGCGATGCACCGAGCGGGTTGCACGGGCACCGAGAGGGTCATACAGTCTACGCGATGCAACTGACGGAATTGAAAACAGAATTACGAGGTGAGAGAAAACGCTACCTGAACAGGGCCCCGTGAATCTGATATCCTGTGTCCGAGGCGTGTCCGAGTCGTTTACTTCTAGTCCTGCGTCATGTGTCCTGTGTCCACGGTTCTGTTGCTGTGTCCGACACAAACGGTATCCTGCCGTGCTAGGGTTCTGGCGGCCAGCGGCGACTGAGTGCAGTAGGTCAGGGAGTCGGCTCCGTCGTCGGTGCTGCGGCGCTGGGAAAGGAGTCGGTAGCGGGGAGGATGGGGCTCGGGCACGGCGACTGAGGCGGGGAGGAGCGGCCGGAGGGTGCTGCAGGGTGATGGAGGTCGGCGGAGGCACGGGCGGAAGAGGAAGGAGGGAGGTTTAGGGTGGCGGAGAAGACCGTGGGGAATTAGGGTTTAGGTCAGGGGCTGCGGGTCAGGGGTGCGGCGGTGATGGGGAAGCCGGTGGCGTCGTGGAGTTCGAGTCAGGGCTGCGGCGGCTCGCTGGGGGAGTCGGGAAGGATGCTGGACTCGGCGGCGGGTCGAGGGGGAGTCGGGGTCGGGTACGGCGGCGTTAGGGCTGGGAGAAGATGGTGGAGGAAGGAGGAAGATTGGTTGGCGGTGAGGAGAGGCGTTGCCGGCGGCGTGGTGCGGCGAGGCAGCGGCACGGAGGAGTCATCGAGAGGTCGTCGACGGTCGAGGGGTCGTGCAGAGGGAGACGGCGGCCGCGGGGTCGCGCTCGAGGCGGAGGAGGGGAGGTCAGCTGCTCCGGCGGGGGTAGCCGACTGCTAGATTAGGGTTAGGGTTAGGGTTAATTTGGATTTGGGGAATTTTGTGTAATAGGGATTTTTCTCCTTTTCTTTTTTCTTTCTTTGTGGAGAAAACTTAGGGAAAATATGTATTTGTACAAACCGAAATTGGACTATGGTTAGACCTAGGATTTGGGCTGGGCCAACGCTCCTCGGGCTTGGCTTCGGCTCTCATGGGGATGTCAGGCTTTGGCAAGGATTTAATTCGGTTTAAAATCTACATGGGTCTTCAGGGCTTTAAACGGGTTTCCGGAGTCCAATAAATTCACGGAAAATTACCCTATGTCCGGTTTCCCATTTCACACCATAAAATATTATTTCTATAATATTTTAATATGAATTAACCGAAATAAAAAATCCTTTAATTACCAACGCCTAGGTTTTAATCATCAGAAAAATCCTAAAAATTTCCAGAAAAACCCCCAATTAATAATTCTGAAATTTAGGGGGCTTACACAAAGTGCGATCTACTCAACTGGTATAACCGTGCGAGCAGGTCGTGCTCTCCAAATCATCCGACCGATCGGACTAAGGAAGACGACATTATCGCTCCCATCCAGCTATCTCAGTACTGTTCTGAACGAACACCTGATTCCCATCGAACTCAGCTAGCCATTTGCACATAAAACCAACAAAATCAATACTTCTTCCCAAAATACAATAAAATCAAATGTAACCAGCTATTGTTTTATTCAATCTGACTCAGCGTAACGCATCGTGCGGTTGTGGGACGTTACATAATATACCACTTAGAATCAGGTTCGTCCACGAACCGTGCTGGTACTCATTCCTATGACATGCCGCTTGTCTAATTCATATATCTTCTCTATGCAACTCTCATACTCACGATTTTGACTCAGCATCTTGTTCTGCTGAACGCTTTTACAAATTCCCGAATTCCCACATCCTCCTTGCAGCTAAATACGAATTCCTCGTATCTCTTTGTTTTGGATCGTACACATATTTAAGGCGTCCCTAAAATACATGCATTTCAGCCGAGCTTTGCGTAGCAAATTGGAACAAGTTACAAGGGTATCTTTATGTCCGAGGCATCCATTTGCTTTACTCCCAATTGAACCAATCCTGATTTCCATTCCAACATATTCGATTGAGCAATAGTCTCAAATATGATAATTTTCCACAGACTGAATCAGTTCGTGTTCCAACTCAATCCATCCAACTATTTCTGAATCTGCACTAGCAACATCTCCAAATATATCTCGTGCACCGAACGATCATCACGACTGATACTACCCCATCTATGCGACTTACCCAGATATCAAACTTTGCTTAAATCAGCTCAGGCAAACACCTTTTTCTGCAATTTCAATTTCTCACTGGGTGAACATCTATATTAAGGTTCGCGTGATCCACGAAGATCTCGCCGCCACGCCAAAGAGATTGTGTCGCCACGATTCCAATGTGGACACACTCGCCACAATTCCTAGGTTGTGCATGGAATAGTTCTTCGCGCTGCTTCCACTGCCTCGAAGCACAGGATATCACCTTTGCCTTCTGAATGAGCATGCTTCCCAGACTAAGTTTTGATGCATCTTGTAAATCTGAGATAAATCTATCCCTTCCAATATTCACAAAATTTGATCTGAACGAGCCGCTGCTTTAACTTCACGAGCTAGTTTCATAGTCGTCAATTCATATAAATACTATTCCCTTCCAGGGCACGATGAGTCAGAGGCGATGCCATCTACAAAAATTTGCGACTCTGAATCTCATCAGTTGACTAGGCTATTTCCACCATCGCTCCGATCTTCTGGCTGCATCTTCAGCTGAAGACTATCCCAAGGGTCTCTCAAATCCAACACTCAGTCAATAAGCCAAATCTCCAACACACTGCACTCACATCTGCCCTCGACGCATTCCCCAATGCGCTGCCACAAGGGTCGTTCTATGGGTCTACAATATTCATCTCTGACCTGGCGGACAAGCCGCTAGGGTCAGCTGTCCCGAAGCTACGCTTGATAATTGTAAGTCATCACGATGAACAGTTACTATGAACCATCCTATATCTCATCTGCTAATCCGAGCCATAATCCAACCATTCCATCCGAGCGAACTTCCGAATTCGAGAAATTCATGCACTACCTCTGATGATCTGTCAACCAATGCCGCATAACCACCTAGAGTCTTGCTATCTATCCGAGCCACAGTTCGAGAACTGCGCTCGTTGAAACCGTCTTCCATCAATCCGTCGTTCTTTCCTGAATCCATCAAATTTTTGAATTGCCATGTTCGACTTCTCGCACTACCACTTGCAATGATTCTCGAAACTCGAGACTTGCTCAAATTCTTATCCGTTTGCCGCGTCCCGCAATGCACGTCCAACTTACTCGAGCAGTACAGTAATTTGCTCCGACGTTGCTCCCACATTTAGCTATCTTCAAAAGTCTGTCCGCCACAATCTTTGCCTTTCGTTGTTGCCATAATCCGTTCACGTCTTTCCGGAGAATCCGTCTACCCTTGTTGCACCATTTTGCCCAAAATTCTATTTTCGCTAAACCTGAGTCGATTTCTCGAGCAGCAATATCAAAAATCCTTCAAGTCGTGTGAAACCATCACATTGCCCCTCCAAACCAAGATCGTGTTTCATTACTCAACCAACAGCTCAAATGTGTTGCCCAAAATCGTAGTTCGTGCTCGCTATCCTTCGATTTAACCCATCGCTTCGCTCAAGCGTAACCTAACTGTTCATTTTGATCTCGTCCATCTCTTAAGTCCAACGATACTTCCATTTGCACAAGTTCGTTCTCGATATGCTCAACTCAATATTCGCTTGCTTCATTTTTATTCTTCCCAACTCAGCCGATGTGCACCAACCAACTTGTATTTCCGTTACCCGAGTCCGTTCAGGCAATTCCCATTGTTGTCTATCCAAAATACTTTCAATGCCTTGCTCACTATGTGGTATCCCATATACCACTCCGAATCAAGTCGCTACTCGCATTACGATTTCTTGTACCGATCCAAGATCTGTTTGAACCATCCCTTATGCGTGATCCTGCCATCCCCAACTCAAGTCTGACACAAAACTCAGCCAATGCCTGAATCATCCAAATGTTTCAATCAATCTCGCGATGCAACTTGTGCCATATCCCATTCTCAATACTTTCAACTATTCTCACCGTCTGATACTTTTGCTACACGAGCAATCCGTGCAATGATCTTTTCCAAGTAGTCCAACCCAATACCCAACTGTTCCACACATTTTTTGTAAGAGCAACTCGTGCAAATTTATTCTGATATTCCCAAGCTAAACTCAAACCTGCTCAACCGATGCGCCACACGAGCAACTCGTACAATGCTCTCTGTGATATACCCAGCCAAAATTCAAACTTGTATCCAACACAATCGCTACACGAGAAACTCGTGCAACGACCCATTCTCATCCGATGCTTCTACTCACAACATGCCGCATAACCAATCTCATATGCCAACTAACTGATCCAATGATGCAATCAGAAACTCCCTGAATGATAAGCCAAGCCAACCCAATGACAGCTCTCAACTTGTTGCACAAATGCAACAACGCCACCCAACTTACTGCACGAATGCAACAATGCCTAACGAGGCTAAGCGATCTAACAAAAACCAACCAAAAGCAACACAATGAAGCACAACATGCAGCCACAACCAACAATTTATAGACTTATTGCATGAAACATAAAATGTGGCACCGAGTAGAGCCAAGAACTAAACGACACGCGAAAGCTATTTAGAGTTTGTGATGAAACGAAGGACCAAGTCCGAGGAAATGAACCAGGCGCTCTATACCAATTTGTCATGCCCCAATCTCCTGCAAGCTCAATAGTCCCCGCTGAACGTGAATCACCACGTTGCAGCTCTCCCGCAGGACAACCGTTCTCTTCGGGATGTGATGCCGTACGAGCCTGGAGTTGCGCTCGTACAAGACGATGTTGTTAAACACCAAAGTTATCATTGAAACAACCAAGTTGCAACGAAAGTCAAGTATTGTGTACCAATCACACTTCAAAGTATACGCAACGAAGCTCTCGATAGGGTCTAAATGAAATGCCACAAAGGCGATTGCCACGAAGGCGATGCCACGAAGGCGATGAAATACTCTTGCTCTTTCTCTAGCCCACAAAGGTACATACAGTTCATACATCATGTTCCGTATATCCAAGGAGCGCCACTACACCTGCGTACCTGAAATAATGCCCACAAACGTGGGTCAGTACACAGCCGTACTAGTGAGCGGGGTAACCCACTCGTCTAAGCCGACACTAAGTAAATAGTGAATGCAAACAGTTATACGGTGATCTTTCTAGTTGAATCCTAGATTTATTTCATGGCACATGGATAACATGTTATGAAAAGCTGTAAAATAGTTTAAGCATGCAAACATTCAACTCAAACCAATTGGCAAGCAATTATAACCAACTCGAAGGAAGCTAGCATGCAACCCGTTCTACTCAAGCCCAAGCAACACGATAACATATCGAACCATCAATCTCGCCTCAATATCCATCCTCAACCAAAGCTTACAATCCAATCTCAAAGTGCACACTCTTGCCGAGGCAAGGTGGCCGCACCTACAAGAAGCACAAACCAACCAAAGTAAAGCAAACCAACTCTTATCTATATAAAGTCACTGGCCAAGCCATAAAGGACATATTCTAAGCATTACGGTGCGCCCTATTAGCCCGGGTAGCAAGCCCCGCTGGAGGTCCCGCAATGCATTGCGACTAGCACGAATCAAATATTTTCCTCCGGATTGATACGGTTCCAGTGCCCCCGAAATGCCGTTTCGAGGAAATGCCAAAACTTGTGCACAAGTTGTCCGTGACATGCAGACACCAAGTAGGTATGACGAGAGGATCGAACATTCTTACTCCACCAAGCGATCTTAGACTCGTTCAACCAAATATCCAATTGAAATATCTATAACCAAAGAATCCATAACCATTCTTCCAACATATTGCCCAATGCACCAATCTCAAGTTATGCCCATAGGCACAATCTCAAGTTATTTCCATAGGCACAATGCCACTTCTCAACACATTGTTTCAAATTGGGAGCAACACCCCAACAAAGAACAATCCTGTGGCACAATGCCCCAACAGTAGCACAATGCCCCAACAGTGGCACCATGCCCAACAGTGGCACAATATACCCTCGCCGATGCAGTTGTTCGATTTTGAACCACAACTGCTCGCTTTGTAAGACAAAGCGACCAAGTGATACTCGTGCACGGATGCACGCTCGCTCGCCCAAATTCTCGATATTCCCAATGCCTCAATGTATCATTCCAACTATCCAAGCATAATTCCAATTATCCAACCAACTGCCTCAAGTAGTGTATAATCCAACTCTAGCTCCAACTATCCATACGCGAAAACCAATTCAAGCCATAATCCTATCCAAGCAAACGACGTACACTCTATGCACGCCTCAGTGTAGTGATTCCCAAGTTTCAGCCCAAGTGTTCAAGCCTTTACGTGTTTTCCATATTATTAGACATGAAGGAGTAGAGGAGAAAGGAAAGAGCCCACTCATAATTTTTGATCCCGTTAAGCATCCTGTCTTGCCGATACGGCCAATCCCTTGAACCCGTGGTCCGATGCAAAGCGCGATCTACTCAACTGGTACCGTGCGAGCAGGCCGTACTCTCCAAATCATCCGACCGATCGGACTAGGGAAGACGACATTATCGCTCCCATCCAGCTATCTTAGTACTGTTTTGAACGAACACCTGATTTCCATCGAACTCCGCTAGCTATCTGCACATGAAACCAACTCAATCAATATTTCTTCCCAAAATCCAGCAAAATCAAATGTAACCAGCTATTGTTTTATTCAATCCGACTCAGCGTAATGCACCGTGCGGTTACGGGGCATTACATAATATACCACTTAGAATCAGGGTCATCCACGAACCGTGCTGGTACTCATTCCTATGACATGCCGCTTGTCCAATTCATAGATCTGCTCTATGCAACTCTCATACTCACGATTTTGACTCAGCATCTTGTTCTGCTGAACGCTCTTACAAATTCTCTAATTCCCACATCCTCCTTGCAGCTCAATACAAATTCCTCGTATCGCTTAGTTTTGGATCGTACACATATTTAAGGCGTCCCTAAAATATATGCATTTCAGCCGAGCTTTATGATAGCAAATTTGAACAAGTTACAAGGGTATCTTTATGTCCTAGGCATCCATTTGCTTTACTCCCAATTGAACCAATCCTGATTTTCATTCCAACATATTCAATTGAGCAATAGTCTCAAATATGATAATTTCCCACCGGCTGAATCAGTTCGTGTTCTAACTCAATCCATCCAACTATTTCTGAATCCGTACTAGCAACATCTTCAAATATATTTCGTGCACCGAACGATCATCACGACTGATACTACCCCAGCTATGCGACTTACCCAAATATCAAACTTTGCTTAGATCAGCTCAGCCAAACACCTTTTCCTGCTATCTCAATTCCTAACTAGGTGAACATCTATATTGAGGTTCGTGTGATCCACGAAGATCTCGCCGCCATGCTAAAGAGATTGTGTCGCCATGATTCCAATGTGGATACACTCGCCACAATTCCTAGGTTGCGCATGGAATAGTTCTTCGCGCTGCTTCCACTGCCTCGAAGCACAGGATATCACCTTTGCCTTCTGAATGAGCACGTTTCCCAGACTAAGTTCTGATGCATCTTGTAAATCTGAGGCAATCTGTCCCTTCCAATATTCGCAAAGATTTGATCTGAATGAGCCGCTGCTTTAACTTCACGAGCTAGTTTCACAGTCGTCAATTCATATGAATGCTATTCCCTTCCAGGGCACGATGAGTCAGAAGCGATGCCATCTACAAAAATCTGCGACTCTGAATCTCATCAGTTGACTAGGCTATTTCCACCATCGCTCCGATCTTCCGGCTGCATTTTCAGCTGAAGACTATCCCAAGGGTCTCTCAAATCCAACACTCAGTCAATAAGCCAAATCTCCAACACACAACACTCACATCTTCCCTCGACGCATTCCCTAATGCGCCGCCATAAGGGTCGTTCTATGGGTCTACAATATTCATCTCTGACCTGGCGGGCAAGTCTCTAGGGTCAGCTGTCCCGAAGCTACGCTCGATAATTGTAAGTCATCACGATGGATAGTTACTATGAACCATGCTATATCTCATCTTCAAATTCGAGCCATAATCTAACCATTCTATCTGAGCGAACTTTCGAATCCGAGAAATTCATGCACTACCTTTGATGATCTGTCAACCAATGCCGCTTAACCACCTAGAGTCTTGCTATCGATCCGAGCCACAGTTCGAGAACTGCGCTCGTTGAAACCGTCTTCCATCAATCCGTCGGTCTGCCCTGAATCCATCAAATTTCCGAATTGCCATGTTCGACTTCTCGTACTACCACTTGCAATGATTCTCGAAACTCGAGACTTGTTCAAATTCTTATCCGTTTGCCGCGTCCCGCAATGCACGTCCAACTTACTCGAGCAGCACAGTGATTTGCTCCGACGTTGCTCCCACGTTTAGCTATCTTCAAAAGTCTGTCCGCCACAATCTTTGCCTTCTGTTGTTGCCATAATCCGTTCATGTTTTTCCGGAGAATCCGTCTACCGTTGTTGCACTATTTTGCCTAAAATTCTATTTCTGCTAAACCTGAGTCGACTTCTCGAGCAGCAATATCCAAAATCCTTCAAGTCGTGTGAAACTATCGTATTGCCCCTCCAAATTAAGATCGTGTTTCATTACTCAACCAACAGCTCAAATGTGTTGCCCAAAATCGTAGTTCTTGCTCGCTATCCTCCGATTTAATCCATCGCTTCGCTCAAGCATAACCCAACTGTTTGTTTCGATCTCGTCCATCTCTTAAGTCCAACGAGACTTCCATTTGCACAAGTCCGTTCTCGATATGCTCAACTCAATATTCGCTTGCTTCATTTTTATTTTTTCCAACTCAGCCGATGTGCACCAACCAACTTGTATTCCCTTTACCCGAGTTTGTTCAGGCAATTCCTATTGATGTCTATCCAAAATACTTTCAATGCCTTGCTCACTATGTGGTATCCCATATACCACTCCGAATTAAGTCGCTACTCGCATTACAATTTTTTGTACTGATCCAAGATCCGTTCGAACCATCCCTTATGCGTGATCCTGCCATCCCTAACTCAATTCTGACACAAAACTCAGCCAATGCCTGAATCATCCAAATATTTCCATCAATCTTGCGATGCAACTCGTGCCATATCCCATTCTCAATACTTCCAACTATTCTCACCGTCTGATACTTTCGCTACACAAGCAACTCGTGCAACGATCTTTTCCAAGTAGTCCAACCCAATACCCAACTGTTCCACATATTTGTTGTACGAGCAACTCGTACAAATTTATTCTGATATTCCCAAGCCAAACTCAAACCTGCTCAACCGATGCGCCATACGAGCAACTCGTGCAACGCTCTTTGTGATACACCCAACCAAAATTCAAACTAATATCCAATACAATCACTACACGAGCAACTCGTGCAACGATCCATTCTCATCCGATGCTTCTACTCACAACATGCCGCATAACCAATCTCATATGCCAACAAATTGATCCACTGATGCAATCAGAAACTCTCTGAACTATAACGCCCCGCAACTGCACGGTGCGTTACGCTGAGTCAGATTGAATGAACAAATACTGGTTCTATTTGATTTGTTAGATTTTGGGAAGAAGTATTAATTGAGTTGTTTGCTTGTGCAGATGGCTAGTGGGTTCGATGGAAATCAGGTGTTCATTCAGAGCAGTACTGAGATAGCTGAGTTGGAATGATAATGCCATCTTCCTTAGTCCGATCGGTCGGATGATTTGTAGAGCACGGCCTGCTCGCACGGTCATACCAGTTGAGTAGATCGCGCTTGCATCGGACCACGGCTTCAAGGGATTGGCCGTATCGGTAGGACATGATGCTTAACGGGATCAAACATTGTGAGTGGGCTCTTTCCCTTCTTCTCTACTCCTTCATGCCTAATAATATGGAAAACACGAAAAAGGCTTGAACACTTGGGCTGAAATATTGGGAATCACTACACTGAGGCGTGCATAGAGTGTACGTCGTGGCTTGGTAGGATTGTGGCTTGATTTGGTTTACGCGTTGGATAGTTGGAGCTAGAGTTGGATGATACACTATTTGAGGCAGTTGGTTGGTTGATTGGGATTATACTTGGACAGTTGGAATGATACATTGAGGCGTTGAGAATATCGGGAATTCGGGCGAGCGAGCGTGCATCCGTGTACGAGTATCACTTGGTCGCTTTGTCTTGCAAAGCGAGCAGTTGTGGTTCAAAACCGAACAACTGCATCGGCGCGGGCATTGTGCCTCTTTTGGGGCATTGTGCCATGGGATAGTTTGAGAAGGGTGTTGCACCATTGGAAATACTGTGTTGAGAAGAGGCATTGTGCCTATGGAAATAACTTAGATTTGGTGCCTTGGGCTATATGTTGGAAGAATGGTTATGGATTCTTTGGTTGGATATTTTGGTTGGATATTCACGGAACGAGTCTAGGATCGCTTGGTGGGGCGAGAATGTTCGATCCTCTCGTCATACCTACTTGGTGTTTGCATGTCACGGACAACCTGTATTGCACAGGGTTTGGTCTCCTCGAACGGGAAGGCTCCGGGGCACCGGGACCGTTCGGCCATGGAGGAGACAATTGGGTAACGCGTCTTGGGAGCGGTGCCAGCGGTTGGAATCGATCCAGGTGGGTTAGCTACTTAGCGCTGTTTCGAGGAGAACCATATTTGATCAGTCCGATCAAAGCCCTTTATGGCTTGGCCAGTGACTTCATATAGTATAGTGTTGGCTTGCTTTTCTTTTGTTGATTTGGCTTTCGTGTAGGTGCGGCCACCTTGCCTCGGCAAGAGTGTGCACTTTGAGATTGGATTATAAGTGTTGGTTGAGGATGGATATTGAGGCTTGGTTGATGGTTCGACATGTTATCGTGTTGCTTGGACTTGAGCAGGACGGTTTGCATGCTAGTTTCCCTCGAGTTGCTTATATATGTGCTTGTCGTTTGGTTTGAGTTGAATGCTTGCATGCTTAAACTGCTTTACAGCTTTCCTTAACATGTCATCCATATGCCATGAAACGAATCTAGGATTCAAACTAGAAAGATCACCATATAACTGTTTGCATTCACTATTTTACTTAGTGTCGGCTTAGACGAGTGGGTTACCCCGCTCACCAGTACGGTTGTGTACTGACCCACGTTTGTGGGCATTATTTCAGGTTCGCAGGCGTAGTGGCGCTGTTTGGATATACGAGGCATGATGTATGAACTGTAAGTACCTTTGTGGGCTAGAGAAAAGAGCAAGAGTATTTCATCGCCTTCGTGGCATCGCCTTCGTGGCCTTGTCTTCGATGAGGCATTTTCATTTGACCCTATCGTGAGCTTCGCTGCGTATTACTCTGATTGTGTGCTTGGTACACAATACTTGACTTCCGCTGCAACTTGGTTATTTCAATGATAACATTTGGTGTTTGACAATATCGCCTTGTACGAGCGCAACTCCAGGCTCGTACGACATCACGTCCCGATGAGAATGATGGTCCTGCGGGAGAGCTGTAAACGTGGTGATTCACGTTCAGCGGAGACTATCGAGCTTGGGGGAGATTGGGGTGTGACATGAACGACAAGCTTAGCCAAGCCAACGACAACTCTCAACTTGTTGCACAAATGCAACAACGCCACCCAACTTGCTGCACGAATGCAACAACGCCTAACGAGGCTAAGCGATTTAACGAAAACCAACCAAAAGCAACACAACGAAGCACAACATGCAGCCACAACCAGCAATTTATAGACTTATTGCATGAAACATTCAATGCGGCACCGAGTATAGCCAAGAGCTAAACGACATGCGGAAGCTATTTAGAGTTTGTGATGAAATAAAGGACCAAGTCCGAAAAAATTAACCAGGCGCTCTGATACCAATTTGTCATGCCCCAATCTCCCGCAAGCTCAATAGTCCCCGCTGAACGTGAATCACCACGTTGCAGCTCTTCCGCAGGACAATCGTTCTCTTCGGGACGAGATGTCGTACGAGCCTGGAGTTGCGCTCGTACAAGGCGATGTTCTTAAACACCAAAGTTATCATTGATACAACCAAGTTGCAACGAAAGTCAAGTATTGTGTACCAAGCACACTTCAGAGTATACGCAGCGAAGCTCTCGATAGGGTCTAAATGAAATGCCATAAAGGCGATTGCCACGAAGGCGATGCCACGAAGGCGATGAAATACCCTTGCTCTTTCTCTAGCCCACAAAGGTACTTACAGTTCATACATCATGTCCTGTATATCCAAGCAGCACCACTACACCCGCGTATCTGAAATAATGCCCACAAACGTGGGTCAGTACACAGCCGTACTGGTGAGCGGGGTAACCCACTCGTCTAAGCCGACACTAAGTAAATAGTGAATGCAAACAGTTATATGGTGATCTTTCTAGTTGAATCCTAGATTCATTTCATGGCATAGGGATGACATGTTAAGGAAAGTTGTAAAGCAGTTTAAGCATGCAAACATTCAACTAAAACCAATCGACAAACAATTATAACCAACTCGAATGAAGCTAACATGCAACTCGTCCTACTCAAGCCCAAGCAACACGATAACATATCGAACCATCAATCTCGCCTCAACATCCATCCTCAACCAAAGCTTACAATCCAATATCAAAGTGCACACTCTTGCCGAGGCAAGGTGGCCGCGCCTACACGAAGCACAAACCAACCAAAGTAAAGCAAACCAACTCTTATCTATATGAAGTCACTGGCCAAGCCATAAAGGACATATTCCAAGCATTACGGCGCACCTTATCAGTCCGGGTAGCAAGCCCCGCTGGAGGTCCCGCAATGCATCACGACTAGCACGAATCGAATATTTCCCTCCGGATCGATACGGTTCCAGTGTCCAGGAAATATCGTTTCGAGAAAATGTCAAAACTTGTGCACAAGTTGTCCGTGACATGCAGACACCAAGTAGGTATGATGAGAGGATCGAACATTCTCGCCCCACCAAGCGATCTTAGACTCATTCAACCAAATATCCAATCGAAATATCCATAACCAAAGAATCCATAACCATTCTTTCAACATATTGTCCAAGGCACCAATCTCAAGTTATGCCCATAGGCACAATCTCAAGTTATTCCCATAGGCACAATGCCGCTTCTCAATACAGTATTTCAAATTGGGTGCAACACCCCAACTCAGAATAATTCTGTGGCACAATGCCCCAACAATGGCACAATGCCCCAATAGTAGCACCATGTCCAACAGTGGCACAATATACCCTCGTCGATGCAGTTGTTCGGTTTTGAACCACAACTGCTTGTTTTGCAAGACAAAGCGACCAAGTGATACTCGTGCACGGATGTACGCTCGCTCGCCCAAATTTTTGATATTCCCAATGCCTCAATGTATCATTCCAACTGTCCAAGCATAATCCCAATTATCCAACCAACTGCCTCAAGTAGTGTATAATCCAACTCTAGCTCCAACTATCCATACACGAAAACCAATTCAAGCCATAATCCTATCCAAGCAAACAACGTACACTCTATGCACGCCTCAGTGTAGTGATTCCCAAGTTTCAGCTCAAGTGTTCAAGCCTTTACGTATTTTCCATATTATTAGGCATGAAGGAGTAGAGGAGAAGGGAAAGAGCCCACTCACAATATTTGATCATGTTAAGCATCCTGTCCTGCCGATACGGCTAATCCCTTGAACTCGTGGTCCGATGCAAAGTGCGATCTACTCAACTGGTATGACCATGCGAGCAGGCTTTGCTCTCCAAATCATCCGACCGATCGGACTAAGGAAGACGGCATTATCGCTCCCATCCAGCTATCTCAGTACTGTTCTGAATGAACACCTGATTCCCATCGAACTCCGCTAGCCATCTGCACATGAAATCAACTCAATCAATACTTCTTCCCAAAATCCAACAAAATCAAATTTAACCAGCTATTATTTTATTCAATCCGACTCAGCGTAACGCACTGTGCGGTTGCGGGGCATTACAACAACAATTATCAGACCAACATATAAATAGCTCCTTTCGAGGCATTGTAAGGTAGGAAGTGCATATCACCCTTGGCATGGGATGACATTGGTGAACGGAAGATGTTGGGGCCAGAAATAATCACTTAAATGATTGTAGTAGTTAAACAAATCATGGAGCAGTTTTGGGTTGCACAAGATCGTCATCGTCATTGGGCAGATCAGCATCGTAGGCCGTTAGAGTTGTCTCTCGGCGATTACGTATTTTTGCGCATTTTGCCTACCCGTGGAGTCATTATATTCGGGGTTCGCGGGAAGCTTATTCCGCGATATGTAGGATCGTTCGATATTCTCGAGGCGGTAGGGGATATTGCTTATCATCTTGCCTTTTCGCCTTCGCTTTGTGAAGTACATGATGTATTTCACGTGTCTCAGTTACGTAGGTATGTCTCGGACCCGAGTCATATCTCCGATCACTCTGAGTTAGTCGTTGGTACCAACTTAACTTACGAGGAACAACCGGTGTCTATTTTGGATCAGAGAGGGAAGGTATTAAAGAACCGGGCTATCCATCTTGTTCGTGTTGCTTGGGGCCATCACTCCTTAGAAGAGTTGACGTGGGAGCGCGATGACGATATTTGATCTTGGTATCCGCACTTATTCGACTCATAAGGTATATTCCCTTCGTATGCCTTTGCATCTTTCATTCCGTGATCAACAAGCACTCATTTGAGGTGATGTTGCTTTGCTTTATTATTTGTGTTGTTATTTATTTGTATGTGTAGATTGCTTGTAGTTATTTTATTGCTTGTCTTGATATCACTCGCTAGCCTTGAGTTTGAATTCCGAGGACGGAGATTTTCTAAGGTGGGTAGAGATGTCAGCCCCCTTTCCAGGCGCACTTTGGTGCATATTGTCCTTGGCGCACTTTGGTGCATATTGTTTGCTAGCCCAGCCATTGTTTAGACCGGACTTGAGAGTTGTGGAGAGAGTGGATTTCGTTGGGTTGTTGGCATGTGTGGCTTGGATGGGTTTGAGTGATCCAAAGGTCCACATCTCCAATCTAAACCTATATATTCTCATTTCTCTCTCTCTGCTCATTATTTTCTTTCCATTTCTCTCTCTCAAGTTTTCTCTCTCCCTCTGTAGGAAAGTACATCTTGCATAAGAGAAGAACAATAGTTTTATGAATGTTTTTAGTTCTTAATATTTTCTGTTTATTTCTAGCTCATATTGTTGGGACCGAGCACCCCTTCATCTTTAATACTTGTTCTTGATTTTCTTAGTTAGAATTTCATGGACCTGAGTTTGGGTCTATGGGTTCACTTTTGTTTTTTAGGGTTTGATCTGCCAAAACTTTATGGTTTAAAAAAATAATTAGCTCATTATGTAGAGCACCATATTTTATGTAACTTTGCTTTTGGCTGTGCTTGATTTCGAGTCCAACTAAGTTCAGTGCTGAAACTTGATACAATACGTATACCAAAATGGCTGACTGGAGAAGAAGAACAATGCTCTGTGACGAGTATGCAAGAGAATCCCTTTGGCATAGAAATACGTATGTTTTACTTTGAACGTATTGGTGTACTGTCCGAACTCTTCGTGCGTACTAATCATACTGCACTCAGTCTCCTAGCTAAAGTGCGCCAGTCACACTCCTTGAGTCAGTGGCGCACTTTTGAGAGAAAACCCAGTTGGCGTACTTTGGTATGTATTCAATCAAAGTTCTCCCTAGAAAATCAAGAGAAATTGCTCCACAGTCAGTCAGCGCATTTTCTTCGTGTTTTGGCAATCTGGCACACTTTTTTATGTTTCGTCAGCCGGCACACTTTTCTTAAGTTTGTTCTGCTCGTGCACTTCCCTTCCCTCTTTATTTTCTTAGGGAAGTGACCTGATTGTAGCTTGCACCCCATTGTCTAGTTACTGTCGTGATCGCCGTATGACATATAGTACCTTATACGGGGTAGCTCGCCGTGTCCGTCTCTGTATTCTGGTACTGTGGTGTGATAAGGTTTTAGTGGAGGCCCATGCAGGTCTGTTTTAGGGTGTCATGGTCATAGGAGTCTCAATCAAACATGCTCCTTCTTAAAATTCTGAATCCGTCCTCTTCGATACTCAGCTTAAAAATTTTCAGATTGGTTGCTTCCTTGTTCCTTCTTGTCCTGTACTTGATGTTTCTTGTTCTCTTCTTTCGGATTTTCCCTCCTCTAGATATTGAAGCAACAAAAGAGGCAGAGTTTCAAGTAGAACGAGGTCATGTAGAACCCCAACGAGGGATCCAAGTTGAGTCCACGATAAATACAGCAGAGCTGCAGGCTCTAGATGTTCCCGTACCTCCCGTAGTACCGGTAGCACTTGATACCCCGGCCTTGCTAGAGATTATCCGGGGAATGTTGGCTGCCCAACAACATCAAATTGTGGTTCAACAACAACAACATCTAGAACAAAAATGTCAACAGCTTCAACAGTAAGAACAAAATATTCTTTTGAACCAAGTGTTGCAGACGTCTGTGGAACGAGGCGAGAGAATAGATTCTGGGGCATCTGTTAGGTTTTATAGACTGAATCCCAGATATTTCGATGTCACGGAGGACGCCATTATGGAAGATGATTGGCTCAAGGATATTGAGACCATTCTAGCAGCAACTAAAGTTTCGGCTGAGGAACAGGTTTACCTGGTTCGCTTGTAGCTTCAGGATCTTGCAAGAGATTGGTAGGCCACAATGGAGGTAGGATTGAGGCATCCTATTTCGTGGGACAATTTTAGGACCCGGTTCCAGATGAAGTACTTTGGGATTGTGGCTCAGTGCGAGCTATAGCAGAGATTCACCAACCTCAAGCAGGCTAGAAGGACAGTAGATAGTTACACGACATAGTTTTGTCGACTGACCAGGTATGCTCCAACCATGGTGGCAACAGAGTTGGAGAGAGCGATGAGATTCCAACAGGAACTTCACTTGGAGATCTTACACATGGTATATGTGCATGACTACCAAACCTTCGATGCAGTATTGATAGCGGCTAATAGGGTTGAGCTTACCTCTCAGAGGATGACATCAAGAAGAGTAGACCGGAAGAGGCCTCATGGACATAACAGCGAGTGAGGACCAGTACTGCAAACGTCAGCACCATCCCCTAGCATTCGCATCCATGACGTGACACAAAGGAGGCCAATGACCTCGACGGAGATAGAATCTAATCGGCAGCAACAACAACAACAACAACAACGACGGGGAGCACCGACGGGTTGTACGTATTGTGGTAAGGAAGGTCATACCCGGGGTATTTGCCGGGCAGCGAATGGACTATGCTTGAGATGTTTAAGCCCCGATCATAGGGTTGCCACTTTTTCAATAATACAAAGGACAGGAGGGTCAATATAATAGTTTTCTGCATTACCGGCTCCAAGGACAGTGTAGCAAGGAAGACCAGCAGTAGCGGTACGGCCTATAGCTCAGCGTCCATTACCGACGCAGGCTTAATTATACCGATAACAATAGCAGCAGGAACAACATATACCGTAACAACAACACCAGGGAAGGCATCAACAGGGAGCTGGACAAGGCCAAGGACATGCGTTCACCTTATCCCTGGAAGAAGCTATGGCATCAGGCGATGTAGTAGAATGTAATATTTTAGCTACAACCTTTTCTACCATAGCATTATTTAATTCTGGAGCTTCGCACTCATTTATATCTGCACAATATATGACATATATTAGATTGAAGTTTGAGTCGTTGCTAGAGAGGCTGTATATACTCATTGACAATGGGATCATAGGAGTTAGTAGGATATGCCTAGCATATCCAGTCATAGTATATGGGCATTTATTACCTGCAAAAGTTGATCGAGTTTTATATGGGTACTTTGACGTTATCTTAGGCGTGGACTGGTTAAGAGATAGTCATGTAATGATAGATTTTTATGAGGGTAGAGTATTGTTTAGAGGCCCTGGTCTAGAAGAGTTTGTTTTTAGCAGAATAGAAGAAGACCGTCATAAGGAAGGAATCGCAACAATAGCAACGAAAGAGGACCCGATACCCAAAATAGTGGAAGAATTCATGGACGTCTTTTCCGACGAGCTTTCCGAATTACCCCTAGTTAGAGAAGTATATTTTTGTATAAAGTTGATGTCAGGAGCAGAATCAATATCCCAGAAGGTATACCCAATGTCACTATCAGAGCTTGATCAGTTATATCGATACGTAGAAGAACTGAAGGCAAAGAAGTTCATTTCCGTGGGAAGCATCAGCGGTATTGGTGAAGAAAAAAGATGGCTCGATGTGGTTGTGCATGGATTACCGACTATTGAATGCGGTGATAGTATAGAACAAGTATCCATTGCCCAGGTTTGATGACTTGTTTGACCAATTAAACGGAGCAAGAGTCTTCTCCAAGATAGATCTGCGACCAAGATATCATCATGTGCGAGTTCGGGAGTAGGATATACCGAAGATAGCATTTAGGTCACATATGGGCATTACGAATTCTTAGTAACGCTATTCGGACTGACTAATGCTCCAGCGGTATTCATGGATTTGATGAACCGTATTTTCATGCGATATTTAGACCAATTTGTGGTAGTATTTATCGATGACATCCTTATGTATTCTCGTAATGAGGAGGAACATGAAGAACATCTCAGGACAATACTACAGACTTTGAGGGAGCACAAATTATCTGTGAAGCTTAGTAAATGTGAGTTTTGGCTAGATCAAATATCCTTTCTTGGGTACGTTATTTTTGTAGCAGGAGTGTCCGTTGATCCCAAGAAGGTAGATATAGTAGGGAACTGGCCAGTTACGAAGATAGTGGCAGAGGTGTGTAGTTTTCAAGGCTTGGCAGGATACTACAGAAGATTTGTGTCAGACTTTGCTAAGATCTTGGCACCTTTGACTCGGTTGACGTGCAAAAAAGTTAAATTTGTGTGGCCAGCAGAATGCCAGATAGCCTTTGAAGAGTTGAAAAAGAAGTTAATCTCTGCACCAATCCTTACTCTTCCAGCAGGCTTCGGAGGATTCGTAGTATATTGTGATGCTTATGGCAAGGGATTTGGATGTATTTTTATAATCACGGGAGAGTGATAGCATATGCTTTTCGATAGCCCAAAGATCACGAGAAGAACTATCCAACTCATGATTTGGAGTTAGCAGCAGTAGTGTTTGCACTTAAGCTATGGAGGCACTACTTATATAGCGATCGGGTGGAGATCTTCATAGATCAGAAGCATTTGAAATATATATTCACTCATAAGGACTTAAATATAAGACAGAGAAGGTGGCTAGAGTTGTTGAAAGACTATGACGTGGAACTTCAAGTATTTTTGATACGACAAGGCCTCACGCGGAACCAACCTCATGTGGCGTAGGCTTCATACGGCATAACCCTCATGCGACATAGCCTTCATGCGGCAGAGCCTTCATGCAATGGAGACTTTATGCGACAGAGATCCCATAATCCCCTATGCGGCAGAATCCTACTGTTGTAGCCGACAAGTGATCCTCGAAAGCCAGCACATGCCACATGTCAAGTTGACCCGATCAAGTACGTAACGGTTGTAAACTGCCCAGATTACATAGGCACATTCCAAGATCTCAGCGAGGGCTAATCCTATCCAATACCACATGGCAGTTGGACCGTAACATGCGTGCACAAGTACAACCATATTATGTTAAGAATATTATGTGGTAACCCAAAAACCTATGCTCATAGGCTAAAAATAGTATTTTTTTAGCACATGCGAATGCATAGCCGTTCAGTGTAAATGGCTATAAATAGCAGAAACCTGTACGTTCAGAAATACGCACACAGAGAGAGAGCACGAGAGCCAATTGCTGACATTCTTGCTAGTGAGCTAGAGAACTTGTAGTTTTCTTTCGTCGTCGAACCGTTAATGGAGTAAACGAGTCAGTTGCAGTACTCAATCTTCATCGTCATACTTTTCCAAATCTATAAAACTTGTACTTCGAATTCTCAGTATTAGGGTTCTTTGTACTCTTTTTCGTTGTAAATTACAAACATGGAAAGTTAGTAAAAATTTATACTTTATAATGGCAACCAAGCTGGCGATTCTGTAGGGGACTTCTTTCTCCATCGGCGAGAAGATTATGACGCAGTCTGATATGATGAAGCTGGGTTCTACCCAAGGGATGCTGGTCGTCCACTTCGACCAATTGGCTTTCAAAGATATGCTCTTTGGGGATAGCGCAAGCCCCTCTCCAAGGCTATCAAAGCCTAAGAAAACCCATAGAACCTGGGTCGTCAAGGCCAGTGCACCACACCCAAAAACTATGGAGGATGTGATCCATGTGTCCAATGCTGAATGCGCTTGTCATGCATCAACGCAGACTGTCAATACCTATGCAACAGCCACTCTTGAGACGAAGAGTGCTCAGCACTTAGGTTCTGGCAGAGGAAACACTACGATGCCAAGAACCTAGGAGCCAGAGCCTCTTCTCAATCTGCACACTCCTCTAAGAGAAACGTGCGCTCACATCAAGGATCGGAGGAGAAGAGGGATGCTGCACCAAACGTCAGGTTCATGTGAGCCCCTATATGCGCCAAAGTTGGAAATAAAGTGTCTGTCTTTCACAGTGTAGCATCCGCTACCCAAAATACCATACAAGAATAATAATTAAATAAATAGAATACTCTAGTAAAGTTTGTGGAAATTTTTATTTTGAGATACTAAGTATAATTTTATAATGATAATAATGTAACACTAGTCTTCATGTGGCTCATAAAAACTCATATTAAGATTTAAAATCATGTTTAGACTATTTTAGAATTTTAGGAATTTTTTTGAATTCTTAGATAATTAAAACCTAAGAAACATAATTTTTTAGGGCTTTCATAAATTACTGTAAAACCATACAAGCATATTTTGCTGCCAAACATTTATTTTAGATTTATAAAGTCCATATATATTTTTTGTAATATATTTGAATGTTTTAGAATTATTCAATATTTATTTAAAGTTATTTAGATTATATTTACACTTAATATTATATAGATGCTAATTAATTGTTAATAGATATAAGTTATTTGTACTATCTTTAATTCTATATAAGATTATAAATTATTTAGATAAATCCAAACAATTTTTTAAATTAATCATATTCCTAATCCTTAGTCTACAAGAAAAGCAACTTCATCCATATCATATCCTAACTAATCAATTGCTATCCATTTAAATTAAAACCTATCTATTAAAGTAAATAAATCTAAAATAAATATATAATATAATCCCTTTATTTTTCTTTTTCTATCATTTAAAATCCATCAATAATTTTCGTCCAAACAGTCCAAAATTTGCCACAAAAATTAGCCTTATTTTTCAGTAACTACATCGACTTTGAAGTGTCATATCCCCTAACTCTTGACTCTGAATCATGCGATGTTTCTTTTTTTAGAATCGTATCGAGGTAAAGTCTCGAAAACTATAAATTGTTTCTTGTAATTCAAAATAATAATTTTTGTAGAATTATTAGAGTGTCAGTTGTCTAAAGTTTGACATGTTTCGTTGTTTTCGAGATTTTGGGAGATCCCGAACTCGTTTTCACGAACCGTTTGATCTTTCGGAAAGCTGACACAAAGTTCTAGGACATATTTTTCCCAGAGTTTAATACAGTAGTTTATCATCCTGTACACGTTGAACATAAGGTTCACCAATAAACCACCAAAATTACCATCTATATGTCATATTGTCCATAACTTTTTACTAACTCGAGATTCGACAAAACCGTCGATTCCAGCGTTCTTGTAGCGTTAAAGTCTACAAATTTCATACTCAAAACTTAGTCGTATTGGTTGACTTTTTGGTCAACGTAATGCCTCGATTTGCGTGTCATAGATCCCAAATTTGTAAACTTGACTTTCTTTGGACCAAAATCTAGAGTTAACCTTAAAATCAAAATATAATAAGATTAAAATAGTATTTTAGGTTATTTATTCAGAAATAAAATAGAATAGAATAAAAAGCCTATTCTACTAATTTTTGTGAGTCTAACTTGTTTTAATTTATATGAGGGGTAGATCGAACGTCGTCTTGAATTACGACTTCATCCTTTTACGGAGAAGGCAAGTATCATTGTGACCTATGTTGCCTTTATTTTATTCTTCATGTATCTTCATGTCACCGTTACTTCTTCATAAAACATGATATCGTTATTCCTGGTTCACCATGATTATTGCTTGTGCACAAGAGCTATAATTGTTAGTGTATATACATGTCCATACTTGAAATATTGTTACTACGAATATTGTTTACCATATCATTATTTTTTTTATTGAGAATATATATAGTGAGCAAGTAGGGCGGGAGAATACAGTGAGTAACCATGTGGTCAATGAATTGTTTACAGACTCCCTATATATTGATCATTTAATATCAGTCGTGCACCACACGTACGACTGACGGATATCCCAAGCTGTCCATATGCAGAAAATTTGTATTCTAAAACATACTGTACATGTAATTTGATTACTATTGCTACTTGTCTAGTGGTCATCTTCTCTTGAATATACTACCATATTGTTACAATGTCATTTTTGTACTCTCATTTATCATACCGTAGCATGTCTGTAGTTCCTGTTCTTTACTATTATTTCTTCCATGCTTGTATATTATATTGTGTAGTGTAGCGTTATGCGGATATTGCTCTAATCCTGAATGGATAACTATTTTTTAGCTTTAGATGACGTGATTTGCCCTGAGGTCTATGGTAAGTACCTTGGTGACACCAACATTGCCAACATGCCGGTTGCTTTTATAGATACGGAGTAGAATATTTCTTCCTTATGCCCTTTCATATTATTCTTATCTAGTAGGCTTAGAAGACTTTAGTTTCTAATTGCATTTTACTTTATTTCTACCGGGTTTGTACCGCGACCATCTGAGTTGTAGTGAATTAATTCTTTAAATTATTTGTTAAGACTATTAGTTTAATTTTCTTGTCATGTCATACTTTGTGGATGATATGTGAATCATGTAATTGTTATGGACCATTGCTTATCATAGATAGCGTACTACGGCCGATGCTGCGGCGTAGGCTGGGCTTGGCCACGTACTCGTATCCCAAAAGTGGGAGCGAATTATGACAAATTTTTATGGTGGCACATACAGGTCAGATTTTGCATAAGATTATGAACTCGTGGTAGTACTTAAGTTAGTCGTATCACTGCGATCCTGTGAATAGAATTAAGGATAGGAAACCTTTAGGAGAAGTTAGATCATCCACTAATAAGATTCTCAACCCTATGAGTATATTTTACCCTTTGAAATCTCTTGTCTCGCATATGCATTTTGCTTGATTTTGTCAGGGATTTCTTTGATATATTTACATTTACTGTTCTAACCATGTCCTTTTGTTCCTTTTAGTTAGCAAAGGTTGCCTAATTATGGTGCATATTTAGTTAGTTAATGTTAGACCATAGTAGTTAAATACCCATTGATTGACTCCTTTTGTTTTTTTAACCCATCATTGCTCTATGCATCAACAAAGGAAGCTATTATTATATTACCATGGAAATTGTTTGTATATGTTAGTATAGATTTAGTTACTTGTGTTGTTTGATTTTTGAGAATTTTTTTAAGGGGGGTAGGTTTTAGCATCAGCTACCCAAAATATCGTACACGAATAATAAATAAATAAATAGAATACTCTAGTAAATATTATGGGAATTTTTGTTTTGTAGTACTAAGTATAATTTTATAATAATAAATGTAACACTAGGCTTCATGTGGATCATAGAGACTCATGTTAAGATTTAAAATCATGTTTAGGCTATTTTAGAATTTTAGAAATTTTTCTAGAATTTTTAGATAATTAAAACCTAGGAAAGATAATTTTTTAGGGCTTTCATAAATTACTGTAGAACCATACATGCATATTTTGCTATAAACTATTTTATATTTATAAAGTTCATATAAAATTTCTTTAATTTATTTGAATTTTTCTAGAATTATTTTAATATTTATTTGAAGTTATTTAGATTATATATACCCTTAATATTATGTAGATGCTGATTTAGTGTTAATAGATATAAATAAGATTAGATATAAATTATTTGTACGATCTTTGATTCAATATAAGATTGTAAATTATTTAGACAAATTCAAACTATATTTTAAATTAATCATAATCATATCTTGTCTTCTAGGAAAGCAACTTCATCCTTATCATATCCTAACTAATCAACTCATACCAATTTAAATTAAATCATATATATTAAAGTAAATAAATCTGAAAAAAATATAATCCCTTTACTTTTCTTTCCTATCATTCAAAAAATATTAATATTTTTGTCCAAACAGTCCTAAATATGCCATAAAAACCAGTCTCGTTTTTCAGCTACTACATCGATATGGAAGTGTCATTTCTCATAACTCTGGAATCTGAATCATACGTTATTTTTTAGAAACGTATCGATGTAAGATTTCCTAAAATATAACTTGTTTCCTATAATTCGAAACAATAATTTCTGTATAATTACTAGAGTTCTAGTTGTCCAAAATTTTACATGTTTCGTTATTTTCGAGATTTCTGGAGATCCCCAACTCATTTTCGTGAACCATTTGAAGTTTCGAAACGCTGACATAAAGTTCTAGGATATATAGTTTTTCCAAAATTTATTAGAGTAGTTTATCATCCTGTTTAATTCGTTGAACATACTGCTCACTAGTTAACCACCAAAATTATCATTTGTAAGCCATATTGTCCATAATATTTTACTAATTCGAGATTCGATGAAACCGTCGATTCCAACATTCTTGTAGTGCTAAAATCTATAAGATTTCATATCAAATCTTGGTTTTGTGTTGGTTGATATTTTGGTCAACGAAATACCTCGATTTGTGTGCTACGGATTCCAAATTTGTAAACTTGACTTTCTATGGACGAAAATCTAGAGTTAACCTTAAAATCAGAATATAATAAAATAAAAATAGTATTTTTTATATTTATTTAAAATTAAAATAGATTAGAATGGAATCTAGGGTAGTAATGACAGCTCTAGAGGGGGTGAATATAGTGCAGTTGAATAATCTATCAATTAAAAATTTACCCAAAGTAAAGGAAGTTAAGTACTAATAGTAATATGCAAGACATATATGTAAAGAAGTAAGGGTAAGAGGGAACAAACTTAAACACCGAGATTTTATCCTGATTTTTATCTGAGAGGACAAGTCCAGGCCTGAGAACTCGTGCTCGTAGTTGTATCCACTATAATTACCAATAGTGAATCACAAGCTTTGATCTGAAGGCTTGCCACTTCTTTACAACCACAAGCTTTGATACGAAAACTTACAACTTCACAGCTAGAGGGAGAGAACACTTGCTGAGCCAAGTTCTTACAACACTACCAAAAAAAGTCAAATTAACGACGCCTAAAAACGTCGCCAAATGACAAAAAAATGTCGCTAAACACGTTTAGCGACGTAATTAGCGACGTTTTAACTTAGTCGAAAGAAACCAAGTCGCTGAACGAAAAAACGTCGCTAAACGTCGCTATGCCGACGTTTTTTAGCGACTTTATTGAGTCGCTAAATGTAGCGACGTTTAGCGACGCGGCGTCACGAAATAGCGACGTTTCTTAAAGTCGCTAAACGTCGCTCATTAGCGACTTTTATAGCGACGTCTTTAATGACCTGGCAGTACTGTCATGTCAGCAATTTGCGACGTACAGCGACATATTTAGCGACGTCGTTAGCGACGGCTAATGACACGTCGCTAATTAGCGACTTGTTTAACGACTTATAAAAATGTCGCTAGACGTCGCTAAACGTCGCTAAATACGTCGCTAAATTAAAAAAAAAAAACTGAATTGTTCCAAACTATTATTCCTGTAATTTATAAATTTCTAATTAAAAATAGACCCGGAGGAACCCTCCGTTGAATTCTATGGGTTCGCCGACCCCTTCGGTGGAACACTCAACACCGGATTAACAATATTTAATATGAATAAAAGTATCACAGGCATACAATTAATACACACAAATATTATAGACAGACAATATAAGTATCACAGTCATAAAAGTATCACAGTATCACAGTCACACAAAATGGGCATAAACAGCATCACAAAATACATAATATATAAGTATCAGAGTATCACAGTAACACAAAATGCATAATATATAAGTATATGAAACATTATAGTATCAATCTCGAGGATTTCCAAAACGGGGCAGATACCAGTCCCTCAAATACTGCGCATAAACAACGTTTATGTTATCAAGCTCCGCTATGGGTGCTGGGTAACTGGAACTCCCCGTCTGAGATACAGCCGCGATAGGTGCTGGGTGACTGGAACTCGCCACAGGTGGTATCTCTTCCTCCTTAACAGTAGGAGGCATCACTTCCTCCTTAACAGTATGAGGCATCACTTCCTCCTTAACAGTAGGAGGTGTCGCTCTCTTGGGTGCCATCTGGTAAGATAGATGAAAACAAAGAATTAGCAAAGAATTAGCTATTGGACCGGAACGGAAGAATTAGATGATTGACATAAAATAATTATGCATACTGAAAGACAGATATGGGTCTCTTCTTTCCTTCTTCCCAGAAATAAAATATCTTATTTTTGAACTAAATAAAGAATGACAAAATAATTATGCATACTGAACTAAATAAATAAACAATTAGTCAATATTACACAATTATATTCATTACCACATGATATCTTAATTCAGGTGTTAAATTTGTCATTCTTGACAAAATAAAGAATGAGTTTCAGATATTTATTGAGTTGTATTCTTCTATAACGTTTTGAAGCACTATGTATCCTAATTTTTGTCACTAGCAAAAAATACTACGTTTGTCAAGTATGAATTTACATCCCAATTACACACTCATGTCATGAATGTTCTGTAAATATTTTGCTATGAACATTAATGGCTATTCTCTAGTACTATTTTGTTGGAAATGTCACTCTTATATTGGCAATCAAATTATACATATAAAAATAACTGGTGATATTTGAATCATCTCATGAATAGCCGAATATGAAGGTTTCTTGATGCAGGTTCTGAATAGGGAGAAACACCAAGTACCGTGAATTCACTGAATTGAACAAATGCAACTTTGTTGTGGAGAAAACATATACTGAGATAATTGTAGAACATATATGCACATAACTGGTGTATCCCAAAAGTTAGGATATACTGAGGTAATTGTAGAACTTAGGTATCAGATGACACAGGTACTGAAACATTATAATTAAACACAGAGAAGACACCTATAGCTAATGCACTACAATATACAAAAAAAATGCACATCAGCAGCTGTTGAAATAAAAGCAAGACTTGAATTTAGTAGCACTGCAACCAATCGATAGCATCAACCAAAACAATTGATAGAGAGCTAGAAAAAGGTGGGCATCACCAAAAAGTTACACTTGCCTAACTGATACAAGTTCTTCTTCTACAAGACATCCGAGAGCCAACTATCCAGAACCCTAACCCTAACCCTAGCCCTAACCCTAAACCTAACCCTAAACCCTAACCCTAACCCTAACCCTAGCCCTAACCCTAAACCTAACCCTAACCCTAACCCTAACCCTAATCTGCGTCTGTGTGTGTGTCTGCGTCTGTGTGTGTGTGTCGTGTGTTGTGTGTGTGTCTGCGTCTGTGTGTGTGTCGTGTGTGTGTCTGCGTCTGTGTGTGTGTCTTGTGTCACATGAGAGAGAGAGAGAGATTACCTAGAGCTCGAGGAGGAGGAGGGGGATGCCGTGGAGACCCGATCGCCGGAGAGGGGGGGCGCAGCCGTGGAGACCCGGTCGCCGGAGGGGGGGGGGCGGGGAAAATCGAAACGATTTCAAAAATTTTGACAGATGGAGACAAGAAAACTGAGCCCTAATTAACCAAAATTTAGTGACGTTTAGCGACGTCAAATAACAACGTCGCTAAAATAAAAATTAGCGACGCCAAAGACGTCGCTACATACGTTGCTAAATATTTTTGATAGATACGTCGCTAATTACGACGCTAAACGTTGCTAAATTAGATATATTAGCGACGTTTAGCGACCTTAATTGAACTTATAGCGACTATTCTTTTAAAATATTAATAAAAGTCGCTAAACGTCGCTAAATGTCGCCATTTAGCGACGCCTAGCGACGATTTGTACCGAGTCGCTAATTTAGCGACGTTTTTACTAGGAGTCGCTAAAATACGTCGCTAATCCCGCTTATTCTAGTAGTGCAACTTTGATAGACTTCAAGATCAAGATCGCACTGGGCACTTAGAAGACTAGGGAGTTGATCTTGGAGATGGGAAGGTTAAAGGTTCAGGATATAGCTCAATTGAAGATAGAAAGCTGAAGAGAAGAGAGTGAGTTGGGATGAGTAAGAATGTGAAAATCTAAACCTATTTATAGGTTAATTTTTAACTAAGTTCGGCCAAAATTCAGTATAAAATATCTAAATTTTCGAACATCGGGGCCACAAAATCAGCGGTTTCATAATTGTTTATATTTCCAAAATATACTGACCAAGTTTGATCCTAGTTCGGCTAGATTTCGGTCTGAGTTCGGTTGGTTTATTTTAGCAAGAATTTTAGTTTTTGTATTGCTAGTTTGGATTTCTATATGGTGGATATGTTTTATGCTCATTTGAGTGGACTTGAGTTATGCCAGTGCGACTCGATGAGCATAAGTTCTAGACTCAAATAAAGTAAAAGATTACATTGCAGAATTACAAAGATATGTAGTACAACCCGCAATCATTGTAACATTGTTGAGTCTTCAATTGTATCAAATTGTGACATATCAAAATATGGTTTAGTTAATTATCAAAATCAAGTTGACTGAGATTGAATGGGCCAACAATCACCCCCATTTTGATAATTGATAAACTATGAATGATACTGCAAAACTTATAAGTACAAACTCTCCCGCAAACTGTGGAGTAATTTTATACAACGTTGTTAAGTATCATGTTGCATGTTTTTTCTCCCATTGTCATTTGATCGAAATGATATGCTCCCCCTAAATTGGTGATGGTTTATGGTTTATGTGCTCCCCCTAACTTTTGGAGCTACTTTACGAGGGAATTATGGGGGCTTCCCCCGTGAGACCATAAAGTTCTATTAAAAAATGAGCTAAAAGCTCAGTTTTTTATGCTGATATAACAAAGTACATAAACATGGGTATAAATTGATTAGAGATCGATTTATGACCATCAGAGATTGATTTATCGATCAACCAAAAAGTATGTGTGTGTCATGACACACGCATGCGTGTAATATTATCGCACCCAGGGGCGCATACACGGCTAGAGTGCTTGGCACGCCTGTTCTATTATCGCATGAGTGCCCAGGCGAGTGCGCTAGTTCCTTAACCACGTGCAAGCGCATACGCGTGTGTTAAACGCACACGCGCATGCATGCACACATGTTCTTTAAATGCGCGCGAGCGCACCCGTTCTTATTTTGTACGCGCGGTACACGCGCCTGCCCGTGGCTAAGAACACACATGCGCATGATGACCGAACCCTAAATATATGCCGTGGGGACTATAGTTGGCAAGTACATGGTGTAAAGTAATGGATGCCCTTTCTTGTGACATTGAACAATTTGAGATATGATAGTCTGTAGAAGGTTGAATGGAATGAAAAAATGCATATGGTATAATATAGACATTTCTAAATAAGAAACTTCATCATGGTAAGTCTTCTTAGGTAGAAAACGTGGAGAATATGATGTGATATATTTTATAGAAATAATTGTTCAGATACCTAACATGGAATCGTCCGGGTGGATAGATTTCTGGGGCATATAGATAGTTTTTAAAACTTTCCAGAGTTATGTTATCTTCAAATTGAACTTGAGTAGTACTGATGAGGGGTCCACCATCAGCAGGAATGCGTAGGATTTTATCCAAGTCATTCACGTCAAATTCAATATAAATACCGCGTACTCTTGATGAGATGGTGCCATTGTCATATGCTAAGTTACAATAAAACATGCGCACAATATTCAAAAAAATACGATAGCATGTTGCAACAAGTTCTTCAAGCTAAAACTTTTAAAAAACTGATAGGTAGTCATTGTAATGAAGAAAGTCGATAGGGTTACCAGAACAAATGGTGTATTTTGAGAAGTCATTAAACCATTCAATGGAGTTTTCGAGGTTTCTAAAAATAAATTCATCAAATTCGCCAATGTTTGGCATAATGGGACAAAAAAAGAATCGGAAGAGGTTTCTAACTTTCTTTTAGGAGCCATGGGGAGAATGACAGAATTTTATGAGAGGAGAGAAAAACTAGGATTTTTGAGAGAAGGAGGAGAAGGTAGTTTTTCGTTGGTCTGAAGGATTAACCACGAAAAGATGTATTTATAGAGCAGCAAAAACCTTAATTAGGAAGTTGGCTATTAAATAAATATTCTGAAATAATATGGACCGAGTTCGGTCCAAATTTGGTCTGAATTCGGCTCCATTATGAACCATGACTTCAATGTCAACTCTATTTGAAAATTAGATTTCCTGATTTGATAGTATATAAAAGATAAACGCTAAATGGGCTTTATCATATAATAAATTATTGTAAGTTAGATAACCTTGGAGTACCTGTAGGGCCCGGATCCCATCTACCGGTGGTCCGAAGATACTTAAATACCATATCGCTTAAGATTATTTACACCTTGTTGACAGAAGGGCCCTTTCGGCTTGTATCAAAAATTACCAGAACTTTAAAGAACTTGGATTGAATAAGAATTTAAAGCAACTTATATTCTTATTTTTTTATAAGAATTTAGAAATCCTAATTGTTGACTGATAAAGTTGAAACGATCTTCAACTAAAGGTTTAGTAAATATGTTTGCTAATTGATGTTCTGTGTCAGCAAATTCTAAACATGTATCTCCATGTTGTTGATGATCCCTGAGAAAATAATGTCTAATCTCTATGTGTTTAGTGTGTGAATGGTATTTTAGATTTTTAGTGAGATTAGTAGTGCAAGTGTTATCACAGTAAATATGAATGTTCTTGTAGTGCCGGTCAAAGTCTTCTAGGGTTTGCTTCATCCACAAAATTTGTGCACAACAATATCCTGTGGCGATATACTCAGCCTCAACTTTTGATAATGTTACGCAATTTTGCTTCTTGCTAAACCAGGAGATTAAAGACATTCCTAGGAAATAACACGTGTCGCTGGTGCTGTTTTGATCGACTTTGCATATAGCAAAAATAGCATCCGTGTAACCAATAAGGTCAAAGGACGTGGTTTTGTGATACCATAAGCCTGCCGATATCCTTAATGTATCAAAAGATACGTTTAACTGTGCACATATGTCATTCTTTAGGATTAGCCTAATATCTAGCACACAGATATACAAAAAAATATGATATCAGGGAGACTAGCAGTTAGGTATAACAAACTACCTATCATACCTTGATACTTACGTATATCTGTAGGTTTGCCACTTTCATCCAAGTCAAGCTTTGTTGATGTTGCCATTTGAGTTCCGATAGATTTTGTATTATCTATGTCAAATTTTTTGACCAAGTCCTTCATATAATTATCTTGATTAATGAACGTTCCTTGTGAATCTTGCTTGATTGCAACCCTAGGAAGAATGTTAGTTCTTCTATCATGCTCATTTTAAATTCACTCTATATACACTTAGCAAACTCGTTACATAACATCTCATTAGTAGATTCAAATATGACATCATCTACGTAAATTCGCAATAACAACATAGAATTATCATAAGATTTTATAAACATGGTAGTATCAACTTTTCCGTTTAAAAAAATATTTTCAATTAGAAAGGAGTTAAGGGACTCATACCAAGCTCGTGGGGTTTGTTTGAGTCCATATAGAGCCTTTCGTAGCTTGAATACGTGGTTAGGATATATGAAATATTCAAAACTAGGGGCTTGTTTAACAAAAACTTCTTTTATAAAACCATTAAAAAAAATACTTTTAACATCCATTTGAAAATGTTTGAAAATATGAAACTTGCAAAAGCATAAAGCATACGAATAGATTCTAGTCTAGCAACCGGAGCATAAGTCTCATCATTGTCAATACCGTCCTCTTGGTTGTAACCTTGAGCTATGAGACGTAGTTTGTTGCGTGTGACTGAACCATTCTCATTTAATTTATTTCAGAAAACTCATTTAGTACCAATGATCGTATAATCATTAGGTTTAGGAACAAGTTTCCAAACTTGATTATGTTCAAACTGGTTGAGTTCCTCATGATAGAAGAAATCCAAAATTTATCAGAAAATGCTTCTCCTATGTTTGTAGGTTCTATTTGAGAAATAAAGGCAATATTTGCAATAATATCTTTGTTTGAAGAGGGTGTACTTACACCTTTTCATACATCACCTATTACCAGGTTTTCTGAATGATTTGTATAGAATCTCAATCTCTTGGGCAGACTTTCCAGATAACTTGTACCGGTCGTATCTTTAGGGGCCTTCTTGGATATAAGCCTGACATCTTCGTCATCGCTGTCGTTTGATACTTGATTGTTAAGTTCCTCAAATGTAACATTGATTGATTCTTCAATAGTCATTGATTGCTTATTGAATACTCAATATTCCTTGCTTTTTGCAGCATAACCTAGAAATATACCTTCATCGGCCTTAGAGTCAAACATCCCTAGGTTATCTTTAGTATTAAGAATAAAATATTTGCAGCTAAAAACTTTGAAATAGCTAATATTGGGAATTCTATCAAACCAAAGTTTATAGGAGATTTTCTTCGATATAGGTCGAATAAGCACACTATCCAAAATATGGCAAGCTGTATTTACATCTTCAGCCCAAAATTATTTCGAAAGATTATAATGATTTAACATGACTCTAGCCATATCGTCGAGAGTTTTGTTCTTGCACTCCACAACACCATTTTGTTGGGGAGTTCTACGACAAAAGAATTCATGAGAAAAATTATTTTTATTGAAAAATCTTTTGAAATCACCATTTTCGAATTTGCCTCTATGATCACTTCGAATGCTAGTAATCATAAAACTTTTTCGTTTTGAATCTTTTTATAAAAAGTAACATTCAGAAAATGCCTCATTTTTATTTGCAAGAAAGTAAACCCATTATATCTAGATAAATCATCAACAATCATATATGTATAAAGCTTACCGCCAAGACTGGTGACTCTACTAGGTCCAAACAAATTCATATGCAATAGTTATAGTGGTCTAGAGGTACTTACAACGTTGATTGACTTAAAAAAGATTTAATAGCTTTATTCTTTTCACATTCAGCACATATCATATCTTTCTTGTAAGTAATCTCCGATAAGCCTCTTACTAGCTTCTTCGTGAATAGTCTTGCAATTGTATCCATGTTGGCATGTCTTAGACGCATATGCCATAGCCAACTGTTATCTTTGTTGGTGTATAGACATCTATCTACATTGCTAGTGTCCTTTGAAAGATAAAATATATATGATATCTTTCTTGATACCTTCAAAAATGATATTACCTGTAGATCTTTCATAGATAGAGCATTTGTCTTTTATGAAGTTAATACCATAACCATTGTCAGCTAGATGACTGATGCTGAGTAGGTTTTATTTTAATTTCGTTACTAGACAAACATCTTTAATAATATGATAGGAAGAAATACCTACATTACTATTACCCTTTGAGTTTATTACCGAAGTAGATGTATTATTCTTTCTTCATCGATAATGTTGCAAATAAGTTGGCATCATCAGTCATATGTCGTGAGCAACCACTATCGAGAATCTACTTGCTTCTAGAATAATAGGGTTGATCTACCTACAAAACGAGTTGTAGATGTAACCCTTGGTACCCAGCTCCTTGAGGGTCAAGCTGTGTTAGTCTTTTGTACCCATGTATAAAAATTTATATCTACTAATTTTCTAGTTCTACAAAATCTAGATATATGTCATTTCTTACCACAATAGTGACATATAGAAGTGTTATTGGTGCTTGGTGTAGGATGATAGATATGAGTGTGTGAATCAGTTCTTTGTGTTTTATGTGGATAGTAAGCATGATTGCGTGTAGTTGTATGTTGTGGTCTTTGTACATGATAGTGTGAAGTATTGCATGCATGATTGTATGAAGCATTTGGTTTGCTTGTAGATATTCTACTCTGTGTTCACTTGTTTAGCTTCGTGTCTCATGTTAGGTTGGGTAATGGGTTGGTCAACTTGTTTACCCAATCTAATCTTAAATCATTTAGAAGTAGCGTAAACTTTATCATATTTAGCAGTTAAAGCATCAATTCTACGAGAAAAAATAGAATATTTCTTCTTCTCTTATTCGAGTTCTTCTTTAAGTTTAGCATTATCTTAAGAGCACTTGTCAATGCTGTAATGTATCACATGAAGATGAAGCTTAAGTTAGGATATCTCATCTGAATCATTACAAGTAGAAGTATCATTTACTTCACTTAGCAAAGAGGTGAGTCTTTCTACTTCAGTCTGATAGGCTTGAACATCTTTTCTAGCATGCTTGTATTTATCTCTAAGCTTTCTAAAATCCTCAAGTAAATTACTGAAAGCATTGCCTAGTTCATCAAAAGTAAAATTATCATAAGAATTTTATCTGTTACATGATCGGTCACTACCATGAAGCAAAGGTTTGCCATGTCTCAAGCCTTTTCTTCTTCATCAGATTCACTAGTTTTGCTTTAATGCATATACTTGTATTTGCGTACTTCCTTGATGATGTCCTTCTGGATGGGCGATCTTGGCGATTCTTTTTCTTTATTATTGGGCAGTCCCTCTTTATGTGACTTGTCTTCTTACATTTGTAGCAAATATGCTCCTCATCTTTGTTTTCATTGTACTCCTTCTTTGATCTCTCAATCTTTAGAATTTTTTGGAAGTTCCTGGTGATCAGGGCAACTTCTTTATCTTGAGATTAATCATCGCCGGAGGCACTGTAGTGCCCCGCTCCGCGTAGGCACTATGTACAAGTGATATCGCTTTGCTTGTTCGAACGAAAGTCTTCTCGGAGAGTTCCCAACCGATTGATCAATGTGAGTGGGCAGAACTGCATTCTCTGATTCTTGCACGACTTAATAATGAATCTGAGTTTTGAATGCTTGTTTGCTTAAGAAGATTGTTTCATAAGAAGAATGATAGAACCTGCCTCAGCATGCTTAATAAAAGAAATCACATAGCTTGTCATTGAAACGAATCTGCTTGCTTGCCTAACTAGAAAATTGAGAATGCTTGTCTGAATGAGATAGAACCTTGCCATGCTAGTCCAGAGTATAAGAAATATTGCATGCTTAGTTACACGAAACCGCTATCGAACGAATCGTTGCTATGCTAATAAGAAAGAGTAAAAGATTGCTTGCACTTATTCTTAATTTCGCTTGCTTAAACTGGATTACTTGAATGCTTGTCCAAGAGATAGAACTGCATGCTAGATTTATAGAACTGTTCTTGCTTGTTACTTGTTAAAAGAGTTAGCTTTGCTTAAACATGTTTGTTGATTTCTTGTAAAGAGATGGAACTTCAGGACTTGCTTGACCTTGAGTGAACTAGACTAATAGTCTGCCCTGAGGCCTAAAAATCTTACTTACGGAAGGGTATGACTATTAGGCAAAGCGTATTGAGAGCTTCGGCCCTATCGCTTGGTTGATGTGCTTGCTTGTGTGCTTGTTCGTGGTTCATCAGTTGCATGATAGCATATTTTTCTGATAGGAGTTTGCATTCATGCATATGGTCAGGACAACTTGTGCACAAGGTTATCTCTCGAGCGTTTCCTGGGGCACTGGGTTCGTTCAGCCTAGGAGAGATCTAGATACCCTGAGGCTTAAAATACGTTACTTACGGGAGGGTAGACCCGTCTATTAGTGAGATGGGCTTGTACGTCCCAACTGCTAATCCCGTGGAGGGGGCTATTATATAGTTAGGGAGCATGCTAGGCTAGCCTTCTTGCATACCTAAATATTTGATGCAGAGACGGACAGAAAACTAGAGAACGGTATACATATATGTTTATGCAAATTGTTGCTAACTTTTATGTTTGCTACAGGGATAACCGTTCGGCAAGGGGTAAGAAACATAATGAGTTTATACATATAAGCCTGCTTGTTCATTGAAATGTGCATCATAGAGTTATCTGTCAGTGCATCATGTATTTGCATCGGCCAGACAATGGCTATTAGTACAAAGCTGAACCTTGGTCACAGCTACTAATAGCATCAGAATGTGAGTCATTGGTTAGCTGGATTACCGCTACCGATCCTGAGTTTCTCGGGGACTGACCTCTGATTGATAGTTTAACTTGTGTACTTTATTGAATGATAGTTTCTAATGCTGCTTGTCCCAAAGAGTTAGAATAATAATGCACAATACATGTTGCGCACTGCACGATAGAACATTGCCTCCATAGCTTGCTTGCGTGTATTGAATATGCAAAACTGTTTCAAAGCTGTGTTTTCAAAAAGATTTAAACTGACTATAAACCTGAGCTACATGAAATGAACTTAGGTAAAAGTAGCAAGATCACTAGTAATGTAATATTTTGCCACATGATTACTTAGTGTGGGTTTCAGGGGGTGTAGCTTCTGTTCAATTATTTTAGACTCACCAGTACTTATAAAAGTGCTGACCCACCAACAATTTGCTTGTTCTCAGGTGCTTGATCGTCCGAGGAAGCGATAGCCGTGCCTCATCCCAAGGAACCAAAAATCTGGAGTCGATGTCTTGAGCCGTATCGAGACTGCTTTGAGCTTCTTTTGTATAGAGGGACATAATGTATGGAATGGTGTCATTGTAATCGAGAGATAGAGTGCTTGAGCGAATTGTAACCTTGGCCAAGCGTCGCTTGTAACACTTCTGTATATCAATAAAGTGCCTGTTTTCTTATGCCATTGTGTTCTTTACTTTTCTGCAAATTATGTGTGCTGCTGCTTCAGTATTGAATAGCTTACTTGCCCTTGTATCAAAGCTTTGGCTTTGTGCAAGCACATTTTAGGCTTGTACGGTATCACGCTCGTGCGAGGACGATCGGTTCCGTAGGGACCAAAGCGAGGACGAACGGCCCTACGGGACCGAGGCATGACAGTCACAATTGCAGACTTTCTTGTGATGTGCCTTGAATGCAATCGTCATTTCTTTCAGCATTGGATCTTCGAATTTCTTGAGATCTAACTCATGGGTCATCAGCTTTCCCATGAGCGTCTCGAGGGTCATCGTGGTAAGATTATTTCCTTCTATGATTGCAGTGGCCTTAGGATTCCAGTTCTTGGTGAGTCCTCTGAGTACCTTGCAGATCTTCATGTAATTGCTGTACTCCTTGCTAAGAAAGGATAGAGGATTGACGATGTCGAGGGATCTTGTTGTCACAACCCGCACCCGGAAATTCGGGCACGAGTGCGTGGGTACGTCCAGCCTACGCCGCAGAGTCGGCGGTAGTACGCTGTCTAGGTCAATTCCAGGTTTACTAAACTAGCTCATTCACAAAAAAACATAGGCGAGATAAAATGAGAATTTAAACTTAAGATTGCAACTGAAAATAAATGTGACAACAGATTCAAATGTTTAATACAGAATTCAGAATTGAAATCGGGGACAAACCCGATAAATGAGATAAGAATATAAATAAAGAAAGCTACTACTAGCTACTCTGCAGCAGGGGTCTCCTGGGTGGGTTCTGGCTCCTCATAGGTATCATCGGTCCCCTCATAGGGACCATAATAAGTAGGGGCAAGATCCTCATCATCGCCTAAATCAACAGATCCAGTCAGGAAAGGAGCAAAGTACACAGTGCACAACAAGGTTAAACTAAATATTTATGACAATTAAATATTGAATTTCAAGTTAAGAAACTGCATAACAGAACATCATTATCTCAGAGTTAAAGTTGTAAACAGGGATATGAGAAAGCAGAATTAAATGAGACAGGAAAATGAAACTACAACAGTCAGCAAGATATATGTAACAAGACCAGAAACTATCTGTGAGAACTTGTGTTTGTTTTTAGAATACATAGTTGGCATGTAGGGGTTTATAAGGCTAATCCGGCCGTCATAAACGGCTATTAAACAGGAGAAATCGAGATCCGGCTGAGGTACAGTCGTGTACCAACAGCTATTAAACATGACAAGGGGAAGGGTAAACTACATGCCTTCTAGGTATTCTCCCACCCGACATGAAAAATAATACAGGAACTCCAATATTCAAGACATGAAATCCAGCATTTCTAACACTATGTATAATCATCAAGGGTACCTGTAAGGCAGGGAATTAATTATCACAATATATAAAGATTAACTTGAAGTGCAGGTACTTGCCTGTTGTTTGGATCTGATTAATTTAGTTCTTGGAGAAAAAGTCCAGAGATGAGTCCAAAAGCTGAAATAGACATTACCAACACGCTCAGAAAATGTCAAATAGCTAGAAACGCCTGTCCTTGGATCCAATTTGGAGACAAGGGCAAAAACGGCAGTTTCGGGTCAAAACGGGGTTCGCCGGTGGGCCCGCTTTGCACCGAAAAGACGTGTCCGGGTCAAAAGTCTCCAAATTCACCAAACTTAGTGTCAACAGGTCAGGAACGCTGATACGAACCCAACGGAACTTCCAGATTTGGATTCCGATGAGCCGAACACAAAATCGCCCGTCGAGCTGGGCCTGTGGGGCCCACGACACGCGATTTCGTCAACGTTCTCAGAATCGAACCAAACTTGACCCACAGGACCAGCGTATCGCTACGAGTCCGATGGCGCAAGTTTCGTCTCGATCTGACGTGTGTGCACAAAGTTAGGGTAAATTACAGAAAAGACGGATACGGGGCGATGTCCGCGGATACGCGTTGATTCCGGTGTGCACGCACACCCGAATCAGCTTCCATGAAAACTCACACGTCCGTATCGACGATGCGCACGTATCTGTGAAGACCGCACGCGACCAAGTCGTCCCGTTTGACGGGGCGTACTCAGTTCCGGGGTAAAACAGGGTCTGGTTTTTCTGTTTTTGGATCGCGGTGTGCGATCACCACAGGACGCGATGCCCCGAACAGTTTGTCCGGACACCGAGAGGGTCATACAGGCTACGTGATACAATTTACGGAATCGGAATCTGAGCTACGAGCAAAAAGTTACACGTACCTGAAGGGAACCCGAAAATCAGGGTCGAGTCGTGTCCGACTCGTGTCCGACTCGTGTCGGACACGAGAATCTAGGGTTAGGGTTTCTGGATGCTTGGCCGGAGATCCGGCGGAGGCCGGCCGGAGGCGCGCCGGAGGGGGCCGGGGAAGGTTCGCCGGGGCGAGGCGGAGGTGCTGGCGGCGGAGGCGGCGCCGGAGTCCGGGCGGAGGCGGCTGGCTGCGCGTTGCTGCTGCTGGAGAAGGCGGCGTCGGGGTCCCTGGCCAGAGCAGCGGAGGAGGAGGGAGAGGGGAAGGGGAGCAGCTGCAGCGGCGTCGGCGGAGCGGCACAGCGGCGGCGCTAGGGTGGCGGTGAGCGGCGGTGGCGAGGGAGTTCTAGGGGAGGGATGGCCGGAGCAGCGGGGGTTTGGGGGCCATTTATAGGGCGGAGAGGGAGGTCTGGGCGGCCGGAGATGGCGGGGGTCGTGGCGACCGGGCCGGGAGAGGCGGAGCGGCCAGGCGACGTGGCCGGAGCTCCGCCGGAAAATGCGCGGGGAGGAGGGAAGATGGGGGAACTGGTCGCCCGGGTCGGGCGGCACGCAGGTCGGGTCTGTCTGACCCGACCCGACCCGGTAGCGGGTTGGGCTGGGCCAGGAAACTAACGGGCCGGTCCATTGGGCCGGGCCGGCCCAAGGAAAAAGAAATAAAATAAATAAATATAATAATAAATAAATAAATAAATAAATAAATAAATAATTAATTAATTTAAATAGTTTTCAGGCATTTAAAAATATGTCTGAGGCCCAGAAAAATTCAGAAAAATTATCCTAAGTCCAATTTTTCATTTTACACCCAAAAATGTTATTTTCATGATATTTTAATATTATTTACTGTCAATTAAAAATTATTTATTAATTGAAAACCTTGATTTTAATTACAGAAAATTCCCAGAAAATTCCAGAAAGTTGGGAAAATCCCAGATTTAATAATTTGAAAATTCAGGGGGTTTACAACCTACCCAACTTACAAAAATTTCGTCCTCGAAATTTAAGAATAACAAAGGCACGAAAAGGAAAGGCCGAGAATAAAATATACCTCAGGGTTCAAAAAGATAGGGGTATCGCTCTCTAATCTCGTCTTCTCGCTCCCAGGTGGATTCGCCGGGGGAATGGTGCTTCCAAGCTACGCGAACCACGGAAATGACCTGGTTCCGTAGAACTTTCTCCGATCGATCCAGTATCTCCACGGGTTGCTCTTGGTAAGTCAGACTTGGGCCTACTTCGAGCTCTGAGTGATCCAAAATGTGGCTGGGGTCTGACACGTACTTTCTCAGCTGCGACACGTGGAAGACGTTATGGACTCCATCCAGAGAGGGTGGCAATGCAAGTCGGTATGCCACTTCTCCGATTTTCTTCTGTATGCCAAAAGGTCCAATAAATCTCGGGCTGAGTTTTCCACTCCTTCCGAACCTAATGGTGCCACGTGTCGGAGAAATCTTCAAGAATACCAGTTCTCCAACCTTTAACAAAGTCATAATCAAGTCTTAGTTCCATAATCAAAATGTTTAAATTGACTTGAATTTCATAAATTTAATTACCTCAAATTCCAAGGGCCTTCGGTGGCTATTTGCCCAATGTCGTTGCCTGTCTTGAGCCACTCGAAGTCTGTCCCTTATTTGCTTTACCTTCTCAGCTGAATCGATCACCATCTCTGGTCCCAGCAGGGCTCTTTCTCCAACGTCGTCCCATGATAGCGGGGTACGACATCTTCGTCCATACAGAGCTTCAAATGGAGTCATCTCAATACTTGCTTGGTAACTGTTATTATAAGAGAACTCCACCAGATGTAGATAGTCTTCCCAGGATCCTCCAAAATCCAGAACACATGTACGGAGCATATCTTCAAGTGTCTGGATTGTACGTTCCGATTGTCTATCGGTTTGGGGATGATAAGCTGTGCTGAATTTGAGTTGCGTCCCCAAGCTGGTTTGTAAGCTCTTCCAGAAGTGAAAGGTGAATCTTGAATCTCGATCGGAGACAATACTTACTGGAACTCCATGCAGCCTGACAATATGTCTGATATATAAATCTGCCAACTTTTCTGTAGATAGCCCTACTTTGAAGGGTAGAAAATGTGCAGACTTGGTCAGTCTATCTACTATCACCCAGATTGCATCCTTACCACTAGGTGTCCTTGGAAGTCCGGAAACAAAATCCATTGTGATATGTTCCCACTTCCACTCCGGAATGGGTAGTGGTTGAAGCAATCCTCCAGGTCTTTGTCTTTCTGCCTTGACTTGCTGGCACACTAAGCAACGAGATACGAATCTGGCTACTTCTCTTTTCATGCCATGCCACCAAACATGCGTCCTCAGGTCCTTGTACATCTTGTTGGCTCCTGGATGTATAGAGTATTGCGATCTGTGTGCCTCTTGCATAATTTCTTCTCTTATGTCTCCTTGGGGTACACATAATCTATCGCCATGCCTCAGTGATCCATCTTCATGAATTCTGAATTCTTCTACTAGTCCAGCTTGCACTTGACCTCGAAGGCTTCGCAGTCCCTCGTCCTGAAACTGAGTCTCCTTGATCTTGTCCATTAAAGTAGACTAAATCTGCAAGTTCATCATTTGGCCTTCTTTTCCTGGGATAATTACTTCAATACCTAAACTTTCCAAGTCCTCCAGCAGGTGTCTGTCCATAGTCAAGTACATCGCCATAGGATACCTGCTTAGAGCATCAGCAACTACATTTGCCTTCCCAGGGTGATATTGAAGAGTGATATCAAAGTCTTTCATTAGTTCCAGCCACCTTCTTTGCCTCATGTTCAGCTCTTTCTGAGTGAAGATATATTTTAGACTTTTATGGTCTGTAAATATTTCCACCCTTTCGCCATAAAGATAATGCTTCCATAGTTTAAGAGCAAAAATGACAGCTGCCAATTCTAAATCATGAGTGGGATAATTCTTTTCATGTGGTCTAAGCTGTCTAGAGGCATATGCTATTACCTTCTTGTTCTGCTCCAGTACACAACCTAGACCTTTTCCAGAAGCATCACTATAAATAGCGAAACCTCCGGTTCCGGAAGGTAAGGTCAGAATAGGGGCAGAAGTCAGTCTTTTCTTCAATTCCTCAAAAGCATGCTGACATTCATCAGTCCAGGTGAACTCTTCATCCTTTCTTGTTAATTTTGTCATGGGCTCCGTAATTCTTGCAAAATCCTTCACGAACTTCCGATAGTAGCCAGCTAGTCCCAGGAAGCTTCTAATCTCTGCTACAGAGTCTGGAGTGGGCCAGGATTCTACTGTCGCTATCTTCTTAGGATCTACGGCTATTCCATCTCCCGTCACAACATGTCCCAAGAATTCCACTTTGTCTAGGAAGAAAGCACATTTAGATAATTTTCCATAAAGTTTTTTCTTCCTCAAAGTCTCCAATGCTAACCTCAAATGTTCTTCATGTTCTTCGGGGGTCTTGGAGTAGATCAAAATATCATCAATAAAGACCACTATAAATTTGTCTAGATATGGCTGGAAAACTCTGTTCATTAGGTTCATAAAAAACTGCTGGAGCGTTCGTCAACCCGAACGGCATTACTTGTCACTACCACATTCTGAAAACAGGGGTATTTTCGACTTTTTACAATATTTAATATTATGGTATTTATAATTAATTAATTGCCTGATAGTATTTGATTTAAATAAATTTTGTGCGATGTGTAATTAAATATATAATTATATGCAGTGTTAATTATTTTATTTTAGCTAGCAGACTTGACCAGAAGCCAGTAGATGAGCACCTGTCAGAATTATAGAATTTTGAGGTTAATTGTTTTATTTTAGAATTTATTTATTGGAGGTGTAATTAATTACTGTATTTTATTTAATATTTTGCGTAATTGCCTTTGCTCCGATATTTGGAGCACTATCCAGACTTTTGTCTCCCAACAAATTTCACAATCTTGCCCTAGACATGCCCGCCTTCCATTCTGCTATTTTTACAACTCATAATTTTGCTCCCTGTGCATTGTTTCTAGCCGCACAAAAATCGTCGCGGACGTTTATTTTAAAACTCCTATTTTGTATCGTTGTGCGTTCCAATCGAAAATTGGAGGCCATCTTGACCTATTTTTCGTGCGGCCCAAATTAGGGTAATATTCTGTTCTGAGTCTTCTTCAATATTGGTATTGATGACCTGACCTGATTTTGGCTCCATGTACTCCTAATTAATTATTGAACACAACTTACATTTATTTCTATTTAATTTGAGGATACTATTTTTATCTGATTCCGAAATTCTAATTTAATTCCAGTGCCCTGTTATTTGAGCCCGTACCAGTCTTACAACGCCCCCTGACCCTACAAAACATCGGACCCCGAATCGCCCGCCAAATTTTCGTCATTTTATGTGTTTGTGCAATTTCCTAAATTTAAGGGGGCTAAATTGCAAATTGGCAATTTGTGCCAACACCCAATTATTTTAACCAATGAGGAATCCTTAATATATTTAATTAAACCTCACCCTAAATTCCCCATGAATTAATTCCCCATGTTCAATCTGGACCACTCATTTAGAGGGTCAATCACAACCCTCCATCACACCCTCTCTCTCCCTATTTAATATCATGTCCTATCAAACCCTAATCCCTAGACTACCTAGAAAACCCCACCTCCTCACAAGCCCCCACATCCTCTCTCATACGTATGTAGCTTTCTTCTTCTCTTTCCTTTCTTCTTCTTTTTCTTCTTCTTCTTCTTCTTCCTTTCTTCTTCTCCTTCTTTTATTTTTGAGTTTGAAATTCAAAACCTCAAAAGGGGGGAAAAAACACTGTTCTTCAACCCCTCATCCACTGTTCCCCGACCCGCAGCACTGTTCCGGCGACGGCTGCTCCTACCGCTCCGGCAACTCAACCCGGCGGCCGAGTTCTTCTCAGCCGACCCACTGCTCACTCATCCACCGTTTACTCACTCCACCACCCGACAGCCCGGCGGCCCTCTCCCTGGCGGCTGCTCCTCCTCTCCATCACCATCTCCCCCACCACCCTCTCCATCTACATTCGGTCCGGCGCTGGCTGCCCCCATCTCTCAGGCGGCCATCAGTCCGGCCAACCCCCTTGATCCCATCTCCCCCACCGCCTCAACTCTTCCTCCTCTCCATCACCATTCACCACTACCATGACCTCCATCATCCAATCACCACCACCACTACTATCTCCACCACCACCATCAGCCACTCCGGGCGGCCGAGTCCCCCGCAGCCGGCCCCTGCTGCTCGAGAGCCCCTCCCCCGCAGTTCCTGTTCACCCGGCCATTGCCCCGACCGTGCACTCCTCCGGCGCCGGCGCGACTCCAAGCCTTCTCCCTCTGCAACTCCGGCAACAATAGCCGCAGTCCGGCCGGCCAAGACCCCCCTCACAGTAAGTTCCTTCTCTTCTCCCTTCCCTCTTTGTATATATATATATATATATATATATATATATATATATATATATATATATATATATATATATATATATGTATGTATATATATATATACGTACATATACGTATGAGTATATATATATACTATATGTATATGTATAATAGTTATCTAATTAATGTTAATACATGAATATGTATTGGTATGTAATGTGTAGACATATACGTATATTGTATGAGTATATATTATATATATATAAATATGTATAACATTTATTTAATTAATGTTTAAATACGCATACGTATATTTGTGTATTTGTGTATGTGTATACGAGTACTAGAATGAATTTTAGTATAAATATTCTTGGTATAAATATGTTAATGTATATAGTATAGTTATTATTGTTGGTATAAATATATATATGTATATATATAATTTCGTATTGGTATATGTATATGTATATGTCTATTGTTAATTAATTAATAATTAAACAGAATGTATAGTATATATATATTATGTAAAGTATTTATATGTATTTAATTAATGTATGTAAGTGTATGTATTTAAATTAATGCACATGTATTATATATGAGTTTTTAATGTTATATATATATATATAATGTAATTTAGTATATATATATATATTCTTTTTATATATATATAAACTTTGGTAGTTGTACATATAAATGTATATGTGTTATGAATATTTTTACCTATGTATATAATACATATTCTATTATGAGTATACACTTATACATATTTTGTATAGAAATTGGTATAACCCTATATTTATGTATTATATTATTAATAATACTACGTTTAATTAGTGAATATACTAGATGACCCTAGTTGACTAGTACCCTGCCTGGCATGGCCTGAGGCCAGTGTTTTGACTGTGTGTTAGCGTAGCTTCTGATGCGAATGTTATATTGTGATGTGTTTATAGGACTGTTGGTTTTACCCAGGGGATACTCTGGAACAGGACATCCATAAATACCAGCTAAGGACCCAAGGCAAGTACATTCTCTGATAATTTTCAATTCTTGATAAATTCTATAAGTTCAACAATCATGAAATGTTACATCTGAATCTTTGACACTGTGCTACACGGACTAGTATAGCTTGGATCTGCAGTCATGAGATGTTACCTTGATTATCGTATTGACATTGTACACGACATGTATATTTAGACATTGTACATGATAGACTTGACTTGCTCGTGTATTCGTGACGTGTCATGATTGGATCCACAGTACTAGTTGGGGGCGGGGAAATTGCTGGTGAGAAATGTGATCAAATACCTATCGTACAAGTTTATATTATTGGTGTTAATCATACCCCCACGTATGATTAGCCAGACTGTAGCAATCGTACAAGTCCCAAGCCGATCACATTTCGAAACTACAATTTCAAACACTTAGAATAGTTACAGTTCCCTATTTTTATCATATACTACATCACCCGTATATGATACTGTTTCTTGTTCTTTTTATTTCCATACATGCACCGACTGTAACATATTACCTGTCTCTCTATATTACCTGTCTCTCTTAAATTGCCATTTCAATTATTTCACTGTCTTCTCAGTAGCTAGCATGACATATTTTATTGTATTATAGACATTATCAATTAATGGAACTGTTATTGAGATTGTGCTTTGCTCCTTCCTGACTGGAAATATTTTTCCAGACTATGCCTTAGAGGACCGCTGTCCGACACTTATGGTGAGTAGCTGCAGACTTGATAGTAGTTGTGATTCCAGGAGGTCTAGCTGGAAATTACTATTTAGTTCTTTTAACAGTCTATTTGGTACCGGATTTGTCTCCGGCATTTGATGATTCTTGGATATTGTTGAGTTAGAATATTACTTGTGGACTTGTGTTGTGTTTAATTTAGTTTTATTATTCGAAATCTTATCGTGCTGTAATCCTGTGATTGAGTATGTGTTCATCTTATTTGTGTCATCCGTGCCTCCTAATGGAGATTGGATGCTTGCGTGACAGTAGTTAGATAGTATCAAGACCTTGACAGCGTTCTACCGTCGATGCTGCGGCGTAGGCTGGACGTACCCACGCACTCGTGCCCCTAAACCGGGTGCGGGTCATGACACATTTTTAGTGGTGGCCCATGCAGGTCAGACTTCGCGAGTTGTGCGATGTCGTAGTAGTGTGACATCCTTGTTATACTACTGCGTGCCTGCTATAGAATCTAGGACATAGGATACTAGGACGAGAGCAAATACTCAATCACAATTCCTTGAGAGATTCCTGGGATGACCCCTGAGAATCTTGTTAAACTTCCAATTTAAAATCATTCCCTTGTTCTGTCCATTCTCACTTGTTGATATTGATTTGATTGTTGTTAATTAAGGTATTAAATTAGGATTTTTGCTTCATTATAGAGTTGATTTTATACTAAGAGGAAGTTATAGACTGATTTATGGTATTATTTGATGATGCCCGTCAATGAGGACAGTGAAAGTGATTAACATTAGAGCTATTGGACTACAGAAGGTGGATTTAAAATTTTAATTGAAGATTGAAAATGAATTTCAATTTTTTTTTTTTTGAATTCTGAGAAGATTGAGATTGTTATTAAAATTTTATTTTGAAGATTTCAATGAATTGCAAAGATTTTGAAATTGAGGAATTGAAATATTGTTATTAAAATTTTATTTTAAGGATTCAGATTCGATTCAATAAACCTAGACAAGTCTGTAAGAATCTTTAAGGTGATTAAGTTTTCATTTCAGTATTTAAATAATTGACCTTGAGGAAAGTGTATACATTTTACTTTAAAAGTTTATTCGAGGAGTTATTTGAGAAATTTTATTTAAGGATAAGATTTTATAGTGGGAGAGATATTATAATATAAGTAGATATGATGCATGTGTAAGGATATATTGGCTTGAGCATGATTGAGATTTTACTGCCAACTGGCTTAGGTGTCCATTTAAGATTGTATTGAAGAGAGCAGTACTTAGTATAGTGTGTTGAAATTGTTATGCACTTGAGTGATAAGAATAACTAGTATCAGCGATTGCAGTAGGTAAGGAAGCTAGCAGTGAGTGTGTTTTGTGATAGAACTGTGATCCCTAGGGGATAGAGGTATCAGACCATGGATGCATCTTTGACCCGTGCAATCACAACTAGGGTTTATTCCCAATTTTTATCTTGAATGTTGCTTCTTTAGATCTGTACTGTCCTTCCTTGATGATGTCGCATTTTTGCCTAAATTGATTCTTTGGGATCTGTCTTCAGGATGTCGCCGCAGACAAGATCAATGAGAGCGGGAACATCAGCTTTAGAGGGGTCTGCCACCTCTCCACCTGATGGACAGACATCCGTAGTTCCTCCTACATCTCCAATACATGTGGAAATTTCTGCACCTATCGGGGATCCTCCTCCTCCACATGTCCAAAAGATTGCCGCAGCTGTGACGGACAACCTTCCTCCTCCACCGACTCCGATTCCCTGAGGTTTGCCCATTGACGGAACGCAGATGTTTACCTTGATCCAAGGCATGGTAGATGCCCAGAGAGTGACGGCAGATGCTCAGCGAGTCCAAGCTGAGGCTCAGAGGGTGCAAGCAGAAGCGTACCAGGCACAAACCGTGCTGATGAGAGAAAACATGGAGAATGCTCATCAAGTGACTCTCCAAGCTTTGGAGAAAGTAGCACAGTACCAGCAGTTTCCTGGCCAGCAGCAGAGATCAGGCACTATAGTGGATTTCAAGAGGATGATGCCTCGAGAGTTCAAAGGCACCGAAGGAATACTCTACGCTGACGACTGGCTAGAGGATATAGAGAGAAGCCTGCGATTGACCCAGATTCCGGAGAACTTGCAGATAGAAGCCGCTGGCAGTCAGATGTTCGATATTGCACTCACGTGGTATCGCACGGAGCCGAGAATTACTGCGCAAGGACTTACTTGGGAGACCTTTAAGGAACTCTTCAAGGAGAAGTTCTTTCCCGATGTGGCATTGGAAACCTTGGAAAGTCAGTTTCATGACTTAGTTCAAGGAAACATGTCGATCGACGAGTACGCTGCAGGATTCTGTAGATTGAGCCGTTTTGCATCGTCTATGATTCGAGACCCAGGAGATCGAGCCCAGAAATTTAGAAAGGGACTGACGAGAGAGATCAGGTCGCGCACTTCTGGTCGTCGTACCGCTACCTATGAGGCTATCTTGATGGATGCTCAGATTGCAGAAGAGGATCTGGATCTCAGGCCTAAGAGGAGTCACAATACCTTTGGAGATACGAATGGTAGCGCAGGACCGGCCAAGCATCCCCGTATTCAACACCAACAGCCGTACCAAGTACCATTTCATAGTCAGCAACAACCATGGATATTTCAGCATCCACCGCAGTACCTAGCACCAGTTCCTATCCAACAACATCCATGGGCGTATCAGTATCAACAACAGTACCAGACGCCAATTCGTATTCAGCAGGATCAACAGCAGCCTCCAAGAGAGACTCAAAAGACTTGTCATTTCTGTAAGAAGCCAGGTCACCTTTGGGAGAGCTGTAGAACGAGGCTAGGACTTTGTTTGCACTGCGGCGCTGCGGGACATCGAGTAAGGGACTGTCTTCTAGCCTCTTATCTTCCCGGCCAATGTGCAGCTTCAGATTATGGAGATCCATTTAGGCTACCTGTGGAACCGTATATTGCTCAGCACCCGCAAAGGGAACCACCCCAGCAGGACGGGCATTTGCGGTGACGGTCGAGAGATCGATATTGCAGGTAATGTGTTTGTAGGTTCTGTTCTTTCCTCCATTCTGTTCCTCTCTATTTGATTGATTGATTGATTGCTTAGTACCGTAGTTCGTATGCATGACTCTTGTTATAATGTAGTTAGTAGTACCCCTGATACATAGACTGCAATACCGTAACAAATGAGACCATAACCATGTATGTTCCCCCTAGATCGTATGTGGTATGACTATAGGTAGAATTTTCTTAGACCGGGATTATTGGTGTTGACTGTAGTGAAGATTCATGAAGGAGCTATAACTTGACAAGAGGAACAAGATGATTAAAATTTGGGGATAATTATTGATTTAAATAAATGGTTAAGAAATTAACATTTCATAATTGGTGGTTAATTAATTCCAGGAAAGATTATAACATGTTTAAGTTGGTTATTAATTTGGAAATTTTGGGAGATTTATCAATGTATTTATTTAATTGCAAGTTATGAATTTATGAACTTTATATTTGGATGTCACATTTGGAGAATCCTTAAATATCATATTGTTGAGTATTTTGAGGAGTGGATATTAAATTCCGGGTATTGAATTATTAACTCAGAACTTTCAAGGAAATTTTGACAAAAATGGACTTTGATTTTTTCGAGGATTTTTCAGGAATAAAATAATTACAGAAATTTTATTTGTGAAAAGACACTGCGGATTATAACCTGATTTCCTGGTTAATGGATTTAAATTTTGAGGGAAATATAATGTGTATGATTAAACACTAATATGAGAATTTTAAATTTCGAGGACGAAATTCTTTTAAGGTGGGTAGACTTGTCACTACCACAATCTGAAAACAGGGGTATTTTCGACTTTTTACAATATTTAATATTATGGTATTTATAATTAATTAATTGCCTGATAGTATTTGATTTAAATAAATTTTGTGCGATGTGTAATTAAATATATAATTATATGCAGTGTTAATTATTTTATTTTAGCTAGCAGACTTGACCAGAAGCCAGTAGATGAGCACCTGTCGGAATTATGGAATTTTGAGGTTAATTGTTTTATTTTAGAATTTATTTATTGGAGGTGTAATTAATTACTGTATTTTATTTAATATTTTGCGCAATTGCCTTTGCTCCGATATTTGGAGCACTATCCAGACTTTTGTCTCCCAACAAATTTCACAATCTTGCCCTAGATATGCCCGCCTTCCATTCTGCTATTTTTGTAACTCATAATTTTGCTCCCTGTGCATTGTTTCTAGCCGCACAAAAATCGTCGCGGACGTTTATTTTAAAACTCCTATTTTGTATCGTTGTGCGTTCTAATCGAAAATTGGAGGCCATCTTGACCTATTTTTCGTGCGGCCCAAATTAGGGTAATATTCTGTTCTGAGTCTTCTTCAATATTGGTATTGATGACCTGACCTGATTTTGGCTCCATGTACTCCTAATTAATTGTTGAACACAACTTGCATTTATTTCTATTTAATTTGAGGATACTATTTTTATCTGATTCCGAAATTCTAATTTAATTCCAGTGCCCTGTTATTTGAGCCCGTACCAGTCTTACAACGCCCCCTGACCCTATAAAACATCGGACCCCGAATCGCCCGCCAAATTTTTGTCATTTTATGTGTTTGTGCAATTTCCCAAATTTAAGGGGGCTAAATTGCAAATTGGCAATTTGTGCCAACACCCAATTATTTTAACCAATGAGGAATCCTTAATATATTTAATTAAATCTCACCCTAAATTCCCTATGAATTAATTCCCCATGTTCAATCTGGACCACTCATTTAGAGGGTCAATCACAACCCTCCATCACACCCTCTCTCTCCCTATTTAATATCATGTCCTATCAAACCCTAATCCCTAGACTACTTAGAAAACCCCACCTCCTCACAAGCCCCCACATCCTCTCTCATACGTATGTAGCTTTCTTCTTCTCTTTCCTTTCTTCTTCTTTTTCTTCTTCTTCTTCTTCCTTTCTTCTTCTCCTTCTTTTATTTTTGAGTTTGAAATTCAAAACCTCAAAAGGGGGAAAAAAATACTGTTCTTCAACCCATCATCCACTGTTCCCCGACCCGCAGCACTGTTCCGGCGACGGCTGCTCCTGCCGCTCCGGCAACTCAACCCGGCGGCCGAGTTCTTCTCAGCCGACCCACTGCTCACTCATCCACCGTTTACTCACTCCACCACCCGACAGCCCGGCGGCCCTCTCCCTGGCGGCTGCTCCTCCTCTCCATCACCATCTCCCCCACCACCCTCTCCATCTACATTCGGTCCGGCGCTGGCTGCCCCCATCTCTCAGGCGGCCATCAGTCCGGCCAACCCCCTTGATCCCATCTCCCCCACCGCCTCTACTCTTCCTCCTCTCCATCACCATTCACCACCACCACGACCTCCATCATCCAATCACCACCACCACTACTATCTCCACCACCACCATCAGCCACTCCGGGCGGCCGAGTCCCCCGCAGCCGGCCCCTGCTGCTCGAGAGCCCCTCCCCCGCAGTTCCTGTTCACCCGGCCATTGCCCCGACCGTGCACTCCTCCGGCGCCGGCGCGACTCCAAGCCTTCTCCCTCTGCAACTCCGGCAACAATAGCCGCAGTCCGGCCGGCCAAGACCCCCCTCACAGTAAGTTCCTTCTCTTCTCCCTTCCCTCTTTGTATATATATATATATATATATATATATATATATATATATATATATATATATATATATATATATATGTATGTATATATATATACGTACATATACGTATGAGTATATATATATACTATATGTATATGTAAAATAGTTATCTAATTAATGTTAATACATGAATATGTATTGGTATGTAATGTGTAGACATATACGTATATTGTATGAGTATATATTATATATATATAAATATGTATAACATTTATTTAATTAATGTTTAAATACGCATACGTATATTTGTGTATTTGTGTATGTGTATACGAGTACTAGAATGAATTTTAGTATAAATATTCTTGGTATAAATATGTTAATGTATATAGTATAGTTATTATTGTTGGTATAAATATATATATGTATATATATATTTTCGTATTGGTATATGTATATGTATATGTCTATTGTTAATTAATTAATAATTAAACAGAATGTATAGTATATATATATTATGTAAAGTATATATATGTATTTAATTAATGTATGTAAGTGTATGTATTTAAATTAATGCACATGTATTATATATGAGTTTTTAATGTTATATATATATATATATAATGTAATTTAGTATATATATATATATTCTTTTTATATATATATAAACTTTGGTAGTTGTACATATAAATGTATATGTGTTATGAATATTTTTACCTATGTATATAATACATATTCTATTATGAGTATACACTTATACATATTTTGTATAGAAATTGGTATAACCCTATATTTATGTATTATATTATTAATAATACTATATTTAATTAGTGAATATACTAGATGACCCTAGTTGACTAGTATCCTGCCTGGCATGGCCTGAGGCCAGTGTTTTGACTGTGTGTTAGCGTAGCTTCTGATGCGAATGTTATATTGTGATGTGTTTATAGGACTGTTGGTTTTACCCAGGGGATACTCGGGAACAGGACATCCATAAATACCAGCTAAGGACCCAAGGCAAGTACATTCTCTGATAATTTCCAATTCTTGATAAATTCTATAAGTTCAACAATCATGAAATGTTACATCTGAATCTTTGACACTGTGCTACACGGACTAGTATAGCTTGGATCTGCAGTCATGAGATGTTACCTTGATTATCGTATTGACATTGTACACGACATGTATATTTAGATATTGTACATGATAGACTTGACTTGCTCGTGTATTCGTGACGTGTCATGATTGGATCCACAGTACTAGTTGGGGGCGGAGAAATTGCTAGTGAGAAATGTGATCAAATACCTATCGTACAAGTTTATATTATTGGTGTTAATCATACCCCCACGTATGATTAGCCAGACTGTAGCAATCGTACAAGTCCCAAGCCGATCACATTTCGAAACTACAATTTCAAACACTTAGAATAGTTACAGTTCCCTATTTTTATCATATACTACATCACCCGTATATGATACTGTTTCTTGTTCTTTTTATTTCCATACATGCACCGACTGTAACATATTACCTGTCTCTCTATATTACCTGTCTCTCTTAAATTGCCATTTCAATTATTTCACTGTCTTCTCAGTAGCTAGCATGACATGTTTTATTGTATTATAGACATTATCAATTAATGGAACTGTTATTGAGATTGTGCTTTGCTCCTTCCTGACTGGAAATATTTTTCCAGACTATGCCTTAGAGGACCGCTGTCCGACACTTATGGTGAGTAGCTGCAGACTTGATAGTAGTTGTGATTCCAGGAGGTCTAGCTGGAAATTACTATTTAGTTCTTTTAACAGTCTATTTGGTACCGGATTTGTCTCCGGCATTTGATGATTCTTGGATATTGTTGAGTTAGAATATTACTTGTGGACTTGTGTTGTGTTTAATTTAGTTTTATTATTCGAAATCTTATCGTGCTGTAATCCTGTGATTGAGTATGTGTTCATCTTATTTGTGTCATCCGTGCCTCCTAATGGAGATTGGATGCTTGCGTGACAGTAGTTAGATAGTATCAAGACCTTGACAGCGTTCTACCGCCGATGCTGCAGCGTAGGCTGGACGTACCCACGCACTCGTGCCCCTAAACCGGGTGCGGGTCGTGACATTACTAAGAATTCGTAGTGTCCGTTCCGGGTATTGAAAGCAGTTTTAGGGATGTCTTCCTTTCTCACCCTCACTTGGTGGTAACCAGACCTTAAATCAATCTTTGAAAATACCCGAGCTCCACTCAGCTGATCAAATAAGTCATCTATCCTGGGCAGGGGATACTTATTCTTAATTGTTAAGGCATTCAAGGCCCTATAGTCAATACACATTCGGGATATTCCGTCCTTCTTGGGCACAAATAATACTGGAGCTCCCCAGGGTGAGACGCTAGACCTAATGAAGCATTTGTCTTCTAGTTCTTTGATTTGCTCATTTAGTTCTATTATCTCCTTCTTGTTGATTCTGTAGGGATTTTGAGATACTGGTGCTGCTCCTGGCACTAAGTCAATAGAGAATTCAACTTCTCGGTCTGGAGGTAAGCCTGGGAGATCCTCAGGGAAGACATCAAGGTATTCAGAGATGATAGGTAGTGGCACTTCTTCTGTTATTAGGGCTCCACAAATTTTGTTACTACCCATTTCTCTAGAACCTCTAGCAAATTCAAATTCTGGCTTGTCAGGGGGCCTGAAGATTACACTACCTCTGTGGCAGTCTATGGTGGCATGATGTTGACTTAACCAATCCATACCCAGTATAATGTCAAAACTGGGCACTGGCATTACAAGTAGTCTAGCATACAGTTCTCTTCCACATAATGTAATAGGACAATTGTTACAGGCATCACTAACCGGGATGATTCCTCCACCGGTAATGATCTTATAACAATTCCTAAGGGGTTTAGTGATTAAGCTATGCTTCATAAGGAAATCTACTGACATGAATGAATGTGAAGCTCCAGAGTCAAATAAAGTAATAGCTGGTATTGAATTTATAAGCACAGAACCTGTAATCACGTCTGCTGTGGCCTCAGCTTCTTCCAGAGTCATTGCATAAGCACGGCCTTGCTGCGGTGCACCCCTCTGTTGCTGATGGTGCTGAGCAAAGCGTTGTTGTTGTGTTGGAAGCGGGGGTCCCCTCTGTTGTACTGCTGGGGCCCTGGCCTGGGCTGGAGCCTTTGGTGCAGCGGTGCGTCCTTGAGCAGCTGGACAGTCCCTCATTTGATGCGCTGCTGAGCCGCAGTAGAGGCAGGCACCTAGCCTCTTCCTGCAGACTTGCCAAGTATGACTTGGTTTTTGGCAAAAGTTACAAGCAGCAGCTTGTTGGTTCTGTCCTTGAGCCTGGTGTTGGGGTACTGGAGCTCGAGGGAGAGGACGCTGAGTTTGCTGCGGGGCCCTCGGTTGTTGTTGTTGTTGTTGTTGAAAAGGGCGTTTGTTGGGTCCTGCATTTCCGGTATCTCTTTCTCGTTTCAGTTTATGCCCCATATCTCTTTCAACGCCTTGTGCCATGTTCAGGATTTCTTCATAGGTGCGAGCTCGGCTGGTGGTGACAACAAGGCGAATATCCGGAGACAGCCCCTTCTTGAATCTACGGGCTCTGTCCTCCGGGGTACGAACCATGTACTCCGCAAAGTGGCTTAACCTACTAAATTCAGCAGTATATTCATCAACAGACAGGTTACCTTGTTCCAGTCTCTCGAATTGGCTTTCGAGAGCTTCCCGAGCCACTTCGGGGTAGAATTTCTCCTTGAATAGCCTCTTGAAGTCCTCCCAGGTGATGTCAGGAGCAGATAGTTGGGGTTCATCTCTGAACCAGGTTCGAGCAATGTCGAACAGTTGCAGGCTTGCGGACTCCACTTTGAGGTCATCAGGGACCCGAGCAGTCTTCAGGAGTCTCTCGACATTCTCTATCTACTCATCGGCATAGAGTATGCCCTCAGTTCCGTAAAATTCCAGGGGTCTTAGATTCTTGAAATCTTTGGCACTCCCTGGCCTCTTGAGTGACGACTCCTGGGACTTAAGAGCTTCTGAGAGGCTGGTCCGCAGAAGTGCAGTCTGTTCTTTCTGGGATTCCACCAATCCCTGGAACACTCCAAGTAGCTGTGCCCCATCCAGAGCAACTGCCGGAACAGATGGAGGCGGCGGGAGTGCAAGAGTCTCGGGCACATTCTGCTCAGCTGGTTCTGATGTGCCTCCCACTGTGTTCCTGGTCTGGACCATTCTGAAAGATTAAGGGATAGGGAATCATAATAGAATACTTGGAAATCAAAGGCGATAGGAAAATTGAGCAGCAATGATATCAAGAATTGAAATAAGGACCCTGTATTGTGAATGAGCTTTTCCTAGAATCCTCAATCTTATTCCATACCCTGTCCTAGGGTATTACCCTATTTTAGGATAGACCTGCATGGGCCACCATAAAAATGTGTCACGACCCGCACCCGGAAATTCGGGCACGAGTGCGTGGGTACGTCCAGCCTACGCCGCAGAGTCGGCGGTAGTACGCTGTCTAGGTCAATTCCAGGTTTACTAAACTAGCTCATTCACAAAAAAACATAGGCGAGATAAAATGAGAATTGAAACTTAAGATTGCAACTGAAAATAAATGTGACAACAGATTCAAATGTTTAATACATAATTCAGAATTAAAATCGGGGACAAACCCGATAAATGAGATAAGAATATAAATAAAGAAAGCTACTACTAGCTACTCTGCAGCAGGGGTCTCCTGGGTGGGTTTTGGCTCCTCATAGGTATCATCGGTCCCCTCATAGGGACCATAATAAGTAGGGGCAAGATCCTCATCATCGCCTAAATCAACAGATCCAGTCAGGAAAGGAGCAAAGTACACAGTGCACAACAAGGTTAAACTAAATATTTATGATAATTAAATATTGAATTTCAAGTTAAGAAACTGCATAACAGAACATCATTATCTCAGAGTTAAAGTTGTAAACAGGGATATGAGAAAGCAGAATTAAATGAGACAGGAAAATGAAACTACAACAGTCAGCAAGATATATGTAACAAGACCAGAAACTATCTGTGAGAACTTGTGTTTGTTTTTAGAATACATAGTTGGCATGTAGGGATTTATAAGGCTAATTCGGCCGTCATAAACGGCTATTAAACAGGGGAAATCGAGATCCGGCTGAGGTACAGTCGTGTACCAACAGCTATTAAACATGACAAGGGGAAGGGTAAACTACATGCCTTCTAGGTATTCTCCCACCCGACATGAAAAATAATACAGGAACTCCAATATTCAAGACATGAAATCCAGCATTTCTAACACTATGTATAATCATCAAGGGTACATATAAGGCAGGGAATTAATTATCATAATATATAAAGATTAACTTGAAGTGCAGGTACTTGCCTGTTGTTTGGATCTGATTAATTTAGTTCTTGGGGAAAAAGTCCAGAGATGAGTCCAAAAGCTGAAATAGACATTACCAACACGCTCAGAAAATGTCAAATAGCTAGAAATGCCTGTCCTTGGGTCCAATTTGGAGACAAGGGCAAAAACGGCAGTTTCGGGTCAAAACGGGGTCCGCCGGTGGGCCCGCTTTGCACCGAAAAGACGTGTCCGGGTCAAAAGTCTCCAAATTCACCAAACTTAGTGTCAACAGGTCAGGAACGCTGATACGAACCCAATGGAACTTCCAGATTTGGATTCCGATGAGCCGAAGACAAAATTGCCCGTCGAGCGGGGCCTGTGGGGCCCACGACACGCGATTTCGTCAACGTTCTCAGAATCGAACCAAACTTGACCCACAGGACCAGCGTATCGCTACGATTCCGATGGCGCAGGTTTCGTCTCGATCTGACGTGTGTGCACGAAGTTAGGGTAAATTGCAGAAAAGGCGGATACGGGGCGATGTCCGCGGATACGCGTTGATTTCGGTGTGCACGCACACCCGAATCAGCTTCCACGAAAACTCACACGTCCGTATCGACGATGCGCACGTATCTGTGAAGACCGCACGCGACCAAGTCGTCCCGTTTGGCGGGGCGTACTCAGTTCCGGGGTAAAATAGGGTCTGGTTTTTCCTATTTTTGGATCGCGGTGTGCGATCACCACAGGACGCGATGCCCCGAACAGTTTGTCCGGACACCGAGAGGGTCATACAGGCTACGCGATACAATTTACGGAATCGGAATCCGAGCTACGAGCAAAAAGTTACACGTACCTGAAGGGGACCCGAAAATCAGGGTCGAGTCGTGTCCGATTCGTGTCGGACACGAGAATCTAGCGTTAGGGTTTCTGGATGCTTGGCCGGAGATCCGGCGGAGGCCGGCCGGAGATGCGCCGGAGGGGGCCGGGGAAGGTTCGCCGGGGCGAGGCGGAGGTGCTGGCGGCGGAGGCGGCGCCGGAGTCCGGGCGGAGGCGGCTGGCTGCGCGTTGCTGCTGCTGGAGAAGGCGGCGTCGGGGTCCCTGGCCGGAGCAGCGGAGGAGGAGGGAGAGGGGAAGGGGAGCAGCTGCGGCGGCGTCGGCGGAGCGGCACGGCGGCGGCGCTAGGGTGGCGGTGAGCGGCGGTGGCGAGGGAGTTCTGGGGGAGGGATGGCCGGAGCAGCGGGGGTTTGGGGGCCATTTATAGGGCGGAGAGGGAGGTCTGGGCGGCCGGAGATGGCGGGGGTCGTGGCGACTGGGCCGGGAGAGGCGGAGCGGCCAGGCGACGTGGCCGGAGCTCCGCCGGAAAATGCGCGGGGAGGAGGGAAGATGGGGGAACTGGTCGCCCGGGTCGGGCGGCACGCAGGTCGGGTCTGTCTGACCCGACCCGACCCGGTAGCGGGTTGGGCTGGGCCAGGAAACTAACGGGCCGGTCCATTGGGCCGGGCCGGCCCAAGGAAAAAGAAATAAAATAAAATAAATAAATATAATAATAAATAAATAAATAAATAAATAAATAAATAATTTATTTAAATAGTTTTCAGGCATTTAAAAATATGTCTGAGGCCCAGAAAAATCCAGAAAAATTACCCTAAGTCCAATTTTTCATTTTACACCCAAAAATGTTATTTTCATGATATTTTAATATTATTTACTATCAATTAAAAATCATTTATTAATTGAAAACCTTTATTTTAATTACAGAAAATTCCCAGAAAATTCCAGAAAGTTGGAAAAATCCCAGATTTAATAATTTGAAAATTCAGGGGGTTTACACTTGTGAATATTTAAATGATCGTCTCATTATGCTTCATTATGAATGCTTCATATTCTTGTGTCAGTCGACTTATTTTTGATTCATACACCTATGAGGTTCCTTCATGAGTGACCTTAAGAAGTTTTTATATTTCACGTGAAGTGTCACAAGTGGAGACTCTGTTAAATTCAGTTCTTTCTAAATCACAAAATAGAGCGTTAATATCTTTAGCATCAAGACTAGATTGCTTTTTTCATTGTTCCTGTATTTGTCATGGGACTTTCTACAAGGTTATCATCTATGACTATTCTAGGTGGTTTCTTGTATCTATCTGTAAACTCCCTCACCCAAAATAGGTATTTTGTGTATATTTTATATTATTATATTTATTATAGATGTTAAATTTATTTAGAGTATTCTCTTAGTTAATTAGAAAATAAATTTTTTTAGTATATTTACTTATATAAATATTTATTTAGAATTATTTTTAGGCTATTTAAGATTATTGAGATTTTTCCATAATTTTTAGTTAATTAAAAACTAGAAACACTAATTTTTTAGGAATTTGAAGAATTTATTTTATGTTCAAACTTACTTAAAAATATTCTAAAATTTTATTTTAGGTTCTAAATAGTCAAATATATTTTCTAGAATTTTCTGGAAATTTTTTGAATACTTTTAGTATTTATTGGGAATTATTTAGACTAATAACTAATTTTTAGGACTTATAGAATTTATTGTGCAAGCCCAGGAATATAGAATGGACCCACGTTATTTTTTAGGGTTTATAATATTATTATATATTTTCTGGAATTATTTCAAAATTTTTGGAATAATGTTAGTATTTATTTTTAGTTAAATGGATAAAGCTAATGTTTAGAGCTTCTCCTAATTATAGTAGTAAACTTATGAATATAAAATTGTCCCAAATATTTTTCTAGGGTTTATAGGTTCAAAATATATTTTATGTAATTTTTCCAGATTTTTATGATTATTTTTAATATTTATTTGGAGTTATTTAGATTTAAAATGACTTAAATAATATTTTGATAAAGGCAAATCAAAAACAAATAATATAACAAAAACCATCAAATCAGATTCTGACACGTGTCAGCCTATAAATATCCATTCAGCCGCAGGTACATCTCTCTCTCTCTCTCTATATATATATATATATATATATATATATATATATATATATTATTATAACCCTAATTATCCCATTATCTTAGAGAGAGAGATTTTGGAGAATTGTCATCTAGGGTTCCTTCATCTTCCACAAGCCATTGCGCATAGCTCCGGACTCCAAACGAGATCTAGTTTCTCGCGTTAGAAAGATATTGAGGTTAGCTTTCTGATTATATAATTTATTTTATGAAACTATGAGTATTAAATTCTGGAAAATTTGTAGAGCACAGCATGTTCGAAAATAGACGTGTTTCAATATTTTTGCGATTTCGGGAGAACCAGGAATCAGAATTATGAACCGTTTAAAGTTTTGGAAATCTAATGTCGAGATCATTGACATATGTTTTTCCCAGAATTTAATTCGAAGTATTTATATACTGTTAATTATGTAGAACTTCTAGGTTAGAATTTAACCATCGGTGCACAATACAAAATTTGTATGTACCATAATTCCCAAACGAATTTGAATTCGGATGAGCTGTAAATTCCAGCATATTTTTGATGCTAAAATATACAGAAAATCATGCATGAAAGTTGAGTTTGTGTCGGTTGACTTTTTGGTCAACAGATCGCCTCGATTTGCGTGTCATGAGTCTCTAGTTGATAAAATTCAGTTTCTTTGGACAAAATTTAGGAATTAACATAAAAATCAGAATAATAAGATTAAAATAGGATTTTAGAGTAATTATTCCAGAATTAAATAAATTAAAATAAATTATCTTTTGACGTGATAAATTTGTAATACATAGGCTATTTGGACTGTGACTTGGACTCTGATTCATACCAGCAGCAGGACCCCAGGCAAGATACCTTGCCAAATTGCTTATAATATTTTGCATGCTTAGTATATTTCTGTATATTTATTGCATTTCTTTTTATTCTTGCATGTGTAGTTTTTTTCAGTCATTACTATATATTAGATATGTTGACACACACATGGCACGTAGTATCATAGAGGACAATCATTAGGCGTATGGGCTTTTATCCACTCTGGTAACACCGTAGTCACTAGCACGCACTATGGTGGGTCGTGTCCGATGGTTGCTACCCCCGCGGTATGTCGATTGATGGAGTCCGAGGGTCGCTACCCCCGCGGTATGTCGGCTGATGATGTCCACTGACGAGCATGAGGTTGTGAGAATTAGATCGAGTAGCCTACCCTTGCCCATACGTCGAAAAGTTGTCCTCATTTGCATTCATATAGATTGTCCTGTACAGCGTACTTATCTATTTTCAAATATGATGCATGTTTACTGTATTCAAATGGCTCGTATTTTCTGTATCTTGTTACGTCCCTCTGAGGACCTGGTCCTCTGCCAGGTGTATCTGTTCTTGAGTAATTGCAGGAGTACAGATTTAGATGATTACTTATGTTGCGAGGATGTCTTCTCTTCCAGCCCTTGGTCGTTAGCTGGTATTCCTATATTATATTTGTTGTCTTGTACTTTTTTATTCGAATTGGTAGTAGATTTGTTTCCATCCAACTATCATCCTTAGATATTTATGTTAAGATCTAGTTATATAGATGCTGGTTATTATTTATATCTGATTTTCGCGGATGAGATTTAGATTATACCCTGTGACTTGTGATACATTTTATACCACTTGTGGACTTGATATTCATATTACAGCGTACGTGTGGATTTGATTTCCATATATTGGAGTTGCCATATCCATGCGGCTGGCATGCTTACGTGTCCTAGTCCTACATATTTTTGGGACTGGGGCGTGACATATTTTTATGGTGGCCCATGCAGGTCGAGAGCATATTATCTCGGTTACGTTACTGTACCGAACAAGCCTGCACCTAGGACTAGAGTATAGGATCTCATCCACAATTGACTATGACTCATCTTTTTTCTAATATATTCTATTTGAATAATTGCATCATGCTTGATTCCTGTACTCCCATAATAGTTCCTTTAGTATAGTCTCTCCTAGAATATAGAAGTTCCTGTTGTTAGATGATAAGTAGGGTAACCTTCCTATTAAGAGTACAACTAGAGTGTTGACACACCACTAAGTTTAGGATGTCTAGTGAACCCTAGAATTTCTTATCTCTAGAATTGGTTTACCATTACCCCCTGATGTGTTATGAGGACTTGAGAGTAGTATAAACACTACTAGAGTTAGTTAGAAGTTTACCATTATGGTTGCCCCTAGCATTGAGAAACCAATTGAAAACCAAAGTTAATATTAGGACTGAACCTAACCCACGCCGTTAGATGAGTATTGGAGAACCATAAATTTAGATTCTTGTCTTGAGATAAGCAGACAGTACCTTAGAAAGCCAAGAGCAATGCATAGAATATTTTCCTAATTATACCTCAAACATAGAGACTAGCATACCCCTTTTCCTTGGAAAACCATGATGCTATCTAGATCCCCTCTATTTTTATATATTTTTCCCCTATGACCATAGCGTTCGCTAATTGTGCGACGACCAAAATTACGTTCTTCTTTTCTTTATCTTTCAACTCGTGCCACCTGACACTTCTGATAGTAGGCCAAGTAATTTATTTTTTTGTTAAGGACACATAGTTTGTTAGGATTATAGTTGTAATCTTGAATTTTGAAATTGTATGCTTAGTAGTTAGAACTTGATAGTTAAGTTATTCTTGTAGATTGAGACCTGGTGCTTATCCTTTAGTTTTAAATTGCGTAACTTGTACCACACCTCAATACGAGTTATATTCCCTTTCCCTTGAAGCCAGTAACTGTCCCATTCTTACTATTGACACTTGCACTATGACTAAGAGTTAAGACGACCATGACCTATGTAATATAAGAGGATACCCTAACAAGTACCAAGACCCCTTCTCGAAGACCTTAACAGGAGCTTCTACGGTACCCTTAAGACTGTCACAGTATTAGTTTATTATTTTAAGTTGGGTAGTATACCTCACAACCTAGTATCACATAGTCTTTTGACCGATTATTGAAGTATGATTGAACAACATTAATTGTATACTAGCATAAGACGACAGTGGTTATTCAGACAATAGAAGTTTGTAACCTCCGATTTCCAAATTTCTGAAATATTTAGATTTTTATTTTATTTTAAAATATCAAGTTTATAAGATATTTTCTCCTTGAATTTTAGTATTAGATTTTTGAATAATGTTTGATTTTAGTAGGTGATTTGAAATCTTTTATAAAATTTATTTTTCCTAAATGTCGATTTATTATAAAATAAATAGATAAATAATGATACATATATAGTACTCTGGCTTCAATATTTATTGGCTTGAAATCATAAAATTATTTAAAGGACTAGTTGTTTTCTTCATAATAAATTTTGTAATCCATTTGGGAGAGTAAATAAATAAATTACATACTTTCTAAGATTTTGGAACATGGGTTTAATTAGTAGCTAATTAGGAATCAATTAGCCTTGGAAGCCTCTTAAAATATTTTCTTAAAATATAATCTTTTTCTTTTAAAATTTTACAAGTTTGCCATCTCCCATTCACACCCTCATTTCCCACATGAAAAACTCATTCATATCTAATCTTGGCCATTCATTAATTGGGCCAATCCTCACCCTTTATCCCACAACCTCTCTCCCTATTTAAAGTCTCTCACCCACACCATTCCCAAGAAACCCTAGCTAGCCCTCACAAATTTCCACAAGTCAATAAGCCATCACCATTATTTTGTGTGCTCGTGTCCGTGTGTCCAGCATTGCCGTGTCAGCCGTGTTGGCCTCGGGTCCGACCCCGGGTGTCCTATCGTATCCATTCATTCCTGTGTCCAGTTATTACAACTTTACAACCAGATTTTGTGTCCGACACCATCTGGACACAACCACCACTGTACAAACTCCCAACCCTGTATCCAACACCCGGACACGTCCGCCCCCACACCACAGTACACCCAATCCCCGTGTCCAGCCTCGGACACGATCCACCCGACTCATACAGAATTCAAAAACATAACCCTATGTTAAACCCTAACCTAGATTCGTCGACCGCCGCTGGTGACTGGGACCTCCTCCTCTGAGTCGAGCTGCCATCCCCTCCTTCCGCCGCGTCGAGCTCGAAGATCCGCCGCCGCTGCAGCTAGATCCGTCGACCGCTCTCGAGTTTCTACCGTCGCCGCCCCGAGACGAACGTCGACCACCGTCGGCTTCGACCACAGCAGATCCGCCGACCGCCGCCGAGCTTCGCTGCCGCCCTGAGCTCCCAGATCCCGCCTCGAAGTCGTCGACCGCCGACGCCTTGCCCGCGTGACCCCGGCGGACTTCCCCGCGCCGACGCCGGAGAAAAACCCAACGTAAGCCCTCTTTTCCCTCTTCCCTCTTTCTTTCGATTCACTGAATATGGTTTAGTACCTATATTAGTTAAATTATAATTAGTTTAGTTATAATTAGTTAATTATTAATCAGTTAGTAATTTCTTAATCAGTTAGTTAGTATGTAATTGGTTTAGTAAATAAATGTAAATAGTTTAGTAATTAAATATATTTAGTTTAGTAATTTCATATAATTAGTTTAGTTAAATTAGAATATAATTAGTTTTATTGTTTATAATGTATGAATTTAGTTATTTATTATGTGTAAAAATTTGGTTATATTAATATATAATTAGTTAGTTTTATGTAATTAGTAGTTGCGTAATAATTATAAGGGTTTTGATTATGGAAAAATATAATAATTTGTTGGGGTTTATATTATTATTTAAGAAATAGTTTCAATAATAAAAATTAGTTCAAATTTGGTTATTTTGGACTGGTAACCGATTTCACTATAGATATAAAAAAATATATTGGCTTTTACATAAATTCTAAATTTTATAAATAAACTTTATTTGGTAATTATTGTTCAAAATAATTTTAAAATGATTTTCATTAAATTAAGGTGTTACCTTAATTACGAATAATCGACCCTTTTCTCTTATTAGCCTGGTATCCTTATCTCGATTTTCGTGCCAAACTCCGATCTTGGACTTCTTTATATAGTTTCTAGCTATTTGGACTGCTCCGGACTCATTGGAACTAACTGCTACTTTATTTGGGATCACCTTGAGAAGTGTGGTATTATGTACATTCTCTGATTAGTTATTATATCTATAAAAATATTTGATTGATACATATACAAATATGTATTTTGGTACATAAGTATATATTTATATACATCTATTTAGTGTATATACACATATACGTATTTTGTACAATTACTAATAGACACTTATATATATATTATATACGTTTTTATTGGTATATACTCTGAGTGTAAATGTGTATTATATACGTATCCCTACTAGATGACCCTAGTTGACTAGAGCCATGCCTGGTATAGCCCTGAGGCTAGTGTATTTCTATTGTGTGTTAGTGTAGCATCTGATACAAGTGATATTATTATATGTTTATAGGACTGTCGGATTCTCCAGACGATACTCTGGGACAGGACATTGGTATTGACAGCTAAGGACCCAAGGCAAGTACATTCTCTGATTAGTTTCTAATTTATGATATCTTCTATGTTCACTGTATCTAGTATAGATATCCATGCTCTTGACACGTTGGTTACACAGATTGGTATACACGGATCTCATCATGAGATGTTATTTCTTTTTCATGGTGTAGCTTGTACAAGACTTGTTTTCTTATTATCTTATGCATGTACAGACACTGATTCCCGGGGAGACTTGCTACCTCCCTAGGGAATCCCGTGCCATAGCGTACCATGATTGGATCTACTATACCAGTCGAGGGAGGGGAGTATTTTAGTATAGATATGTGATCATACCCAACTCTAGATGCATCATAGCTCACCCCACATCTCACGTTGAGTGCGGCCTGACCATTTACATGCTTCATAGCTGTTACGTGTGATTAGCCTGACCTCTACATGCATCATAGCTAACCAACGGTTAGCCTGACCTTACATGAATCATAGCTAATCACATATAACCAGCCTGATCAAGTTCCCAAGCCGATCACATGTTAAAGCTAGTACTCACACACTTAGTCATAGGATTCTTGCTCGTTGACATATTGTTTCTTTTCCTGCATTTACTTACAGTATTTCCAGTATTTCTTTTATTATACATTTCTCGTACCTATACATGAATCTCGTATATTTCCATCTAGAACTGCTACATAGTTTATATCATTAATATAGAACTGCTATTTAGAGATGTACTTTGCTCCTTCCTGACTGGAAAAAAATATTTTCCAGACTATGCCTAGAGGACTGGTATCAGACACTGGTGGACCACAGGGTGAGTAGCTGAGACTTGGATTATGTTGAGTTAGATTATTTACAGTTTAGACTTGTGTTGTATCTTCATTTCTTTTCTTCGATTTCTTATCGTGCTGTAGTTGTGATTGAGTATGTTGTTCATTTATTTTTGTTATCCGTGTCTCCTTATGGAGTTGGATACTAGTGTGAGATTGATTAGATAATATTTGACCTAGACAGCGTTCTACCGCCGATGCTGCAGCGTAGGCTGGACGTACCCACGCTTTCGTGCCCCTAAATCGGGTGCGGGTCGTGACACGTTTTTAGTGGTGGCCCATGCAGGTCGACTTCGCAAGTTGTGCGATGTCGTGGTAGTACGATGTCATAGTTGTACTACTGCGTACCTGTTATAGAATATAGGACATAGGATACTAGGATGAGAGAGGATACTCAATCATAAATTTTTGAGAGATTCCTGGGACGACCCCTTGAGAATCTTATTATAATTTCTAATTTTTAAATCCTTCGCCTTGTTTCCGTCTGTCCTCACTCATTGATATTGAGTTTGATTCCTGTTGATCAATTATTAAATTGGGATCTTGGTTTCATTGTAGAGTTGATTTCATGCCGAGATGAATTTTACGGACTAAATTTTACGATATCATCTGATGACATATATGGATGAGAACAGTGAGAAAGGTGAAACTTCTGCTTGGGTTATGGAACCTAGAGTTATCGCAGCCGTACCGGTTAGCGAAGATTCTAGATGACATGACTGTAGGGTTGCGTACTTTAGTTACGGAACCTGTCGTTTACCGCATCTATGCTTACTGGCTTGGCGAGGATTCTCAACGTCATGATTTCTGACCGACGTGTATGATTATCAGGTTGAGTCTTAAAAATTTATTCTTACAGTGTCATCTCAACACTTATCTATTACTGTTATACAAGACTTTATTCCATCGTTCTTTTGGTTGCTAGCAGTAGAAACACCTTCAGTCCTCAATCCAGACTTTTTGAGCTCCTATCCTTGAGGATTCCTTGTTAAGTATGATAATTAATGACTTGTAATTTTGGCTGTGTCTAGAGTATTAGTATTGACTGAGTGAAGCTAGTGAGTTGTAAGTGTTTCCTAGTTGGACATATGAGCAGTAGGCTTTAATCTAGAGTTAACCCATAGCATAGTACCTTGTAACAATGGTTCTAGGAGAAGTGTCATTAGAGACTGAGAGTAGAAGGAGAGCATAGAGTATCAGTGATAGTTCTCAGAGTTAGTATCAGAGCCAATATACCGTCCTGGATAATCATGATTATGTAATTGAGTGATCTATGTAAACAATTAGGTATCAAGGAATTGTGTTAAGGATTAATAGAGCATAATGTTCAATTTGATAATTGATATCGGAATTGGTAATGAAAATAGTGAAGCGTATCACGGATTAGTTTAACAGGCTTTAAAGGGTTAAAGGGAAATACATATACATCAATTGAGATGAGGAACCATATGCATGCCCATGAGAGTAAAGAAACATGAGTGTTATAGAAGGTATAGGTAATCATGAGTTCTAATGAGCTTGATGAGATGATCCATTAATGAAGCTAGTGATATAATACCAAGAGTGCTAATGGTTCTATATCGAGGAATAGTCGAGAATGATGCTAATAATAGTAAGCACTCTGTGTGATAAAATTGGATGATATACCAGTTAATATAGATTGAAATCATGAAAGAAAATACAGGTGATGATAACTTTGATCATTGGAGGTAATAGTACAAGTGATTCGGGCAGTACAATTTTTGTACACAGTTTAGATAATAGAGGTATTGAGTGCACCTTGAGTATTAGAGACTATGAGCACTTACATATCAAATTGTGGATTTATAAATTAAAGAGTGGAAATGAATTTTTACTTTGAGAATTATTGAGAAGTTGAGATTGTGTCAAGAAATTTTTTTTTTTTTTGAGGATTTCAAATATTGATTCAATAAACAAGGTCAAGGCTACAAAGATTTTAGAAGTGATTAAAATTTTTATTTCGATGTTGAGTATCTGACTTTAAGGAGGTATATGCAATTTATTTTTAAGTTGATCGAGAAGTTAACCCTTGACGATTATTTTAAGGATAAATTTTATGGTAGATGAGAGATATGAATATTAATATATGAGTAGATGATATACATGTGTAAGGATCTGGTGACTTGAGCATGATTGAGATGGCACCGCAGACTGACTTGGGTGTCCATCTAAAGTTATATTAGAAAAAGCAGTACTTAGTATGGTGTGTTACACTTGGTGTGCACTTGAGTGATAAGAACAAATAGTATAGAGAATTTTAGTAGGAACAAGAACTAGCAGTGGGTGTACTAAAGTAGAACAGGGGTACCTAAAGAGATAGAGGTATCAAACTTTACATGCACCAATTGACCTATAATCGTGTTAGAGGTTCTTGGTATCAGATTTTGGTATTAATAGACAGGTGTGTGCAATACAGATATATTCATGGATCTTGTAGATTAATGATTAGTTGATATGGGTACCAGTGTACATGAATAGGAATTAGTTAGTGAATGTGCTAGAGTTAAGTGTTTGTTAGAGATAGTAGATACTACAAGTAATATATTAGCAGGTTTTCTTTTTCCTAATGTTTCCGTCTCTTGATTGATTGATTTCCCTAGTGCTGTAGTTCGTATTCATGATTTTCTTGTTAGAATATAACTAGTAGTACACCCTGACAGAGACTGCAGTACCATGACAGAAGACACATGACCTATATATTTTCTTAGATTGCATGGCTGTAGGTAGAATTTTCTTAAACCATGATCATTAGGGTTTTGACCATAGCAAAGATCTATGACAAGGTTATGACTGACAAAAAGGGATAAGATGATTAAATTGTGGATGAGCATTAATTTAAATAAAGAATTAAGGGTTGTTATAACAGAGGTGATGGATCATTAATTTTACGAAAATCGAGGTATGATTGAAATTCGAGGATAAACATTAACTTAAATAGAGAGTTAAGAAAATCACAGGGCAAAATTGAGGATTATTTTAATTTTTGGAAGGTCTTGATATGATTAAATTGGTTGTTAAAATTTGAGAAAAATTAGGGAAATTATCATTATATCTATTTGATTGCAAGGTAGAAATTTGAAATTTTATATTATGAATGTTGCGTTGAAGATTCCGTAAGTATCGCATTGTTGAGTATTTTGAGGAAAAAGAAAATCAGGAAATAAAATCGTTAATAGAATAGTGTCGAATTTAATTCTCGGGATGAGGATTTAGATTTGAATAAGCATTAATTGAATTTGAGTTAGAGGAGTAAGATGATTGATGGATTAGTGTTTAAAATTTAAATTTTGGGATACGATTTTTATAAATATGCATTGTTGGATTTCAATTGGAGGATTGGATATTAAATCCTGGAGTATTTAGATACGAACTTAAAATTTTTGGAAGAGATTATAACAAAAAGGGAATTTGATTTTTAAACTTGAAGATTTTCAGGAATATGATGTTATAGAATTTTGAAAGGTTGTGAAATAACAATATGGAATTACTTCATGATTATTTGGTTTGAAATTTAAATTTTGATAGAAATAATATAATGAGTAAAGGCAATTATTGAGGATCTTAAATTTTGAGGACGAAATTTTTCTAAGGTGGATAGACTTGTAACCTCCGATTTCCAAATTTCTGAAATATTTAGATTTTTATTTTATTTTAAAATATCAAGTTTATAAGATATTTTCTTCTTGAATTTTAGTATTAGATTTTTGAATAATGTTTGATTTTAGTAGGTGATTTGAAATCTTTTATAAAATTCATTTTTCCTAAATGTCGATTTATTATAAAATAAATAGATAAATAATGATACATATATAGTACTCTGGCTTCAATATTTATTGGCTTGAAATCATAAAATTATTTAAAGGACTAGTTGTTTTCTTCATAATAAATTTTGTAATCCATTTGGGAGAGTAAATAAATAAATTACATACTTTCTAAGATTTTGGAACATGGGTTTAATTAGTAGCTAATTAGGAATCAATTAGCCTTGGAAGCCTCTTAAAATATTTTCTTAAAATATAATCTTTTTCTTTTAAAATTTTACAAGTTTGCCATCTCCCATTCACACCCTCATTTCCCACATGAAAAACTCATTCATATCTAATCTTGGCCATTCATTAATTGGGCCAATCCTCACCCTTTATCCCACAACCTCTCTCCCTATTTAAAGTCTCTCACCCACACCATTCCCAAGAAACCCTAGCTAGCCCTCACAAATTCCCACAAGCCAACAAGCCATCACCATTGTTTTGTGTGCTCGTGTCCGTGTGTCCAGCATTGCCGTGTCAGCCGTGTTGGCCTTGGGTCCGACCCCGGGTGTCCTATCGTATCCATTCATTCCTGTGTCCAGTTATTACAACTTTACAACCAGATTTTGTGTCCGGCACCATCTGGACACAACCACTACTGTACAAACCCCCAACCCTGTGTCCAACACCCGGACATGTCCGCCCCCACACCACAGTACACCCAATCCTCGTGTCCAGCCTCGGACACGATCCACCCGACTCATACAGAATTCAAAAACCTAACCCTATGTTAAACCCTAACCTAGATCCGTCGACCGCTGCCGGCGACTGGGACCTCCTCCTCTGAGTCGAGCTGCCGTCCCCTCCTTCCGCCGCGTCGAGCTCGAAGATCCGCCGCCGCTGCAGCCAGATCCGCCGCCCCGAGACGAACGTCGACCACCGTCGGCTTCGACCACAGCAGATCCGCCGACCGCCGCCGAGCTTCGCTGCCGCCCTGAGCTCCCAGATCCCGCCTCGAAGTCGTCGACCGCCGACGCCTTGCCCGCGTGACCCCGGCGGACTTCCCCGCGCCGACGCCGGAGAAAAACCCAGCGTAAGCCCTCTTTGCCCTCTTTCCTCTTTCTTTCGATTCACTGAATATGGTTTAGTACCTATATTAGTTAAATTATAATTAGTTTAGTTATAATTAGATTAATTAGTTAATTATTAATCAGTTAGTAATTTCTTAATCAGTTAGTTAGTATGTAATTGGTTTAGTAAATAAATGTAAATAGTTTAGTAATTAAATATATTTAGTTTAGTAATTTCATATAATTAGTTTAGTTAAATTAGATTATAATTAGTTTTATTGTTTATAATGTATGAATTTAGTTATTTATTATGTGTAAAAATTTGGTTATATTAATATGTAATTAGTTAGTTTTATGTAATTAGTAGTTGCGTAATAATTATAAGGGTTTTGATTATGCAAAAATATAATAATTTATTGGGGTTTATATTATTATTTAAGAAATAGTTTCAATAATAAAAATTAGTTCAAATTTGGTTATTTTGGACTGGTAACCGATTTCACTATAGATATAAAAAAAATATATTGGCTTTTACATAAATTCTAAATTTTATAAATAAACTTTATTTGGTAATTATTGTTCAAAATAATTTTGAAATAATTTTTATTAAATTAAGGTGTTACCTTAATTACGAACAATCGACCCTTTTCTCTTATTAGCCTGGTATCCTTATCTCGATTTTTGTGCCGAACTCCGATCTTGGACTTCTTTATATAGTTTCTAGCTATTTGGACTACTCCGGACTCATTGGAACTAACTGCTACTTCATTTGGGATCACCTTGAGAATTTTGGTATTATGTACATTCTCTGATTAGTTATTATATATATAAAAATATTTGATTGATATATATACAAATATGTATTTTGGTATATAAGTATATATTTATATACATCTATTTAGTGTATATACACATATACGTATTTTGTACAATTACTAATAGACACTTATATATATATATTATATACGTTTTTATTGGTATATACTCTGAGTGTAAATGTGTATTATATACGTATCCCTACTAGATGACCCTAGTTGACTAGAGCCATGCCTGGCATAGCCCTGAGGCCAATGTATTTCTATTGTGTGTTAGTGTAGCATCTGATACAAGTGATATTATTATATGTTTATAGGACTGTCGGATTCTCCAGACGATACTCTGGGACAGGACATTGGTATTGAGAGCTAAGGACCCAAGGCAAGTACATTCTCTGATTAGTTTCTAATTTATGATATCTCCTATGTTCACTGTATCTAGTATAGATATCCATGATCTTGACACGTTGGTTACACGGATTGGTATATACGGATCTCGTCATGTGATGTTATTCCTTTTTCATGGTGTAGCTTGTACAAGACTTATTTTCTTGTTATCTTGTGCATGTACAGACACTGATTCTCGGGGAGACTTGCTACCTCCCTAGGGAATCCTGTGCCATAGCGTACCATGATTGGATCTACTATACCAGTCGGGGGAGGGGAGTATTTTAGTATAGATATGTGATCATACCCAACTCTACATGCATCATAGCTTACCCCACATGTCACGTCGGGTGCGGCCTGACCATTTACATGCTTCATAGCTGTTACGTGTGATTAGCCTGACCTCTACATGCATCATAGCTAACCAACGGTTAGCCTGACCTTACATGAATCATAGCTAATCACATGTAACCAGCCTGATCAAGTTTCCAAGCCGATCACATGTTAAAGCTAGTACTCACACACTTAGTCATAGGATTCTTGCTCGTTGACATATTATTTCTTTTCCTGCATTTACTTACAGTATTCCCAGTATTTCTTTCATTGTACATTTCTCGTACCTATACATGCATCTCGTATATTTCCATCTAGAACTGCTACATACTTTATATCATTAATATAGAACTGCTATTTAGAGATGTACTTTGCTCCTTCCTGACTGGAAAAAATATTTTCCAGACTATGCCTAGAGGACTGGTATCAGACACTAGTGGACCACAGGGTGAGTAGCTGAGACTTGGATTATGTTGAGTTAGATTATTTACAGTTTAGACTTGTGTTGTATCTTTATTTCTTTTCTTCGATTTCTTATCGTGCTGTAGTTGTGATTGAGTATGTTGTTCATTTATTTTTGTTATCCGTGTCTCCTTATGGAGTTGGATACTAGTGTGAGATTGATTAGATAATATTTGACCTAGACAGCGTTCTACCGCCGATGCTGCGACGTAGGCTGGACGTACCCACGCTTTCGTGCCCCTAAATCGGGTGCGGGTCGTGACAAAGTTAGAGGTCCTTGCCCACATTTGGTCGACTAGCGACATAGACAAGGAGGTTGTATGAGAACTGTAGGGATTGTAGAGTCTTTTACTATTGTTGCTTAGTTGTTTTATTTTGTGAACTTGAATTAATTTGTACCTCCTTTCATCATCATCTAGCGTACTTATATTTGCTGCACTACCTTGACTTATAGCCTAGTTTTGCAAGCTTACTCTTTTATCGAGCTTGATCATGAGATATGTATTATTGGGGACGCCTACTAATACATTTCAGAATCAGTGTATTAAGGTCTAGCTAACCTTAGTGCGCTTGATTCGCCCTTCGTAATACTACTTTACGTGGATTGAGATATGTAGTGATTGGTAGACGAATATACTTGCCCCTAGATATGTCTGAGCGGATCGTATCGGTTACATAACTGTACTAATACGAGCATGCGAACAAAGAATTACCAAAATAGGATTTCAATCCATAACTGCTTTGACAATTCCTATTTGAATTCCTTAAACTCCTTGATCCCGGTGCTTCTATTCTATTACCTCACCCTTGAACTCTTTATTATTGGTCTCCGTCTTCGCTTATTTCGAAAAGACGAAACCTCGTGCTTGGTATAAGTTTAATACACAGAGAGTACTAGATATATCCCGTAGGCCGATCACATACTTGAGAATTATTCTTTTGTAATTAAGGATATATCATATATGATATAATCGGCGTTGAAGTTTTGAGGATTGAATGACATGAGTAAATAAATTAAGGAATATTTTTCTTAAAGTATATAGCCTTCTGTGATAGATGGATAAATTCTAAGTTGGGTAGCAGTGCATTGCCAACTTGAGAGAAATTTCTTTTAGATTGTGATCAAGTAAGATTAGATTGGGAGATTCAAGTCATTTTAATTTTGAGAAATTTTAAAAGAAGGATTAAGATAATGAGGATTTAACGAATTTTAAAATCTTGATATTGCGGACCAAATATTTATACTTTGAGCACATGATTTAAATTTTGAATATTGAAGGATGAATCATCGATTTAAATTTTGAGGATAAATATAGAATTTTAGACTTGAACAATTGGTGAATTAGATTTAAATTTTACAATTTGATGATTTGAATTAAAAGTTCAATTTTGATTGTTGGGTCACCTATTTGAAATATTGAGGATGCAAATTGAGTTTAAATATTTGAAGAGTACAAAATTTTTAATTTGAGAATAGGAATAAGATTTGATTAGAATTGTTTATTGTTCAAAGTCTAGAGGAGATTACGATAGTTGGAAATGGTGATATAAATTTTGATGTGGGATGTCATATAGACTTGAGTTAGATTTGAATGTTGATTATTAAAAAAAATCGAGAAGAGATTACGACAGGTTGAATTTTGATTTAAACAGTGGTTATCTTAATTTTAAAGTGATCGCGATAGATTTGAATAGATTTTGTTATTTAAATTTTTGGAAGAGATTGCGATTGACGTACCTTATGTACGAATGTAAAGGATTTAAAAAATTATACCTTATTTTAATTTCGAGGACGAAATTATTTTAAGTTGGGTAGATTGTAAACTCCCTCACCCAAAATAGGTATTTTGTGTATATTTTTATTATTATATTTATTATAGATGTTGAATTTATTTAGAGTATTCTCTTAGTTAATTAGAAAATAATTTTTTTTAGTATATTTACTTATATAAATATTTATTTAGAATTATTTTTAGGCTATTTTAGATTATTGAGATTTTTTCATAATTTTTAGTTAATTAAAAACTAGTAACACTAATTTTCTAGGACTTTGAAGAATTTATTTTATGTTCAAACTTAATTAAAAATATTCCAAAATTTTATTTTAGGTTCTAAATAGTCAAATATATTTTCTAGAATTTTTTGGGAATTTTTTTGAATATTTTAGTATTTATTGGGAATTATTTAGACTAATAACTAATTTTTAGGACTTGTAGAATTTATTGTGCAAGCCCAGGAATATAAAATGGACCCACTTTATTTTCTAGGGTTTATAATATTATTATATATTTTCTGGAATTATTTCAGAATTTTTGGAATAATGTTAGTATTTATTTTTAATTAAATGGATAAAGCTAATGTTTAGAGCTTCTCCTAATTATAGTAGTAAACTTATGAATATAAAATTGTCCTAAATATTTTTCTAGGATTTCTAGGTTCAAAATATATTTTATGTAATTCTTCCAAATTTTTATGATTATTTTTAATATTTATTTGGAGTTATTTAGATTTAAAATGACTTAAATAATATTTTGATAAAGGCAAATAAAAAACAAATAATATAACAAAAACCATCCAATCAGATTCTGACACGTGTCAGCCTATAAATATCCATTCAGCCGCAGGTACATCCCTATATATATATATATATATATATATTATTATAACCCTAATTATCCCATTATCTTAGAGAGAGAGATTTTGGAGAATTGTCATCTAGGGTTCCTTCATCTTCCACAAGCCATTGCGTATAGCTCCAGACTCCAGACGAGACCTAGTTTCTTGTGTTAGAAAGATATTGAGGTTAACTTTCTGATTATATAATTTATTTTACAAAATTATGAGTATTAAATTCTAGAAAATTCGTAGAGCACAACATGTCCAAAAATAGACGTGTTTCAATATTTTTGCGATTTCGGGAGAACCAGGAATCAGAATCATGAACCGTTTAAAGTTTTGGAAAGATAATGTCGAGATCATAGACATATGTTTTTCCCAGAATTTAATTCGAAGTATTTATATACTATTAATTCTATAGAACTTCTAGGTTAGAATTTAACCATCGGTGCACAATACAAAATTTGTATGTACCATAATTCCCAAATGAATTTGAATTCGGACGAGCTGTAAATTCTAACATATTTTTGACACTAAAATCTACATAAAATTATGCATGAAAGTTAAGTTTGTGTTGGTTGACTTTTCGGTCAACAGATCGCCTCGATTTGCGTGCCATGAGTCTCTAGTTGATAAAATTCAGTTTCTTTGGACAAAATTTAGGAATTAACATAAAAATAAGAATAATAAGATTAAAATAGGATTTTAGAGTAATTATTCCAGAATTAAATAAATTAAAATAAATTATCTTTTGACGTGATAAATTTATAATACATAGGCTATTTGGACTGTGACTTGGACTCTGATTCATACCAGCAGCAGGACCCTAGGCAAGATACCTTGCCAAATTGCTTACAATATTTTACATGCTTAGTATATTTCTATATATTTATTGCATTTCTGTTTATTCTTGCATGTGTAGTTTTCTTTCAGTCATTACTATGTATTAGATATGCTGACACACACATGGCACTTAGTATCATAGAGGACAATCATTAGGCGTATGGGCTTTTATCCACTCTGGTAACACCGTAGTCACTAGCACGCACTCTGGTGGGTCGTGTCCGATGGTCGCTACCCCCGCGGTATGTCGATTGATGTAGTCCGAGGGTCGCTACCCCCGCGGTATATCGGCTGATGATGTCCACTGACGAGCGTGAGGTTGTGAGGATTAGATCGAGTAGCCTACCCTTGCCCATATGTCCAAAAGTTATCCTCATTTGCATTCATATAGATTGTCCTGTACAACGTACTTATCTATTTTCAAATATGATGCATGTTTACTGTATTCAAATTGGCTCATATTTTCTGTATCTTTTTACGTCCCTCTGAGGACCTGGTCCTCTGCCAGGTGTATCTGTTCTTGAGTAATTGCAGGAGCGCAGATTTGGATGATTACTTGTGTTACGAGGATGTCTTCTCTTCGAGCCGTCGTTAGCTGGTATTCCTATATTGTATTTGTTGTGTTGTACTTTTCCATTCGACTTGGTAGTGGATTTGTTTCCATCCAACTATCATCCTTAGATATTTATGTTGAGATCTAGTTATATAGATGCTGGTTATTATTTATATCTGATTTTATGGATGAGATTTAGATTATACCCTGTGACTTGTGATATATTTTATACCACTTGTGGACTTGATATTCATATTACAGCGTACGTGTGGATTTGGTTTCCATATATTGGAGTTGCCATATCCATGCGGCTGGCATGCTTACGTGTCCTAGTCCTACGTATTTTTGGGACTGGGGCGTGACACTATCTACTACAATAGTCCAAAGATCAAAATCAAGTAACTTCAGATAAAAGCTCATACGTGTCTTCTAGTACGTATAGTTGGTAACATCAAATATGGGTGGAATATTTGTGGACTAGCCTTCACCATCAAATAGATCTAACATATGCTATAAATTTCTAGGGAGGTTAATCCGGTAATAAGAGAACGTGCTCTGATACCAATTGTAGGACCGTAATGGAAGCTCTAGAGGAGGGTGAATAGAGTACAACCGAATAATCTATCAAATTAAAAATTTACCCTAAGTAAAGGCCGTTAACTACTAATAGTAATATACAAGACATATATGTAAAGAAGTAAGGGTAAGAGAGAACAAATACAAACACCAAGATTTTATCTTAGTTTTCCCTCTTAGAGGACTAGTCCAGGCCCGAGAACTCTTGCTCAGACTTGTATCTACTATAATCACCAATAGTGAATCACAAGCTTTGATTTGAAGGCTTGCCACTTCTTTACAACCACAAGCTTTAATACGAAGGCTTGCAACTTCACAACTAAAGAGAAGAACACTTGCTGAGCCAAGCTCTTATAACTCTGATAGACTTCTAGTCCGAGATCGTACTGGCACTTAGAAGGCTAGGGAGTTAATCTTGGAGATGAGAAGGTTAAAGGCTCAGGGTATAGCTCACTAGAAGATAGAAAGATAAAGAGAAGAAAGTGAGTTGGGATGATTAAGAATATGAAAATTTAAACCTATTTATATGTTATTCCCCAACTGAGTTCGACCATAATTCTGTATAAAATATTCAAATTTTTGAATGTTAGGGGCCACAAAATCAAGGATTTCATAACTGTTCATATTTCCAAAATACATTCACTGAGTTCGGTCCGAGTTCGGCTAGAATTCGGTCCGAGTTCGATTGGTTAATTTTAGCAGGATTTTGAGTTTATGTATGGCTAGTTTGGGTTTGTATATGGTGGGTAGGTTTTAGGCTCATTTGAGTGGACTTGAGTTATGCCAGTGTGACTCGATGTACATAAGTCCTAGACTAAAATAAAGTGACATATTATATTAAAGAATTACAAAGAGACGCAGTACAACCAGCAATCGTCGCAACATTATTAAGTCTTCAATTGTATCATATTGCGACATATCAAAATATGGTTTAGTTAATTATCAAAATCAAGTTGTGTGAGACCGAATGGCCAACATAGAAAACATATTCAATAACTTTTTGTAAGTATAACTTGTTTTAATTTATGTGACGGGGTAGATCGGACGACGTCTTAAGTTGTGACTTGATTCTTTTACGGAGCAGACAAGTATAACTGTGACCTATGTTTCCTTTATTTTCTGCTGCATGTATCTTCATGTCACAGTTACTTCTTCATATAACATGTTGTCCTTATTCCTGGTTCACCATGATTATTGCTTGTGCACGAGAGCTAGAATTGTTACTGTATATATATGTTTATACTTGAATTATTGTTACCATGACTATTGTTTACCGTATTATTATTATTTTATTAAGAAAATGTATTATGAGCGGGTCGGGTGGGATAATACAATGAGTAAGCATGTAGTCAACAAATTATTTACAAACTCCCTATATATTGATTGTTTAATATCAGTCGTGTACCACACATATGACTAACGGATATCCCAAGCCGTCCACATGCAAAAAATATGTATTCTAAAACACACTATACACGTGATTTGATTGTTGTTGTTACTTGCCTAGTGGTCATCTTCTTATGAGTATACAGGCATACTGTTACCATGTCATTATTGTACTCTTATTTTTCATACCGTAGCATGCATGTAGTTTATGTTTTTACTATTGTTTCTTCCATGCTTGTATATTATATTGTGTAGTATAGCGTTATGGTGATCTTACTCCAATCCTGACTGGATAACTATTTTCAGCTTTAAATGACGTGATTTGCCCCGAGGTCTATGGTAAGTACCTTAGTGACACCAATGTTACCAACGTTGATTCTTTATATACGGAGTAGAATATTTCTTCCTTATGCTCTTTCGTATTATTCTTAGCTAGTAGTCTTTGAGGACTTTAGTTCTAATTGCAATTTACTTTATTTCTACGAGATTTGTCCCCGAGACCATCTGAGTTATAGTGGATTAATTATTTAAATTATTTATTGAGACTATTAGTTTAATTTTCTTGTCATGATTTAGTTTGTGGATGATATATGAATCATATACTTGTTATGGACCAATGCTTATCATAGACAGCGCACTACTGTCGATGTTGCGGCGTAGGCTGGGCTTGACCATGCACTATTATCCCAAAAGTGGTAGCAGGTCGTTATAAGTTTTTATGGTGGCCTATACAGGTCAGGTTTCATATAAGATAGTAAAATCGTGGTAGTACTTAAGTTAGTCCTACCACTGCGAGCCTGCGAATAGTATTGATGATAGGAAACTTTTAGGAGAAGTTAGATCATCCACAAATAGGATTCTCAACCCTATGAGTATATTTTACCCTTTGAATTCTCTTGTCTCGTATATGTATTTTGCTTGATTTTGTCCAGGATTTCTTCGATACGTTTACATCTACCCACTACTAAAAATGCAGGGTTAGCGACGCTACAAAACGTTGCTAAATTATAAAATTATGTCGCTGAAATAAAATAGCGACGTTTTATAATTGTCGTGGTCTAGCTAGTCGTTGACTGAAAATACGTCGCTATACGTTCCAACAAGCGATGTATCTTAATGACATATGAACGTCACAAAATTTTTACCAAATAGCGACGTTCTGTGGTGCAACGTCGGTATATGAGCGACACAAATTTAGTCACAAAATGTCGCTGATATATCTATACTTAGTGACATTTACTGTCACTAAACATCGTTGACATTCTTTTGTTAGCAACGTTTAGCAATGCATGTACGTCACTAATATTTTTTGAATGTAGCGACGTTTAGCAACATATTTTAGTTACGTCTTGATGACATGGCAGAGATTGCCAAGTCAGCAAATTAGCGAATTTTAGTGACATATTTGTGATGTCTTGGTATGGGGATAGCAACGTTCTGATACCTCTCAGCGACGTATTTGTACGTCGCTAAATGTCGCTAGACGTCGGTAACGTCGCCAAATTGCTGTAATTTTTTTAAATAAAATGCAGATTGTTACACAATAATTTATATAAAAATATTAGCCTGCAGTTTATACAAATATATTCATAGTTTATACAAATAGATTGTCACACATAAGCAAATTATTAAACACTAATAAATTCAATTCTACTGTCATTGTTGGCCAATGTCATACAAATTCAAACATACATAAAAGTATGAAATAAATATCCTTCTGTCACAAAAAGAATATATACAACAGACCAAAAAATGGGCCAATGTCACACAAATTCCCAAAAATGGGCCAAATTCATACAAACTCATAACTATCTGTCCAACCCAGGACTAATTATGAACAGGAGGAGCAGGAGAAACACCGCCGTGCAACTGGGATACGATATAGTCCAACTGGCCCTGTGAAAGCACCACTGATATAGAACTAGGAGACAGTATCATCGGTGGAGTCGGTGTCGATGCCGGCGAACTAGGAGGATCATTGTATGAATCCATGTCACCTATAATCTGAGTGACAGAATGTTGTGTCGATGATGCCAGATCCGTAAGGTCCCGCTGTGTCGCCTCGGTCATAGTCCTGAGTTCCAAAAGGTTTTGCTTGAGCGTATCAAAATGTGCTAAAATCCTTGCATCGTCCATCTGCGGCTGGGACTGGGGCTGCTGCAAAATCAGTCTCATCATCTCGTTACTCAGAGAGATAATCTGATGGTCAACTCTCTCCTGTTGGACTCACACCGACTCCTGGAAAGGCTGTGGGGGTATGCATCGTAGGATCCCGTATCGTAGTACGTACCCCTCTAAATACCACCAGCGGCGGTCTACAACAGCTCGTCAGTCGACGGAACTGGGTGGGCCGGTGGCTGCGAGAAAGTACCGGCCTCTCCCTCTGGGGGTGCAGACGCAACCTATTGCGTCGACTGCTCACGGAGCCGTAGATACTCATTCTAGAAAAAAATGAATCGCTCGATAAATATACTTGTTACTAACTACATGGATATTTATTTATATTTTTCTAAGTGTTCAAAAGCAGGGGTGCTCGGTGTTATAAACCAAAAATATAGGGATAGTTAGTGTAAATAATCCTATTATCAAAGCAACTTATTACTAACTACATGGATATTTATTTGCATATTTTCTAAGTTATATTAAAATAAAAAATGTAAAGTAATACTTACGTAAGACTGCGTGGCCTTATCATCGATTAGCTGTCCGCCCTTCCGATGGGTGGCGAGAAAGACGGTAACCATGTTAGCATCTTCACCCCTCTGGACCTGTTAATTACAAATAGATATATTGTTACTAAAATTAACCATTTAATCCTACTTTGATTAAAATAATATATATACGTTCAAATACTTACCATGCGACAAAAGTATTCCGTCATCAAAATCAACCCACCACACCCATTTGTTGACTTGAGCCTAAATCCATTTACACAATAGCTTGGCTAGATTTTGACGACATAAATTGGCCCCTTAGCTAGAGTTCTAATAGATTCATTCTCAAGTATTGCGTCTAGATGATCGACCTAAATATCATAAGATAAGAAATTAAGTTAAACGTTCCATTAATTATTGTGTAAAGTGCATATACAAAAAGTAATTACCGATCTTCTTACATATGTGCTCAACCAAGAAGGAAAATGACGTCTCATTTCTTGTTCAACTTCTTCGTCTGTTATGTATGGTCTAACCGACCTCAGCTCATCATTATATATGCTGAAGAACAACAAAGCAACCGCCGATTAGTAGCATAATATTACTAAGATTATACTATTACATTAAGATGACGTAAACGTGAACATATTAATTACTTACCCCTCTAGATTCTCAACTTTATCCTCGTCGCAATTGAGTAATATATACAACTGAGCAGCCATTAGCTCATCGTCATTCAAATATCTCTTCTTTATTTTCTTCGAAGGCTTTCCGGATACATTGAATACTTTCAGTATTGCATCATTATATTCCTGATATCCGTCGTTGTTTTTTGAAGCTCTTGTTCGATTTGTAGCAACATGAGGTTTGAAAAATGCCGAGCAAAAGTTTATAATCTCCTCGAGCACATAAGCTTCATAAATAGAACCCTCAACCCATGCCTTATTTTTTACCTTTCTCTTTAGGTGGTTCAGATGCCGCTCGAACGGGTACATCCACCGATAACCGACAAGTACACCAACATGTGCCTCATAGGAAAGATAAATTGGTAAATGGTCCATAGAGTCAAAGAATCTAGGAGAAAATACCTTCTCGAGCTTGCACAGTGTTACCGTAATGTCCTTTTTTTTCTTTTCTAGATGATCGACGAGTAACTTAGTAGAACAAAGATCTCTGAAGAATATGCTGAGATCTGTCAATGGATTCCAAATGACCTATGGTAAGAATTCTCGAAATACAATCAAAATTAATCTCTCCATGAATACGTGACAATCGTGGCTCTTCATACCCGTCAGTTTGTTCTCCTTGAGGTCGACGCATCTTCTTATGTTCGACACGTACCCTTCTAAAAATTTTAGGCCCTGAATCCACCTAAAAAGTCTTCCTTTATCCTCCTTCTCCAGTAAGGAAATTGCTTTAGGCTGGTTTAACTTTTTATTCCCCTCCTCTACCAAATGCAACACAGGACGTCTACATATTTCTTCCAAGTGCAACATGGCCTTCAGATTATCTTTCGTCTTCCCCTTTACGTCCATTACAGTATTAATTATGTTGTCAAACATATTCTTCTCGATATGCATGACATTAAGGTTATGTCTGATCAGATTGGTGCTCCAATATGGCAGATCCCAGAATATACTCCACTTCGTCTAGTTATGAGTGTGACCAAATCCATCACACTTGTACCCCTTAGCAGCACCTTCGATAGCACTTGGTAAATCTTTTACCTCTTTCCATATCGTGTATCTGGGCCACCTTGGCGATGGATTGGCCTTCTCTAAAATGCCGGTACGAAAAATATTCCTATTCCAACGGTACGGATGATCCTTCGACAGGAATTGTCGATGACAATCAAAGAAGCACGATTTGCCTCCTATTTCAAATGAAAAGCCTTAGTATGGTCCTAGCAATACGGACATGAGAGACAGCCATGAGTGCTCCATTCCGATAATATTCCATAGGCCAAAAGTTGTTAATGGTCCACATAAGTGCTGTCCTCATCTAAAAATTCTGCTTTCTAGATATATCGTACGTATTGGCACATACTTTCCACAGTTGATTTAACTTATCTATCAAAATAACGGTTAGGAATATAACCGGAGTCTCCATGCACATCCAAGGTGGTAGGTTATACGGAGTGACGATCATAGGCCAATACAAATACTGGGAGCCCGAAAGTCCGAATGGGGTAAAACCATCGGAGGAGAGCCCCAATATGATATTACGCGGATTTGAGGAGAAATCTGGATACTCTCGATCAAAGTGCTTCCATACTTCTCCATCAGATGGATGATCCAATACTTCTTTGATCTATTTCTTCCTGTGCTAACTCATGTTTTATGCAATCTCCTTCACCATAAAAATCCTCTACAACCGCGGCGTCAAAGGCAAGTAGTGCATCGAATCGGTAGGCTTCCTTGTTCCGACAGACCTTCCTCTAATAGTGGCCTTGTAGCATTCAGCACCACAGAATCTGCATGCATCTTCATCCTTGTCATCTTTGTAGTACAACATGCACCTGTTGCGACATGCATCTATTTTTTCGTATCCTATCTAGAGCGATCTTACCATTCTCTTAGATCAATAGAAGACTTTAGACAACTTAGCACCCTCTAGAAAGATCTCTATAATCAACTCTATTAGTCAGTTGTAGTATTCTTGTGATATGTTAATATTGGACTTGATGCTTAACAGTCTTGTAAAGGTGAATGATGCTCACAACCAGGATATAATGGAGTCCTTGCATTCTCCAGTAACTCTGTGAACTTTGCAGCATCGGTACTCGGTGCCTTCTCAACTGCATCATGATTGTCCAGATCGAAACTAGGCCCGACAGCGTCGAAAACCATGTTCACGCACTTGTCGTCATAATCAACATGGTCGTGGTCATCCATATACGGCTCCACATAAGCCTCTGGATCCGATGCTAAAGTTCTCCCTGTGAGGTCCACTTATAGTAATTTGGCGTGAAACTCGAGTATAAATGATATGTTACATCCACTTCTGAGTGATATTTCAAGTTGCGATATCTCACACACGGACACTTAATTTTGGTGTTGTCCATGTAGTGAGGGAACGCCTTCGTAAACTGCAAGAATTATTGTACACCTTCTATGAATTTATTCCATATACCGCACATGTCATCAGGATGACGGTTGTACAACCACGAACAATGACACATGTAGTAATTGATCTCTAGATACTTCTAAAAAGATGAATAAACATCTTTCAAGTATATATCGTTCAAATGGAGGCAAAGATGAATTTGAGGCATTTATTTACTCCTCTCAAAATATTATCTGGAAATACATTTGCAAACTATAATAGCCTGAAAAGGCTTACAAAAGTAAAAAAATATTCAGAGATATGAACACGTGGACACTCACATACTCAATATACTCACTTGTATCTTGAACTAGCTAGATACCTAATAAGAAATAGGTAAATGAACCTAGAAGCCATGAGACCTTTGGCTCTACCTTACGCTCTGGTACTGAATGCCATGAGACTGAAATATGAAAGAGAATACTTATGTCTCATGGCTTCCGGTACCAAAGCGGGAAGTGAGCCAAAGATTTTAAACTCCAGTAAATGGACAGCTTATACAAGTTAGCTAATACTAGAGTTACATTAGTATAAATATACTAATCTCTAATATCACAAAGCTAGTACTATAACCTTGGTACTAACCTACCCATATCCTACATTGTGACACTATACTCATGACTTGGTATCACATTACTATCAATTACTTCCAAGTTATCTAGATACATAACTTACATATTATATGTATAGGCATCGCATAACTACACACACACACACACACACACACACACACACACACATATTTATATATATAACTACTAAGTGATAAACTTATATATATATACCCCTAAAGCACAGACACTAAGACTTATGTCTCATGGCTTCCGTTACCAAAGCGGGAAGTGAGCCAAAGATTTTAAACTCCAGTAAATGGACAGCTTATACAAGTTAGATAATACTAGAGTTACATTAGTATAAAAATACTAATCTCTAATATCACAAAGCTAGTACTAAAACCTTGGTACTAACCTACCCATATCCTACATTGTGACACTATACTCATGACTTGGTATCACATTACTATCAATTACTTCCAAGTTATCTAGATACATAACTTACATACTATATGTATAGGCATCGCATAACTACACACACACACACACACACACACACACACACACACACAAACACACACACACACACACACACACACATTTATATATATAACTACTAAGTGATAAACTTATATATATACCCCTAAAGCACAGACACTAAGACACTCACTAATACTTGGTTTTAACTCTCCTATATCCACTCACTAAACATATATAAACACTCACCAACAAATATCTATACATATACTAAATTAAATACTAATTCCCTTAACTGCTTGCAATGCCCATACCCGAGCTTTCCCCTCTTTACCTGGCACATATACACACAAAGCAAATTCCAACCTACACTAACAGTCCTTGTACTGAGCACACCCTTACTGGAAATGATCTGATACCAACCCTCATTCTTATACTATCTGACACTAAGTTATACAAACCAACCTACTATTGAACACCCAAAGACTGATACACTATAGTGCAAATACTCAACACACACACATACTAATGTATCTAACTGATAACTAAAAGATAATATATACTAACTTACATCATGTATATAACCATAGAACACGTACACTTATGCAATATCTGATACTTAAACACTCGTACTGCCCCTAACTTGCAATTGATATTGCACTCCAACATACCCTACCTTGATATACATCATACCCTCTGAAACATAACCATATACTTACATTCGTGGTCATGCAACATAATTCCAAATATAAGTACGAAAATTAATGTTTTTTTACTATACTAACATCTTACCAAGTAAAAATTTAAAAAATTATATTTAAAATAATAATTAAAAACTAATTACTTGTTCATTAATTAATACTAGAAAAATTTAATTTTCAGTATTATAGTAATTCCCGACAAAAAAGGCAAATTCATGAACCAATTTAGGGCAATTGTTTGTGTGTGTGTTGAGTGTCATGTCTGTGTGTGTCGTGTCTCTACACCCACCATACAAAGTGTCGTGTCTGTGTATGTCATATCGTGTCTATGTCTGTATGTGAGATAGAGAGATAAAGAGAGAGAGAGAGAGAGAGAGATAGGTTTAGGGTTTACCTAGAGGTGGCCGGAGCTGTGGAGAGGTCATCGGAGGGGAGGAGTTGTGCCAAGGGGGCGCTTGAGGGGAGGGGAGCTGTGCCGGAGGGGGGCGGCCGTGCTGGGGGAGGGAGCCGGAGGGGGTGCTCGGGGGGAGGGGAGCTGTGCCAGAGGGGGCAGCCGCGTGATGGGGGGGGAGCTCGGTTCAAAATTTTGGCTGATTGAATGGGGGAAAATGAGAAGGCCAAACCCTATATTAAGTAAATTAGTGACGTCCAAAATATACGTCGCTAAACATCGCAGATAAATAAAAACTTAGTGACGAAATAAATGTCACTCAATATCGCAGATAAATAAAAAAAGTAGCAACGAAATAAATATCGTAAAACGTCGCTATAAAATAAAAATTTAGTGACGTTCAACGACCTTTGCTGGCGTATATTTTTTATAATGAAATGATGTCGCTGAATATTGCAAAAACGTCGCTATATATTAAAACTTTAGCGACGTTCAACAACCTGTACCGTAGTATATTTTTATAATAGAATTATTGTCGCTGAACGTCGCTAAATGTCGCAACTAGCGACGTTTAGCGACACATTTTATTGTAGTCGCTAATATTACAAAAACTAGCGACGTCAATATCTAGAGTCGCTAAAAATATCGCTAATAGTGCAGATTTTGGTAATAATCGTTCTAACCATGTCCTTTCTTTTCTTTCAGTTGGCAAAGGTTGCCTAATTATTGTGCATATTTAGTTAGTTAATGTTAGACCATAGTAGTTTAAATACCCATTGATTGACTAATTATTTTTCCCAAACCATCATTGCTCTATACATCAACCTAGGAAGCTATTATTATATATACCATAGAAATTGCTTGTATATGTTAGTATAAATATAATTACTTGTGTTGTATTATTTTTGAGGAAAAAAATATTTTAAGGGAGGTAGGTTGTAGCATCTGCTACCCAAAATACCGTACAAGAAAAATAATTAAATAAATAGAATACTCTAGTAACTTTTATGATTTTTTTTTGAAATACTAAGTTTAATTTTTAATGATAATAATGTAACACTAGACTTCATGTGGCTCATTGAGATCATATTAAGATTTAAAATCATGTTTAGGCTATTTTAAAATTTTAGAATTTTTTAGAATTTTTAGATAATTAAAACTTAAGAAACATATTTTATTAGGACTTTCATAAATTACTGTAGAACTACATACGCATATTTTGCTACCAAATATTTATTTTAGATTTATAAAGTCCATATTTATTTTCTATAATTTATTTGAATTTTTCTGGAATTATAAAATATTATTTGAAGTTATTTAGATTATATATACACTTAGTATTGTATAGATGCTAATTTAGTGTTAATAGATATAAATAAGATTATATATAAATTATTTGTACTATCTTTGATTCTATATAAGATTATAAATTATTTAGATTAATCAAAACTATATTTTAAATTAATCATAATCCTAATCCTAAGTCTACTAGGACAACAACTTCATCCATATCATATCCTCACTAATCAACTCATACCCATTTAAATTAAATCCTATCTAGTAAAGTAAGTTAATATAAAATATATACATATATAATCCCATAACTTTTATTTTCTATCATTCAAAATTCATCAATATTTTTCGTCCAAACAGTCCAAAATTCTCCACAAAAATCAGCCTCGTTTTTCAGCTACTTCATCGGCTTGGAAGTATCATATCTCCTAACTCTAGACTCTGAATCATGCGCCATTTTTTGTTAAAACCGTATCGAAGTAAGATTTCGAAAACTATAACTAGTTTCCTGTATTTCAAAATAATTTATATAGAATTATTAGAGTGCCAGTTGTCCAAAATTTGACACGTTTTATTGTTTTTGAGATTTTGGGAGATCCCGAACTCGTTTTTACGAAACGTTTGAAGTTTCAGAAAGCTGACAAAAAGTTCTAGGACATATATATTTCCCAGAATTTACAAGAGTACTTTATCATCAGGTTTAATTCGTTGAACATAGGGTTCACTAGTAAACCACCAAAATTATCATCTATAAGCCATATTGCATATAACTTTTTACTGATTCGAGATTCAATTAAACCATCAATTCCAACATTCTTGCAGCACTAAAATCATCAAGATTTCATACTTAAATCTTGATTATTGTGTCTATTGACTTTTGGTCAATGAAATGCCTCGATTTCTGTGCCACAGATCCCGAATTTATAAACTTTATTTTCTTTGACCCAAAATCTAGAGTTAACCTTAAAATCAGAATATAATAGGATTAAAATAGTATTTTAGGTTATTTATTCAGAATTAATATAGATTTGAATAGAAAACCTATTCGACCACTTTTTGTATTTCTAACTTGTTTTAATTTATGTGACGGGGTAGATCAGGTAACGTCTTGAGTTACGACTTCATCTTTTTACGGAGCAGGAAAGTATAACTATGAACTATGTTGCCTTTATTTTATACTGCATGATCTTCATGTCACCGCTACTTCTTCATATAACATGATGTCATTATTCCTGGTTTACCATGATTATTGCTTGTACACAAGAGCTAGAATTGTTAGTGTATATACTTGTTCATACTTGAATTATTGCTACCATAACTACTGTTTACCGTATCATTATTGTTTTATTGAGAACATGGATTGTAAGCAAGTTGGACGAAAGAATACAATGAGCAAGCATGTGGTCAATGAATTATTTACAGACTCCCTATATATTGATTATTTAATATTTGTCGTACATCACACGTACGATTGAAGGATATTCCAAGCCATCAACATGCGGAAAACATGATTTGGAAATACACTGTATACGTGATTTGATTATTGTTGCTACTTGTCTAGTTGTCATCTTCTCTTGAGTATATTGTCATATTATTACCATGTCATTATTGTACTCTCATTTGTCATATGGTAGCATGCCTATAGTTCCTGTTCTTTACTATTTTTTCTTCCATGCTTGTATCTTATATTTTGTAGTATAGCGTTATGGTGATCTTGCTCCAATCCTGACTGAATAACTATTTTTTAGCTTTAGATGTCGTGATTTTTCCCGAGGTCTATGGTGAGTACCTTGGTGACAACAATGTTACCAACGTGATGGTTGCTTCTACAAATGCATAGTAGCATATTTCTTTCTTATGCTCTTTCTTATTTTCTTAGCTAGTAGGCTTGGAGGACTTTAGTTTCTAATTACAATTTACTTTATTTCCACTGGGTTTGTCCCCGAGACCGAGTTGTAGTGGATTAATTCTTTAAATTATTTATTGAGACTATTAGTTTAATTTTCTTGTCATGACTTAGTTTGTGGATGATATGTGAATCGTGTACTTATTATGGACCATTGCTTATCATAGACAGCGTACTACCATCGATGCTGCGTCATAGGGTGGGCTTGGCCGCGTACTCGTATACCAAAAGTGGGAGCGGGTCATGACACATAGGATCTCCTACGACATGAACTCCATGCGCCAACCTTCTAAAGATGGACAAAACCTGGACTTTGTGTAAAATGCGCCATACGTGCTCAAGCGACTGCTCAAATGACCAATCGAAAGTATGCGCCATTAACTATAATGCGCGTAGTTGATGAAAAGTTGTATAAAAATGCCGCATATGCCATGCCAGCCTGTGAGCATGAAGTGGGTCAGCTACAAAAACCTTCCACCAATGACTTGGGTACGACCTCTGCGTATGAACCAAGTCAGGAAGCAAATACTTTACCTGCACACCCATGCGTGGCCATGCGCATAAAAAGGGTGTAAAGGAAAATTTTCCCTCGTCTGAATTGCGTGACATAATAAGTCACAAACGCATGCAAGACGAGAGAAACAACTTCTGTGCATGAAGTGCCTTCTCAAGGACACACTTGTGCTAGCATTGTTGTCAACTGTTGTTGTGCTAAAAAAGTGACTCCTCCAGCTAGGCAATCCGTATTCTAGTGACTACAACCAGGTACACCAATCTGACAACATCTCGGAGAGGAAGAGGAGCTACCCTTTTCCTCATTTTGCTCAACTTGGAGGTCTCCTTCTACGAAGAAGAACTCGAAGGCAAGCTTGTCCAATCCTACGGTCTAGGCTAGTATATCGAGAAATCGACCATGAGGAAGCAAGCTGGTGGTACCTACTGAGGGGGTGTTCTAAGGCACCCGCTTAAGATCTAGGTCTTCCTCAAGGGAGGCCGATGTTCAAGCAGCTTTTCAAACTTGGGGTAACAATATTCCGATTTCCTAAAACAACCTATCGTTCCATAAAGACAGTGATTCTCAGTGAACTGAAAATAATGTGCCTGGGGTACTCATCCCCAAGAAGTCAACGCAGCTTCCAGTGCTGGGGGTAGCAATCCTTTGAATTCTGAAGACGATACAATGATGTCCTGTAACCACCATTTTTCACCTTAGGAGTATTTTGGTAAATTTACAAATGGTTAATTATATTGTCATATTTAATTTAGTGGTTAGTTAGAATTATTTAGCACCTAATTGTCATGACTAGAATATTCTCTTTTGGTTAGTTAGATGTTATCCATAATCAAATGATTCCATTCATTTAGGTTTAGAAATCAAATAGAGGAGAATCACTACCAAAATTTGATGAAATAGCGACGTTCCTCACTGACATTCCTTAATTTATAAATTTAGCGATGCCAGAAAGGAACGTCGCATAACGTCGCTGTTAGTGACTGTCCGCGACCCTTAGCGACTACAAAAAATATTACGAAAGCACATGTCGTAAAACATCGACGTTTAGCGACATGATTTTTTATACATCGCTAAATATTATAAAATAGTGATATTTAGCGACGTCTTTTAAATACGTCGCTAAAGTTTTTAATATAGGGTTTGAGTTTTCATTCCCCCACAGTTATTTCGTTCCCCTCAAATCCTCCGAGACCCCCCTCGCCCCTGCGACCCCCCTCACCCTCCCGTCCCGGCGTCGCCCTCACCGATAGCGCCCTAGCCCCCCTCGTCGACTGTCGATCCTCCTCCCCACCAGCGCTCTTCCTCAACTCCGGTGGTCGCAGTCTCCCCACTGACTCTCCTACTCCCCACCACCGGTCCTCCTCCCCTCCGGTCGACCCCTCCTGGGTCAACCCCTAGCCATCTCGGTAAACCCTAACCCTAATCCTCTCTCTCTCTCTCTCTCTCTCTCTCTCTCTCGTAGCACAGACTCCTCACAACACACACATTGACACGACACTGACACAGACAAAGACACAAACACAAACACTAACCCTGACCTTGACATGACACACACACGCACACACTTTCACAGACACATATATGACACAAACACACACACTAACACGAACATGTTTAAGTTGGACATGGACACGGACGTAGACACACACACTAATATACACACACTGACACAAATACACACACACACACTGACACACACATAAGCCTTATTTTAATTATATATATATTCTTTTGAAAATTCCTGATATAGTGTGATTTAACTTCCTAGAATTATATGTTCATTTATAAAAGAAACATAGAGATAGAAAATTCATATGTGTATGAGTATGTAAAGAATAATTTATAGTATAGTATGATTTAACCCCTATTTCTTATGCGATAATATTAAGAGATAATGTTGATAATCATACGACTACAATTTATCTTTTAGCATTTGCATCAAAGGTCAAATAGAGTTGATTTGAAATTATAACACATATTTAGCACTGTAGGAGATATATATAAAATTGGTGGGGTTATGGAGAGGTAGTAGGTATATATGAAATATGAGTGCCAGGGGTCTTGGTATGAGAGTACTGATAGAGTATTAGTATGTTCCTCCATATCAAAAATAACCAAGGATAATATTATAGTATACACGGATACGAGAATGACTCTTCATAGTCGAGACACGACACAATATTGGCTTCTTCTAGAACTCATATCTAACATGGGTTAGAGCAGTGTCAAACCTATCATTGATACAAAAGTTCATGCTCGGGTGGTTGTGGCACGACATTAGTATATGTATCCCGTAACTAGGTTTACGTTACAAGCTAAATAAATATAAGTTAAGTGGTAAATAGTTTCACATAGATAATACTTATTATAAAAGTAGAATAACTAGAATCCTAAGGAAGACAATGAAAATATGACGACACATATTTAATAGGGTTTGAAATTAGAGTTGTCCACATGTCTACTAGTTTTTGGATAGTCACGAATTATAAAAATGATACCCATGAACCACGATATGGATACTCATGCATCACAACTCGAATACTCATGCATCAATATGAGTTGTTAATTACTTTGATGAACATGTGTATCCATCTTTGCATCCATTTGGACAATATACTTGAACGATGTCTATTCATCTTTTTAGAAGTATCTAGAAATAGATCTGAATTACTACCTGCATCATCGTTCGTGGATGTACAACCGTCATCCTGATGACATGTGTAGTGTACGGGATAAATTTATACAGGGGGTGGAACACTTTCTGTAATTCGCCAAGGCGTTCCCTCAGTACATGGATGGCACCTAAATTAAGTGTCCGTGTGTGAGATATCGTAAATTAAAATATCACTCAAAAGTGGATGTGACATATCATTTGTACTCGAAGGATTTTACGCCGAATTACTATCAGTTGACCTCATACGAAGAACCTGTGTCTTTAGCATCGGAGCCTTATGTGGAGCCATACATGGATTTCTACGACCATGCTGATTACGACGACGGGTGCGTGGATATGATTTTCAATGCTGTCGGATCTAGTTTCGATCCGAACAATTATGATGTAGCTGAAAAAGCACCGAATGCCAATGCTGCAAAGTTTATGGAGCTATTGGAGAATGCAATGAATCCATTATATCCTGGTCGTGAGGATCATTTACTGTTGAAGGTGGTTACAAGACTATTGAGCATCAAGTCCGATTTTAACATGTCGCAAGAATGCTAAAATCGACTGATGGAGTTGATTATAGAGATCTTGTCGGCGGGTGCTAAGGTACCTAAAGACTTCTACCGGTCTAAGAAGATGGTGAGAACATTCTGGATGAGATACAAAAAAATTGATGCATGTCGCAACGGGTTCATGTTGTACTACAAAGACGACAATGATGAAGACTTGTGCCAATTTTATGGTGTTGATCGCTACAAGACAATTGGTACAGGAAGGCCTACCGGTGTAAGAAAGATGACCAATTCGATGCACTACTTGCCTTTGACGCGGCTGTTGTAGAGGTTATTTATGGTGAAGGAGACTGCCGAAAATATGATTTGGCATAGGCTAGAACAAATTAAAGGAGTATTGGATCATCCATCTGATGGAGAAGCATGAAAGTACTTCGATCGAGAGTATCCAAATTTTGCTTCAGATTTGCGTAATGTAAGATTGGGGCACTCGTCCGACGGTTTCACCCCATTCCGACTTTCGGACTCCCAGTATTCGTGTTGGCCTGTGATCATCACCCTGTACAACCTACTGCCTTGGATTTGCATGAAGACTACGGTTATGTTCTTAACAGTCATTATTCGTGGTCCGAACAATTCGAAGAGAAACATTGATGTGTACTTGCAACCGTTGATAGAGGAGTTGAATCAGCTATGGGAAGTAGACACCAACACGTATGATGTTTCAAAAAAGCAAAATTTTCAGATAATGGCAACTCTTTTGTGGACCATTAACGATTTTTTGGCTTATAGAATATTATCAGGATGGAGCACTCATTGTTGTCTCTCATGTCCGTATTACATGGACCGCACTAAGGCTTTCCGTTTGAAACACAGAGAAAAATCGTACTTCTTCGATTGTCATCGACAATTTCTGTCATCGGATCGTCCGTTCCGGAGGAACATGAATGTATTTTGTACTGGCATAACGGAGAAGAACAATCCACCCCCAAGGTGTCCCGGAGACACGATATGGGAAGAGGTTAAAGACTTACCAAGTGCTATCGAAGAGCCTACTAAGGTGTACAAGTGCGATGGATTTGGTCACACTCATAACTGGACAAAGATGAGCATATTCTAGGACCTGCCATATTGCATCACCTATCTGATCAGACATAATCTTGATGTCATGCATATCGAGAAGAATATGTTTGACAACGTAATTAATACTGTGATAGACGTAAAAGGGAAGACGAAAGACAATCCCAAGGCTAGGTTGGACTTGAAAGAAATATGCAAACGCCCTGTGTTGCATTTGATAGTGAAAGAGAATGGGAAGTATAAGCAGCCTAAGGCAATTTTTTCACTGGACAAGGAGGATAAATGAAGACTATGTAGGTGGATTCAGGGGCTAAAATTTTCATACGGGTATGTATCAAATCTGAGAAGATACATCAACCCAAAGGAGAACAAACTGACGAGTATGAAGAGCCACGACTATCACGTATTCATAGAGAGATTAATTTCGATTATATTTCAGAAATTCTTACTGCAGGTAATTTGGGATCCTTTAACAAAGCTTAGCATATTCTTTAGAGATCTTTGTTCTACTAAGTTGATCGTCGACTGTCTAGAAAAATAAGAGAAGGAAATTGCGGTAACACTGTGCAAGCTTGAAAGAGTGCTCCCTCCTGGATTCTTTGACTCTATGGAGCATTTACCAATTCATCTTTCCTACGAGGCACGTGTCGGTGGCCCTGTCAATTATCGATGGATATACCCGTTCGAACTTCAACTGAACCACCTAAAAAGAAATGTGAAAATAAGACAAGGGTCGAGGGTTATATTTGTGAAGCCTATGTTCTTGAGGAGATTACAAACTTTTGCTTGATGTATTTCAAGCCGCATATTGCTACTAATAGAACAAGAGCACCGAGAAACGATGAAGGATATCAGAAATATAATGATGCAAATTGAAAGTATTCAATGCTTTCGGTAAGCCTTCGGGCAAAATGATGAAGAGATATCTGAATGAAGACGAGCTAAGGGCTGCTCAGTTGTATATATGACTAAACTGTGACGAGGATGAAGTGGAGAAGCTAGAGGGGTATGTAACTAATACGTCAATGTTTAAGTCATCTTAATGTAATACTATACGCTAATATTGTTACATTAATCAGACAATATGTTGTTATTTTTTAGCACATTTAATGAAGATGTGAGGTCGATGAGACCAAACATAACAGATAAAGAAGTAGAACATGAAATAAGACTTCATTTATTTTTTGGTTGAGTTCATATGCAAGAATCTTTTTGTGTATGCACTTGTACAATATTTAACAGAACGTTGAACTTAATATCATTTTCTTGGTATTTAGGTCAATCGTCCCCACACAACAATCAAAAATTAGTCTATTAGAACTCTAGCCAAGGGACCAATTTATGTTGTCAAAATCTGGCCAAGCTACTGTGTGAATAGGTTTATGTTCAAGTCAACAAAAGCCCCCATAAGCGACAACTTTTTGGATCTCGATTCTATAAAAAATAGTTATTTGTGTATCAGATCTTCGAGCTACAAAGATGTCGATCCAGGCAATAATTTCTATGGCGTCTTATGGGATATTATGGAGTTGACATATAATTATGGAACAGAGCCTACTAAGATCGTGTTATTCTGGTGTGATTGGTTTGATCCGATCCAAGATTAAGGTTAAAAAATAGACATGCATGGTCTTGTGGATATAAACTACCGATGTCAATACCAAGGCTATGAACTATTTGTCCTATCAAGTCAGGCTCAGCTAATGTATTTCACAACTTATCCTAAACGTAGATCAACGAGGTTGGACTGGTGGGCAGTATGCAAGACGAAAGCTAAAAATACCTTTGACGTTAACGAAATAGCTTATTAGGAGGATGAGCTACCTATTGTAACAAATATTGTAAAAATTGACTCAACAAAAGTTGCTCATTACACATCTAATTGTGTAGAAGTGGTAGAATTATCTGAAGAGAAAGACGAAGTAGATAAAAGTGAAGATAAGGAGGAAGAGGAAGAGGAAGAGGAAGAGGAAGAGGAGGACGAGAAAAATGAAGAAGATGAATTTTCAAAAGATAATTTAAAATAAAATAAAATCCATTTAGAACTCTATCCATGTACTATATTTTTAATGTGGAATGTAACATCTATTTTAACTGTATGGATACATATATTTATATCTATTATCAATTATATTCTTTGTTTTCATCTATCTTACTAGATGACACCCATGCCCCGAGTATGTGCACGTCGTTTCCTACTACTAAACATTGAATTGATTCTCTCTCCTAACCACTCTCTTCTATCTATATTAGACGAACACCAACCCGAAGAAGGCCCGCGTCAAGCGGGCTAGCGCGCGTAGAGAGAGACCTCCTTCTGTTAAGGAGAAAGTGACTATTAAGGAGGAAGTGGTACCTCCTACTGTTAAGGAGGAAGTGACTATTAAGGAGGAAGTGATACATTCTACTGTTAAATTGGAAGCGGTTGTTAAGGAGGAACTGACAACTTCTACTGTTAAGGAGGAAGTGATACCTCCTACTGTTGGGCAGGCACCAACTCAGAAGGGGAGTTCTAGTCATCCAACACCTATAGCGGAGATTGATCACCTAGATAATGCTTATGCGAAGTATCTAAGGGACTGGGTTCTGCCCCAGCGTATTGGATTTTCTTGAGAGATTGAGAAATTAGATAAGACTTATGCTGTGACTGTGAAACTTTTATTATTTTTATTGTGTGACTGTGATACTTTTATATTATGATTATTGTGTGACTCCGATACTTTTATATTATGTTTATTGTGTGATTGTGATACTTTTATATTGTATTTATTATATGTCTGTGATAATTCTTATACTTTTGTGATATTTTGTACCCAAAAAATTCAATGGAGGGTTGCTCCGGGTTTATCTATTTTTATGAAATTTTATAAGTCTATGTATTTATTTAATTATCATATGTTATTATCAGGTATAGTCGGGCGACACGGATCGTTCGGAGGTCGATCCTCTAGACGGAGTGCTCATTCAATACAGGATAGTGGTTCCGGATCCTCCTTGCAGAGTACTCCAGTGTACTGATCTTTAGCATCTCCGACTCTGTCGACGATACGACGTGGCAGTACTCCTGGGATGAGTAGTTCTAGGACTGAGACTACTCCCTCTTCCAACGTTCCTCTAGCTGACGATATTATGGAGGCAAAGGAGTAGATAGAGGAGGTTGAGCCGACTCTGTCTGCACATGTTCGGAGCGGTCCTCCATGCGTACCTCCGGACGAGTCATGGATGGAGATTTGGACCGACGGGCCTCAAAAGTAAGTTAATTAGTTAACATTTTGGACTGACGGGCCAAATAATTATATCTTTATATTCATGAATTTAATTATCGTTGTATAGATATCGTCCGTAGATGGTACAAAGAACACTAGGGGTGTTTCTGAGGCAAAACTATGGTGGGCCTCCGATCAACTACTCAAATGCTCCTGAAGATAGAAAGGCATTCTGGTTTGCCCAATTAAAGGTAAAAATATATTTACTTTTAATATCAATAATCATTTATGCATATCATATAACTCTCTATCTTACTTTTTGTAGAAAACCTATTTCTATCCACCACACAGGGCTGAGAAGATCGACAAACAGTTTTCTTTCGTCGCCGCCAAGATGATCTGTGATGCGATCAATGATCAAAAGGCTCGTGATCGAGATGGAGCCCCGATCCACGGTTGGATCATGCCTAAGCAGTGGACTGCGATAAAGGCGATATTCAGCGAACCCGGGTACATAGAGAGGTCGAAGAAGGCAAAGGCGGCTATGTCAAAGGAAGAAAAGTGGTGTAGTGGCTCGATTCCCATGATGGAATATTTTTGTCGTTTGGTATGTATTCTATTGAATATGTATTATTTTAATGAAAGCAGGATAAGATGTTTAATTTTAATAACAAATAATATAATTTTTAACAGGTACAGAGAGGTGAGGATGCCAACATGTTGACCGTCTTCCTGGCCACCCATCGGAAGGGTAGAAAGCTCATCGATGAGAAGGCCACGCAGACCTATGTACGTTACTTTACCTTGTGTTTGTTTTAATATAGCTTTGAAAATATGCAAATAGATATCTATATAGTTAGTAATAAGTATCTTAGACGTTAGCAACCATTTTTTTATGACGAGTATCTTAGAATACGTGAGCGGGCGACTATTATTGCACCTACAGAGGGAGGGACTGGTACTTCCTCACAGCCCTCTACATCTTCATCGGCGGACGAGCTCTGGACGATCGCAATTGGTGGTCTTCAGAGGGATATGTACTACGGTACAGGATCCTATGGCGCCTTTGTTGCGACGCAGTCATCCATGGCCCCCTCTGGCAGTGTGCATTCCTTGCAGCCTTCGCAGGCGTTAGCATGAGCCCAGGAGAGCATTGACCGTCATATTGCTGACCTACATGACGAGTTTCTATGAAGGATTACGGAGAAGCCCCAGTCTCAGCCGCAGACCGGCGATACTACAATCATCACACGTTTTGATGCTCTCGAGCGTAGCCTATTGGAGATTAGGACCTCTGAGCCAGATGATGGAGCACAGCCTTACAGAGCTCAGGACTATAAGCCAGACGACAGAGCGCAGCTTGGCAACTCTGGCCGCGTCTACAGAGCACAGACATGCGGAGCTGGAGGGGTCGCATATGGCCATGAGGGACTCAATTGCGAGGATACATGCTACGCAGGATTTGTTGAGTCAGATGGTGTAGACGAATACTTTGAGAATGATATCTTCCATGGATTCATACAATGCTCGACAGCTAGTATTGGAGCAGATACGTCCTCCTGGTCTGTCGGCATCGACATCTACACTGACTCCATCGATTCTACTACCTCCTCTATCGGGACCGGTGATACTTTCTCAGGAGAAGTATGGCTTCCTCTTATCCTAGACGCACGACAGTGTTCCTCCTCTTCCTGATCCGTAGTAGTTCTTATTGGTACTTTTTAATATGTTTGTGTGTATTGGCTCATTCTTGGGTCCTTGATGTACTTATTTTATACTTTTTACTACATTATTTGGATGAGACGGATCTAGCATTATTTTAGATTCATGTATTTATTTGTTGGGATATTCCGACGTATTTCGATATTCTTGACGTGTTTATGTATGTACCGGTGTTGAGTGTTCCACCGAAGGGGTCGACGAACCCAAAAAATTCAACGGAGGGTTGCTCTGGGTCTATTTATATAAACTGTGATTTTATAACTGCAGACAGACTTTTGTTGGAAAGTAATTTTAGAAATTGCATGTTTTTTTCTGATTTTTTAAAATTTAGTGACGTTCTGCGATGTTTATCGACGTTTATCGACGTGACAGTGCGTCCCTAAATTGTGTTAAAATATCGCTATCTGGTATCAGGGGTCGCTAATCTGTGTCAAAACGTCGCTACACGTCGCCTAAAGCTGATATGACAATTTCTACCAGGTCAGCATTGGTGTAGCAAAACGTCGATGATAATATCGCTGTTGGCGACGTTATGTGACAATATACAATATCGCTGATATACTGACGTCGTGTAGCTGAATGTCGCTAAGAACAAAATATTTGGCGACGTGTACACATCATAAATATACGTCGCTATATTGATGAATAGCGACAAATGTTTGTCTGCGACTATGGATTACGCGACAATACCAAAACGTCGCTAATTACGTCGCTAATATATTTTAGCGACATTTTTTTACCTATTAGCGACATTTTTTTACCTATTAGCGACTTTTTTGACATCGCTAATATGTATTATTTTGGTAGTGAATGGCAAACTTGTAAATAGATCAAACCCATCATGACAAAACCTTTTCTCCAAGCCTTCTTTATTTCATTTCATTACTCCACCACTCCTTATTCTTCTCCTCCACTTTATCTTCTCCATCTCCTCAAGAGTGGGGAAACCCTAATTTTTCAATTTATACCAAATCCTGAAATTCTACCATTACCACACCATTTCACCTTCAAAACTTCTTCATTTGGAGAGCTAGCTAGTGCTTGGAGCTCATGGAGGAATCCAAGGAGAAGCACTAGCAAGGAGGTTTGGAGGTACTTCTTTTTCTTCCATCACCATCAAATACATAGATCTAGAAGGAGAACTCAATTTCCATTGGTAAGTTATGATTTCCACCAATTCCATAGTTTAGAATTTCTAATTATCATGTACGAGACCTCTCCTTAGGAGATCCAACCCTCTAGTAGGAGTATTAGCTTCTAATGGACTCTTTAGGGATAGATCTATGTGCTAGACGTATGATTAGGTAGGAATTTGAAATTTTGACCACAAAGTGTTCGATACGTATTCCCAAAGGAATTTTTGTGTCCTTTTTGAGTTGAGTTTGGGTGTATGTGTTCTAAATAGGATACGTGGTGTGGTGTCATCATGATACGTGCGGTTAGATTTGTGTATGCATGTGTATTAGTGTTCGTTATGTATTTTGCATATATTTGTCATTTAGATCTTTATAATCTCTATTTAGTTGTAATCCTTTTATATAAATGTTCTTGGGGTTTTGGTTTTTGGGTGAGTGTACCATAGGTACCAATTTGGCATGCTATATATGAGGGTTGGTTGTGTGTAGCAAGTGGTTCCATGAAGAGATTGGTGAATATGTGCTTGAGAGTGCAATTATGAGGGTTGTAGAAGTGAAAGTGAGAGGGGGAGCTACCTGGGTGTGTGTTTAAGAGGGGTGTTTGGGACTGATACCAATGTATCAGTGATAAAGGCTTTAGAGTACAGGCAGTGCAGGCAGTGCAGGTAGTGCACTGCTATGTAGCAACAGGCTCGAGTGCAGATCTTGGGGTAGTCGGGCATGCTGGATTCAGTAAGGAGAGGAAATGGGGGAACACATGAGTAGTGTGGCAGCAAGGGAGGAGCAGGGCAGAGCTTGGTGTGAGCAAGGTCTGTGTTTAAATTTTATTATCATTGTTGAGAACCTATTAGAATTTGAGTTTGCATGCGAGTGAGGGTGCAATGTGTCTGGAAAGATAGGTGCATCTGTGTCATGTGAGAGTGCAGTGAAGGTCGAGTGGTTAGCCAACTGTAGGTGTATAACAGTAGCAGAAGCACGAGCACAACAGTAAGGTACTGGACAAGTGACAGTAGGTTGGGTAGTCTGGATTTCTAGAGGTGGGGATGGTTTCCAATCTAGTCTAGGTTGTTTAGGAGACCACCATATGCACTCAATTATACACAATATCTGTTTGTAGGCCTTGCTTATTTAAGTTTGCTTATTTATCCTAATACTGACTTGGTAGTGTCACTTCCCGACTCGAAGCGGGGCATTACAGGAAGGCACTACTTTGTTAGCTCAGTTGATTTGTAAACCTAATGGTGAATTGACCACTGAGAGTTGATTATCGATTAAAGATATTTCTTTAGTATATTTTACATTTTATTCGTTAGATGGTTGCAATTATACCAAAGATCCAGCATATAAGTAGAGGTGATACCTGTGATAGTTGGTGATCGGATATTACTAATATTTCCAAACTGAGTGAATAGAGGGAAATCAGACAAGAGTATGGTAGAGCTTGTGTGTGTTCATCAACACATAAAATAGGACATCTGGGTAGTAGAACTTGAGGAGTGGTTGCAGAGAACTACTGTGTTGACTGGAAGCGCACTGCAGGCCAACAAGGGGCAGGTCTGAGTATTGCTGCACAACAAGGAGGTTAGATAGGCAGAGCCAGAGCCCTATATATGGGCAATTGTGCCAACTGAACAACTTGAGGAGCCTGTGTGCAAACCTGCATACATATAGGGGATGTCAGGTGCTGACATGTAATAGATGGAGCTCGAGTGCAATATTTGCAGGTAGAGAAGACTGTTCCCTGATACACTGGTATCAGTGAGAGTTTCAGCAGTAAGGATACCTGTGAAAGAGTGATTGCAGTGTGTATAATTCACAGGTCTGCATTTGTGAGGAATTGGGATATGGGGAAGTGCCTGCAGTTGAGCATCAGGAGACTTTGGCTTGGCCAGAGTTGCAAGAAAGAGTCCACTGATGGGCAGTGCCTTCAGGTGGCATGAATAGGTTGTATCACAGAGATTTGGAGGGAGTGTTCTATTACTGACCATGTGAGGTTGATGCTTGGTCTGCATCACAGAGGGTTGCAGGCAGCAATGTAGGGGACTGTCATGTGAGTGTAGATAGGTGTGAGTATGAGTCTTAGTACTAGTATAAACAAGGAGAAGTGTCTGTGAGTGACTGATACCAGGGTGTTTCAGTTATGAGGTAAAGTAGTGTAGGGTATCTTAGTATCCTAAAGTTAGTTGGTTATACACTAAGATAATAGTTGGTTATGAGTATTTTGACCAAGGTATTGGTCTAGTTAAGTAGGTAATGAGGTAATGGCTAGATGTTTGGGTTAGAGACTTAAATACTAGAAGTTAGTGTTATATTAGAGTTATATATATATATATATAGTATATGATATATAATATAGCGTATTAGCTAGTGTTAGTTAATATAGTTAGTATTTACTAGTATTAACTAATATATCTTGGATATTAGCAAGGTAAGACTAGTATGAACCTAGAATTAAGGTAATGATCTAGTATGACCTAGTTTGACTTAATTTGACCTAGTATGACCTAGTTTGACTTAATTTGACCTAGTGTGGACTTAGAGACCTAGTTGCAAGCTAGTATAGCATGTTTATTATTCCAAAATCCTATTTTAACTTGATATTTCATATTTAGGTCTTTGAGGCACTGTTACGGATACTGTTTGACATTTCACACAGAATTTCAGGCGAGTACATTCTCTGATAATTTTTTTTATATGGTAGCTTCTATGTTACATGTATTTAGTATTGTTATACTTGATTTATGACATGATGGTACACTGATTGGTATATCTTGGATCACCGTCATAAGATGTCCTGTCCAAGATACCCCTGTGCTATTTATCCCTGTCATGTTACCCCTGTGCAAGTTATTCCTGTACATGATATTCATGTGCTGGTATTTTGACTTGCCTTATGATTGTGACTTGTCATGGTTTGGATCCACTATACTAGCGGGGGCGGGGAGTGTTAGTTAGATATGTGATCATATCTTTACCTGTAAAAGCATAGAAAATCAATACCATGCGCCTCAGTGATCCAGCCTAATGCTCCTCAGTGATCCAACACCATGCGCTCTAGTGATCCAACCCTATGCGCTTTGGTTGTAAATACCATATTTTCATATCAAGGATATTTTTGTCATTGTACCATTATTTAAATACTAGAATATTATATATTAATTATGTGGCTAATGGGTTAGCTAACAAGTTTAGACTAGCTTGGTTTGAGCCAACTTGAGTCATTAGTTTATTCATAACTACATTAGGTCCATTAGACCCATTTGGACTCAAGGATGGAATATTCTTTCCTATGTTTAGCTAGATCATATACATGAGAGATTGAAGAGGGACTTTTATGTCTTATTATCTATTCCTTAAACCTAACCCTAACCCTATTAGGAGACTATGTAAGCCTCTTTATTCATTAATAACCTCAATTTGCCTCCCTAATTAGTTTATCCTAAAATTGGAAGCAAACCCTAATGTACCCATTCTCAAATCTCATCCCTCTCATTTTTATTCTAAGGAGGCAAGGAGCTTGTCATTGCTAGAGGAGCTTGGAGGGAAGAATTGGCTTGAGTATTGAGTCCAACTTTCCATTTGTGTCCATTGGTGGCGAAACATTGAGAATCCATCTTTCAATAGGTATAATTTCTATTTTTCTATCAATTTTTATTCAAATTGATGCATTAGACCTATAGGGACCTTCCCTTGGATAAGGACTATCCATAGGAAGAAGAACTAGGTGCTAAGGGTGTCATTTCCATAAGTTATATAGGGTTTTTCTAGGCCTCTTGGTGGAATTATGAATTTGTGACCACCAAGTGTTTGAGGGATGGTCTATGGGTTGTTTGAGAGTCTAATTCATGGGGGAAATATGAGTTCGTGTCTACAATTGGATACATTGAGAGCATATCATAATACACCATGATGCACACAGGTAGAATTGAGGTTTCCTTGTATTTAATGCTTTCTAGTATCATATTCTACATATAATGCCAAATATAATGCTTATATATATTATATCAATCATAAACTTTATATATAGTGTGCATCATGTGTTATTGTGATACACATTGGTATCAGAATTGAAGTGTGAGTACCTGGTGGTGTTTGTGTAGTTGTATGTATGTGTGTGTTTCAAGGAGCTCGATGGAAGGGAATGAGATGCAGCAGCAGTAGGCAAGCCTTGGCAGCAAGCTAAGGAATATATGAATGCAGGTTACTGGGCAAGTGCTTAGCAGGTTCAAGGGGGGAAAGTTGAGCACATCAGCTAGGGTGTGAGGGGTGATCTGGAACACCCACCAGTAGCTGGGTTTGTATTTGGAGCATGAAGGTTTGTGATTATAGTGTGTGGGAGTTTGCATCAGGTAGGGGAACAACATATATTCTGGAATGAACAGAAGGTCGAAGGGGATCGGGAAGACAAGTAAGTGTGCGGTGGCAAATGTTGTAGGTAGTGCAAGCTTCGAGTGTGGCTTGTAGGCAGGCTTTAGGAGGGGGAAACTCTGTTAAGATCAAGGAAAGGGGAATCTTGCCTGGGCAAGTGACTGTACGTAAGGATTTTATGAGGGAGTGTAGTATGATGTAGGAGTGTTGTGTGTAGTACCTAAGTCGGGTGTGCTTCCCATGTTGCAGCAGCATCAACTTCAAGTGTTGACTGCTGTCGACATCGTAAAAAAATAGTATTTTGTGTGAAGGTGTACAATTCTTATTTATTGCAAATTAACAAAGAGTGCAAGAGAAATCTTATACAATAGAATCTAAGTACAAAAGATATGGGCAAGTATGATGGTGGAGAACGAGCACTGCAGCTGCTCCTTTACTCCGTTGATGATCCGAGGCCAAGAAGGTTGACGTGGCGACAACGCTCTGTCTTTTTCCCCTTATCTTGTAGAGGCGACTGCTGGCTTCCTCATTATTTTATGTGTGTTTATGTATGGATCGACCCCCTCCCTCCTCTTTTATGTGGGAAAAATGCCCCACTATTTATAGCTTTGGGGAGAGGCGTTCATGTGTGCATTACATGCTACCGAGCAGCGGTGCATCGAGCACCATGTTGGCACGGGTTCTACTGAGATCTGGGGTTGATAATGCCCATAATACTCATGACACGTGTCAAAGTTGATTATAATTGCACCTTGGGAGTACGTTCGCCTAGCGCATGAAAATGGTGTAATAGAGGCGCATGGCTCTCCTTGGCGCATGGGAACACGTAATATGATTAGTGGCGCATGGCACTACTTGGCGCATGGGAACACTAACACGTTTAGTGGCGCATGGTACTGCTTGGCACATGGAAACACGTAATATGATTAGTGGCGCATGGCACTGCTGGGCACATGGAGACACTAAAACGTTTAGTAGCGCATGGCACTGCTTGGCATATGACCTATGTTCTCTTTGGCGCATTGGTAGAGAATTTTTATGCTTCTACAAGACCTTCTTCAAAGTTTCTGAACTGAAATTTTGTAAGTTTAAAGTTAAGAATACTTTGAACAGAAGCATGGAGGAGATTGGTGTAGGAATTGCTTTGGCACACGTGTGAAGCATCCTTATATACAGTGCATCTGCAGAGTATTCTTCCTTTTGGCACAACGCGTTGTTTGGCACATCTGGCTGTTGGACGCATGGGGAAAGTTACTTATCCAGGCGCATTGGACTACTTGGCGCGTAGGACCACCAGGCGCATCAAGCCGAGGCAAAGATTAATCAGTTGACTGTTAGATTCATCCCGCGGTTTCAGTGCCTAGCAATTCGTGAGCCATTAATGGAAGGATATCATAGTCACCGTTGTTTATGGTGAACAAGCACATTATCCTGAGGATTGTTTGCAATCTTCAAACCTAGCTCACTGTAGCTTCTCACCGTATGCTTCCAGGATGTGTTGGCTGGATCTCGGGTTGAGTCCTGACGGCCCATCTGAGTGGCAACGGCCGGGCTAGTTACCCCAGCAGGGATTTCTAGTCATGTCCTTTCACATGACAGAGTTGGGTCTGCAGCGGCTCAGCTCTGAGTTGTAAGCTCCCTTGCTATCCATCGGTACATATTTTATTTTGCCATATGGCTTGCACCGAGGAGTCTTGCTGAAGTGATGACCCAAAATACGTTGAGCTGCCAGCTTCCACTATCATGACCCGCACCCGGTGTAAGGACACGAGTACATGGGTACGTCCAGCCTACGTCATAACATCGGTGGTAAAGCGTTATTTAGGTAAACTATACTATCTAACAATAATGATTATCAAGGTATATAATGCCACCAATGAAATATGAATACTCAATCACATAACTATAATATGAAATAATGCACAAACATGATATAAAGAACTAAAAAGTCAAAAATATAACTCGCAAGACAGAAGATAATATCTAATGAGTCTCAAAAGTAATAAAGTACTAATTGTCAAAGCTGGAGACAAATCCAATATAATATAAACCTATCTACTGAGCTATAGGTAAAGTGTTGTCTGTCTCAACCGGGATGAGTCCCTCCTGAGCCACAGTCTCTATCTCTAAGACAACTACGTCCTGAGGCCCGTAGTAAGTGGGATACCACTCCTTAGTGTCATATAGAAAAATTATATCCAGTCAGGATTGGAGCAAAGTACACCTCTAACAGCAGTTCCAATAAATGATAAAGGCTATGTAACAGTAAATAGAGAGCATATATACGATGAATAGAGCATGGTAGAAATATATAGGAATACCGAAATATAGGAAATACATAAAAGAGATACGAACATCATTTATGGAAATAAAGAGATACAACTATCTAAGTAAGTGAGTACTAGTGACAACATGTGATCGGCTTAGGTACTGCTCAAGAACCACGGGCTTGGTAATCATACATGATGTATGAGTAAAACTATGAAAGGTAAACAAGAACTGCTGAGTATGATCACATATCTTCACTACATACTCCCTCCCATGACTGGTATAGTGGATCCAACCATGGCACGCTATGACACGAGATTCCATGAGAAGGGAGCTAATCTTCTCATGAATCAGTGTCTATACATGTACAAGAACAACGAGGCTCGCACAAGAAATATGCCAGGAACTACAAGGAGTAACATCTCATGACGGGATCCAGGAATACCAATCCGTGAAACCAAGTGTGAGAAAAATCACGGATTTTTACACTAAATACAAAAAACATAGAGGATATCATAAACGAAAAACTATCAGAGAATGTACTCGCCTAAAATTCGGTGAACAGTATCAAAGATGTCCGAAATGGTGCACCGAAGACCTAAATATGGAATATTACATCAATACAAGATTTTGGAATGAATACAAGTTAAACTAGTTCAAATCTAGGTCATTAGGCCAAATCGAAGCTAAAACAGTCAAACTAGGTCAACTCTAGGTAAAACTAGTCAAACTTGGTCAAACTAACTATTTCTAGGTTGTATGAGTCCATAAACTATGTATCTAGGCTATACTAGTTATATTAGGATACTAGAGTATCAACACTATTCCGTATCATTAGATACGTAAAATAGTATATATAAAAATACTATATAATATACAATATAAAATATATTACTATCTCCTAGCTAAACTAACACTAAATGGATACCTTGACTTTGAGCAAATACAGTATCACACTAGCTTCAATCTCTCTTGATACACAATACCCAATACCTTGAGTTAGCTCAAATACCTTGACATTACCTTGTGTATCATAAGGTAATACCAAACTTAGCTAAATACTTAACTAACTAGCTAAAGTATACCAATATATATATATATATATATATATATATATATATATATATATGTATGTATATGAGATAGTATATATATATATATATATATATATATACTATCTCATATACATATATCTAACATATCTATATATCTCCTTAACATAATAACTAAAGCAACTAACTAACCATACTTACTAAATAACTAACATTGAAACATCTAGCAAAAAACTAACATATATTAACAGATAACTATACTAACTTAATCATCAATGCTACTTCCCTTTCCTTTCATACACTGCTCATGTTGCTGTGCTTACACAACAGCACAATGCTGTGTTCACAGCAAGCCACTGGCATTGCTGCTGCCTCTACATTATTGTGCACAAGTGCACAACCCACTGTGCAGACCCCCTCTAACCTGACCTCCTGCCCACATAACTGCTCACAGCATTTTCCCCCAACTCCATGTTGTTGTGAACATCCAAAACAGACCTCCTTCTTTTATAGACTAATCCATGAATGCATAACTGATACACTACCTTACCTACATCAACCTCTAATCAACACTTAACACAATATACTTAACTAGCATCTATATACACCCTATACTCTAATACTCTAATCTATCACTCATACAACCTATCTGACATTATTCCCCCATCACACTAGTAGTGCAACCTCACACATACACTTACTAACTAATACCAACAACTAAAACATCATCCTACTGAACTCCATATTCCCCTTTACTTGGCATGCAGCTTGCTGCTGCACTCGTGCAGCTGTGAGTGGAAAGCTGCAGTTCCCTTTGCTGCATTTGCACAACAACACATTAACCACTGCACCCAAGCCTCTTCATAGCAACATCTTCCTATCCTTGCCTTTTGCTGCTAACCCTACTACATAGCATCACCACTGCACCCATGCCTGTAGTGCACACAGGTGTGCATTGCCTGCACACAAAGCTACTACAGTAGCTGTGCACACTTGCACTTGCCCGACTGCTCCCTGGCTGATAGAGACCCACACAATAGAAACTCAGCAGTGGTTGTTGTGCACTTCTCGAGCACCCCAATAGTAATTCTCATATTTCTCGACTGGTGCTCTTCCTGAGCAATTTCTCACAGTAGCATGTGCATCTTTTGTACTGCTGCTGCTGCTGTTAACAAACTACTACCCGAGTACCTCCCCATCATCTTCTCTTCATATATCAATCGATACATAAATATAGAATGTGCAACCATCAAATGACAGTCCTTATCTCTTCTATCTAATGCTGATTGCTACCAACATCCACCATAGCACAATCAATGTGCCAGTCACCTCCCAAGTATAATGACAAACAACACTAATATATATATAACACCAACATCTAAGTATATATCGTTATGTATGTATATATATACATATCAAGGAACATATAGATAAAGATACATATACTATAATTTATCTAACAAGAGTAGAAATATAAATTAGGATCTCAATATACTCATATGACAATACATCAAACACAAGGAGTGCATCACACTCGTATCACACTAAATCTATGATACGCTTGTGATACGCCCTTGATACTCAATCCAAACCTCACCCAACTCTCCACAAATGATATGGACAAGTCTAAAATCATAATTAGAAATAATACAAAGTGCTAGCTACTTATCTATGTGTTTATGGCAAAATATGACATGTGTAACCTCCCGTGTCGAAGAAAAAACCCCCAAATCAACCCGTATCACTAAATTGTCATGATACGACCTACTCGTATCCAATTATGGACACGACACTAGTCTCACATAACCATACACATGTCAATTTGGTCCACTAGACCCATTGATAAATACATGGTGCACCAATCTCGAATTTCTTCCAAATTGGACATAAAACACACAATAACATTCACAATAGAGGTCTCTGGTAGTCAATTTCTCTTCCTATAGGTAGCCCTAATACATGAAAGGATTTCTAATGATTAAAATACAGATTTAGAGTCTAATTAGAAGGGAAATTCTGAATTGTACCTATTGGGAGATAGATTCCTAATAAAGGTCTCCAATTGGATGCAAAGAGCCCTCAACTTGTGCACTCTTCACTTTCTTGTGGATCCTTGCCTCGTCCCTGCTCCATTAGCTTCTAATGGTGAAATAGAGAAGGATTGGGAAGTGAATTTGGTAGGGATTTGGTGTAGGGAAGAGGAAATTTAGGTAGAGAATTTTTAGATCTAGAATTTTGGATAAAGAAAGAGAGAAGAGAGAAATTCCTCCTCCCCTAAGTAGGCCGGCCACATGCTTGCTCCTAAAGTAATGTACAAAGTCATGGATGCCCTTTGGGGCTTGTCATGAAGAAAATGATTAAGGAAGGAAGGTTCTAATCCTTATGGTTTGATTAATCAAAATACTAACTTAAAGAATTGGGTTAGTTATTGGGCTCAAGTTTAATTAAAATAAATGTTGGTCCAAGAGTCAAGTCTGGTCTAGTTAGGTCCACTAACACAAGTCCAAACTATAATGCAACATCTTACAATAAACAAATAATACTATAAATAAATATACAACATGCACAATAATTAATTAGTTATAAAAATGACCAAAATATTATTTTCTAGAAAATGTGGTAGTGACATCCACATGCGTTGGTACCTGAATCAGTACAACGGGATCCCCTTCTTTTTAAATGTACCTATGCTCTTAAATATTAATGAAAGTTTTTTCAATGTAATGGACTTCCATATGTACTCATGATATTGAATATTAATAATTTTTTTGCCTAATTTCCTGTTTTAGAACTTTTATTATTGCCATGGATATCGTGGTTTATGAGTATTAGAGGTAATATGGACGTAGTACAACATCATAACGACGATAATGCCAAGCCCTATCAGAAGTAGTATGGATGTGATAGGTCTGATTATCTCTTTTAAGAAATTTTGGTGGGGACATTATTTGCGATGGTAGAGATACCTTGGTGTGGAACCAATAGCTCAGAAAAGTTGGGTTGTAGCTAAGTGCAATCATAGCGAGGTACTTTATGGAGAGAAAAACCAACGAGTCAGAGGTCACATGGACATGACTGTCTTCTTGTGATAGGAAGAACAATTGTAGTTCAGAGGTGAAGTGGACGTGAACTACTTTGCCTCTTTGTGGGTCCGTTACCCATTGTGCACTCGGGACTCCCAAGTGCGGATAACAAATTTGTCCGCATGCTATGGACGGGAATAATTTGCTAAGGAGGACATTAGCTATGAATATTACTTTTTGTGTTCCTATGCTAGGGATATCCCCATGCTAGGGATAAATATAACATATATCGTCATTTTTTTTAAAGAGGCCTTGATTAGGCTTAGTATTTCTTCAGGAACTTGCCATTGATGGGCATCATAAGCAAGTCACCATTGGGCTTAGCAAGCTTGTATGCTCCACTGGAGTAGACCGTCTCTACCACAAAGGGGCCCTCCCACTTGGGTTAGAATTTTTCTGCTTTCTTATGGGTCATGACCATCGGTCTTCTTACTGTGAGGACTAGGTCACCCACTTGGAATGCCCTTTCCTTCACTTTCTTATTGAAGGCGCCAAAAAGCTGAGCTTGATACAGCTTAATACGATATTGGGCGAATAGGCATTTTTTATCGAGTGCTTCCAGCTCCTGTAGACGTCGACGGTGGTTGTCTCCGTCAGTTAATTGATTGGATAAGGCCACTCCGAGGGAAGGAATTTGGGTTACCAGAGGAAGTAAAACTTTGCTTCCATAGACCAAAGAGAATGGCGTGCTGTCAGTCAGAGTTTGGACCGTTGTACGATAGGACCATAGATACTCGCCCAACTTCTCATTCCAGTCACGTTTGTTAGTTGAAATGAACCTTTTGAGTAGCTTGATGATTGTCATATTAAATGCTTCGACTAATCCATCCGCTGCTAGATTGTAGGCGTTTGAAGCTATATTTTTAATTTGGTTTTGATCGTAAAATCGGAAGAAAGTGTGGCTAACAAACTGTGGACCATTGTCATGAATGATCATGCGACGTAAGACGAAGCGGTCGATGACATAATGTTTAAGGAAACTGATCATGTTAGATGTCTTTACTATCGCAAGTGGGACTGCTTTTGCCCTTTTGAAAAAGTAGTCTGTGATAGCTAGGACGAACCGGTTCTCCTTAGACAAAGGCGGACTAATTGGTCCTATGATATCCATTCCCCTGGCTTCGAATGGCCAAGACGCAACAGTCGGTAAAGGAACTTCGAGGGTAGGTGGATGAAATCTGCATGAATTTGACACATTCGGCACTTCCTTGCGTATTTAACAGCATTTGCCACCATTGTTGGCCAGTAATTAGGCTATATGTCGGAGAGAGTCTTGGAGCTTGGGACCAGGTTGGTGAGCATCATAAACACCGTCATGAGCTTCGTGGGGAGCTTATTTTGATTCTACGTCTGATAGGCATCGTAGCAGAAGCTCGTCATAGGAACAACAGTACAGTATCTTAGTGGCTGCATCATAATAGAATCAGAGGGAACGTCTTCTGACGTAAGTGGCCTCCTTTGGGTTTCCTAGGAGGATCCTATAGACCACAAAGTTTATAAATGGGAGTCTCCAATCATTGATATTGGTATCAACGTCTATAGAGAGGCTTAGTTTTAAGGACAAGTTGTTCTTTAGGCAGACCAGTTGTTGACCCGCTACTGTGACTAATAGATGGATCTTGATTGGAGTCGCTAACGAGGAAGCAAGGCCGACAAGTGCGTCAGCTTCGGTATTTTGCAGCCGCGACACATGTTTTATGAAGAACTTCGTGAAAGAGGAAATCATGTCGACGGCAGCCTGATGGTAAGGGAGTAAATTCTCGTGTCAGACTTCGTACTCGCCGCGGATATGACTACGTCTCCATAGGCTTCCAAGCAGTCAATAATGAGAGCGTTATACTCTGCCATGTTGTTGGAATACGGCTCCGTCAATGAATATGCACGATGGATGGCCAAGTCATCAGGAGAAATTAGTACTATCCCCACTTGGGCCATGATGTTGCCTTTTGGTCTCGTTTTGGAAGCACAGTCGAAGAACATTCGCCAGATTGTTCCTCCCGTTATGACTGTATTTGAGTCTAACACCTCGTTGAAGATTCCATCATAAAGCTTCGAGGTTTTCGGCACTAGATGAGCTGCTAGAAAGTCGGCCAATCAGAGAGACTCATGCCCGGGCCAAGAAGATGCTGGACAACTGTCAATCGGACGAACGAATATAGATTGGGCAACTTCAAGAAGAGAAGGCAAAGCTCGAGTCTGATTATCGTCGCATGAAAGAGGAGGAACTCACCCTTACTGAGCAAGAGGATGCCAATGCCCGATACGCCAAGCACTTGAAGGTTCAGATGGTGGATTTTGAGGCCGAGCACAAGAGGCTGGCCATCTTTTAAGATGAGTTCATACTTCACCAGGAAGCTGAACACCGGGCTGAGGCGTCGGATTGACGAGCTGTAAGCTGATACCGATGGCTCCCAAGGTTCATAGGTCGATACCAATATCAAAAGATTGACGAGCTGTGCGCTGATACGCCGGGCTGCTAATAACTTCCTGGTAATATGGCTCCCAAGGATCCTTAAAATAAGATTAACATTATCCAGATTAAAGTGGATCGGCTGAAGCATCGGATTGACGAGCTTTGCACTGATACTGATGGCTTCCAAGGTTCATAACTCTTATTTCTTTCCTCAAATTTTCTTCGTCTTCTTCTTTTTTGTTTTATTTAGGGCCTTAGCATGCCTTTTGATGTAGTTTTCTTATTTTATGAGATAGAAACTTTCCATTTTGCTGATATAATACAAAGACGTCTAGTAGACTTATTATTTGTGGTGCACCTGGGCGCAAACAATAAGCTTTTGGTGGACTAATCAATGTTGGCGTACTTGTGATGGAGTACGGATGATTAGTTTAGGTGGTTTCCCTGGTTTGGAGATGGAAAGGTTTGAGGTTTGAAATATCGTTCAGCGGTAATATGGACATGAACTCACAATTCTGGGATAAAGTTTACTCAGAGGTAATATGGATATGGTAAACTTTACTAGGGAGAGTACGGTAGTAAACCATAGTCTCATGGTAAGGTTTTATCAGTGGTGATATGGACATGGTAAACCTTATCACTAATGTTTGGGAATGTAGTTCATAGGTAATATGGACGGAACCCACAATTTTGCGGTAAAGTTTACTCAGAGGTAATATGGACATGGTAAACTTTACTAGGGAGAGTACGGTAATAAACCATAATCTTATTGTAAGGTTTACTCAGAGGTGATTTAGACATTGTAAACCCTATCACTAATATTTTTGGGAATGTAGTTAAAAGATAATATGGACGTGAACTTACAATCGCATAAGAAAATTTTGTGGATCCGTTACCTATTGCATACTTGAGATTCCCGAGTACATGTAACAAATTTATCTGTATGCTACAAACGGACATAAGAAGAAGAAACAAACTTGGAGAGGGGAAATGTCAACCTTTATGTTCCCCTGGTGGGAATGACATTTTAATTTAGAGGTAATCCCTTACAGAGGTAATCCCTTACTACGGAAATAAGGGACTTCTTCCAAAGGGATCATATCATCGAATGATGCTGCGATGTATTCCTCTAACTCATCTTTAGTGGCTACCAGTGACGATGGCGGTACCGGAGCTTTGCTTTAGAGTTTGACTACCAGTTGCTCTGGGGTTCTAACTACAGGGGGTTCCTTATTTGGAAGGCGTCTCAACCTCCAAGGCATGACTACTGGGGATTTAGGATGTGGTGCCCCGTTCCCCCTATTCAGGGAGCGCGGCTAAGAAATACAAGACGATATCGTTCGATCGGGATATATTGAAACAAGAACACATCCTCTTTATGGATTTGCTTCTTTGAAATCGATTTCCATATTCAGTGGACCGTGCCCCAGGATCGACTTAGCGGCAGAGTAAGGAGGGACCTCTCCGCTGCATCTTTTGTTGCCTAGTTTTCACCGTCGCTTGTTGCTTTCGTGCCTTGAGTTGGTTTTCGGATTTGCTTGAGTTTTCTTGAACAATTTTAATGGATTTCATTATTTTCGTTCGTTAAACTGTACTTAAATTCTGATAATGAAAAGAGTGGAAGAGATATTGATCAGCTGTTCGTAGCAATACAGGTGAACCAGTAATAGGCAACGCTCGAACGGACTCCTGAAATACCTCTTTCCTTCTTCCTTCCAACTACTAAGTGAGTGGCTACCATCCCGATTAGCTGGCCCTTCTTCCAGTCTTCACATCTAAAGTCTTATATTCTTGCTTGCCCTGATTAGACGATACCAAGTAATAACTAAAAGATGTTAAGATAAAAGAAAAGGAATAGACTTGGATTATTATGCTTGTCAATCAAACTAGTGAACGGTTACTTACTTGCATGCTTGTTCGTTTGGAATGTTCATCATATGCATAAATACAAGTTAGAATGCTTACTTTTTTAATAAATTATGCTATATGTAGAACACTCCTTGCCATGAAATAATTGATCAGGGAGACTATGCAAAATAAATCATACAATGCTACCTGTCTCCTGATTTCATTGCCTCAGCTACATAAATGGTTGAACTTAAAAATTAATGCCGTTTGATCATGGACAACTTGTGCACAAGGTCTACGGTTCCTGTGGACGGTCGCTGGGGCACTGACACCGATCCGATTCAGACGGAATTACACAAATAGTCTCACGAACTGGACGAGATGGCTGGCAGCATCACCTGCACCTCCGGCATCTGCGTCCCGAGACTAGCCCGTCCATTATGGCAACGTGCCAGTGATCCCCTCGTATATTTAAACCTATTGCAAACAAACTTGTGTCTTCTTGGCAGGGAAGGACATGGTAAGTATTGTGTAGGTGGTTCAGACGGGAAGGTAAATGTCACCGAACGATGGCAGATTATTTCATTGATTTCGATATCTATTGCTTGCTGTAAAATAAACTAAGACAAGATAGAAAGACCACAAATAAATATGCATGCTTCATATAAACAATGTGTTGATTGGTACAGTTGGGTTAGCTTGTCTTCACAGTATGTTTCGATGTACTGAACCTCATTGAAACAGGTTCCCGGCGCTAAGGAGAATTGAGCGAGGAGCAGAAGTCAATCCGCCAATCCAGTCCAGCTGTAGGCACGCCTTGATCCGTGCCACCTTTTGAAGCATTTTGAAGAAAGAAGCTAGCAACTCAAGCAATCATGCAGCTTCATGGGAAGGCCGTCATTCCACCAGGAGGTCTTATATTTTGAAGTTTAGTACGGATGTAATGTACATGACTGCTATCTCATTTTGTGTCAACACTTTTGTAAACCCGAGAGGCAACCTTATGACTCAGTTTAGGAGTTTGTAATAGATGTTCTTATTATCAATAAAAAGAGAACTTTTTCATGCTTCAATCTTTGTTTCAATTTACCTACGTACTCTGAATATGTGCTCGCTATGCGAAAATAAAATACTTAGCCTTGTGCGGTACGCAAACTAGGCCCGCACGGCGGTCACGCCCGGGGGACGACTATCGATTCCACAGAATCGTGGTATGACATGTTGGTATCAGAGCACAGCTTCAAAGTTCCTTTTTTTGACCCTCGTATGGGAAAAGCCTCTTTAACGATAAATTCCTGTGCGAACTCTTGAACTCGTTAGGCCAAAATGAGATACGTTCATGCAATAAGTCCATAATACATTATGATCTTGATGTAATTTACCTTCGTTTGAAGGAACGACTCCAACGCAATCCTCAGCGCTAGCACCGGGCAAGACACAGGCTCAGGAGAGCAGCTCTGGCACTTCAGGAAGCTCTCGGAGCCAACGGGGCATGTTTCGAGTCGATCCGCTTGAGCGTGTGATGCAAATTTTATAAGTGCAACGACAAAGAGATGATGCCCGCCAAGCCAAGTTCGAGAGCAATCTAGAGGCCCGACTCTCAGTCCAACAAAAGCAGGTAGATACCCTGCAGCAACTTGTTCAAACTTTGGCCTCCAACCAGTCCGCAGCAACAGCAGCAACTCCGGTGGAACAACCAGTACTTGAAGTCGAGACGCCCCAGACTCTAAGGAAGAAGGATGTGACTGCCTTCGACTTCGGTGACTTCAAGAAGGTCTGCAACACGCCATTCAAGGGGACTGAGGACCCAATCGTGGCCCTAGATTGGCTCGCCGAACTTGAAGATCATTTCTCACTCCTAGAAGTACCTAAAGAAAAGTGCGTCGCATATGCTCAACTGCAGCTTTGCCTCAATGCGCATGATTGGTGGGACGTGCATCGACGATCTCTTCCAATTCATAATGGAGGGGAGGCGATAGCATGGGACACCTTCCGTGGCGCATTTGAGGAGGAGTTTATACCCCCGCCTGTATGTCGTCAGAAGGAAAATAAGTTTGTACAATTGCGGCAGGGCAGTATGACAGTCAAACAATATTCTGCTGTGTTCAACAAGCTTGCTAAGTTTGCTAGTTCCTATCTACCCGATATAGTGAGTCATGCCAGACGATTGGAAGGAGGTCTAAGTCCTGCTATCCACGCGCACGTAGTCGTTCCACAGTACCAGACAATGCAGAAAGTTTTAAACCACGCCCTCTCCCTCGAACCACAGTATCCTCACGTTACTGCCGGCGCTGTGCAAACCTCCAACCACAAACCCCATAGCAATGATAGAGTAAACAACGCTGCTAAGCGTCCAAACAATGATGGTCGACACAAGGGAAATGCAGGGGTGCATTGTGAACACTGTAACAAGCCGGGACACACTACGAAAGACTGCCGTCGAAAGCTCGGGCTATGCCTCGTATGTGGTGATCCAAACCACGAGTATCGTGATTGTTCGAGCTACTCTAAATGCCATCCTCAGCATCCAAATCCTGCTCCTGCACCCCAGGCCAACAGAGTTGCGCCTCAGCAAGGGAGCAATCAGGCTCAAGGCCGGGTCTATACCATGACACGAAAAGAAGCTCTAGCTTCAGACACCGTTGTGTCAGGTACTTTACTTTACAATAACATACCTGCTCGTGTACTATTTGATTCTGGTGCAAATAGCTTTATATATACAAACTTTGCTGCAGAAAACAATACAAAAATAACTCTATTGCATTTAGATTTAAGTGTTAGCACCCCCTCTGGCACAAAAATACCTGTCTGTTCAGTATGCCAAGGTGGCTACATCTGTATTGGAGGAAGGAAGCTATCGCTCAATGTTTTAATTCTATATGTTCGGGACTACGACATTATTTTGGGAATGGATTGGCTTGGCACCTGTGTGACAACTATAGAGTGTGCAGAGAAATGAGTCATTTTCTGCCTGCCTGGAGAAGCCGAATTCTGTTACACGAGTATTTTGACAACTGATGCGACCAGGGCCTGTATGGTAATTTCTGTAACATATGCTCGGCGAATGCAACACTCAGGCTGCGAGGGATTCTTAGCGTCGGTTCGGAACATACGGAAGGACTACGCAAACGTCGAGTCTACTTCCGTTGAGGCAGAGTTCCCCGATGTGTTTCTGAGCAAACTACCCGGCATGCCACCAGATCGAGAGATAGAATTCACCATAGACACCTTCCCGGATACACAGCCAATCTCTAAGCCTCCGTACAGAATGGCCCCTGCTGAACTAAAAGAGTTAAAGTGCCACCTTCAAGAGTTACTAGATCATGGATTCATCCGTCTGAGTGTGTCTCCTTGGGGCGCGCCTGTGCTCTTCGTGAAGAAGAAGGATGGAACGCTATGCCTCTGCATCGACTATCGGGAGCTCAACAAGGTCACCGTCAGAAACAAATATCCTCTGCCACGGATAGATGACTTGTTTGATCAGCTACAGGGGGCAACGGTGTTTTCAAAAGTTGATCTTCGCTCGGGCTACCACTAGCTGAAGATCAAGCCAGAAGACATGCCGAAGACTGCCTTTCGAACCCGATACGGGCATTATGAATTTTCTGTTATACCATTTGGACTGATGAATGCGCCTGCTGCATTCATGGACATGATGATTCATGTATTACGGCCCTTCATCAATAAATTCATGGTAGTTTTTATCGATGACATCTTAGTGTACTCGAAGAATAGGGAGGAGCACGCAGGACACCTGCGGATGGTGCTTCGGACCCTTCGAGATAATAAGTTGTCTGCAAAATTGAGTAAATGCGAATTCTGGTTGGATAGCATATCCTTTTTAGGGCACATCATCTCTGCTTAAGGCATTTCAGTAGACCCAAGAAAGGTAAAAGCTATCGTGCAGTGGAAACAGCCGGAGTCAGCTAGCAATATCAGAAGTTTCCTTGGACTGGCAGGCTACTACCATAGATTTATAAAAGACTTTGCTAAAATTGCTTCGCCCCTAACTCAGCTCACTTGAAAAGGTGTAAAGTTTACTTGGACGGACGACTGTGAAGCTTCGTTTATGGAGTTAAAGCAGCGTCTCGTCTCTGCTCCAATCCTTACTCTGCCGAATGGACCTGACGATTTCAAAATATACAGTGATACATCTGGTAAAGGACTGGAATGTGTCCTTATGCAAAGGGACAAGGTGATAGCCTTCGCGTCGAGGTAGCTAAAGCCTCACGAGAAGAACTATCCAACACATGACTTAGAACTGGCTGCGGTAGTGTTCGCACTGAAGCTGTGGTGCCACTACCTTTATGGTATACCGTATAAGATCTACACGGACCATAAGAGTTTAAAATATCTGTACACAAAAAAGGATTTAAATCTTCGACAGCGGCGATGGCTTGAACTCCTTAGCGATTTTGACTTGATGATCAGATATACACCTGGCAAAGGAAATGTAGTAGCTGATGCACTGAGTCGAGTGTTCATTGGAAGTTTGGCTATTGATGATAGGATGTGCCAAGATCTTGAATCCTTGGGCATTACTCTAAAAATCAGATACAAAAAGTGGGTGCAAGTGGCACAACTGCTCCTCGCTTGTTACAAAAGGTTAAGGCCGCTCAGAAGGACGACTTGTTCCTACAAAAGATGCATGGTCTTATCTCGACAGAAAAGGCATCCGACTTTGCGGTAGGTGCAGATGGGATGCTCCGAGAGAAGGAAGACTGTGCAATCCTGATGATGCGGCCCTCAGACGAGAGATACTCACTAAAGCATATTATGCTAGTTATACTTCTTATCCGGGTAGCACTAAGATGTATCGAGATCTCCGTACGATATTTTGGTGGCAAGACTTGAAATAAGATGTGGCACTGTTCGTGTCGCATTGCATGGCTTGTCAGAAAGTAAAGGCCGAGCACCAGAAACCGGACGGAGAGCTGCAGAACCTCGTTATTTCGGAGTGGAAATGGGAACATATAATAATAGATTTTATTGTTGGCTTGCCAAGGACGCAATGGGGAAATGATTCTGTTTGGGTTATTGTCGATCGCCTCACCAGGTTTGCTCACTTTCTGCCTATCAAGTCTACTTGGAGTGCCGACCGCTTGGCTCAGATATATCTCAACAAAATCATTCGGCTCCACGATGTGCCTGTATCCATAGTCTCCGATCGAGATGGTTGATTCATATCGCGTTTCTGGGAAAGCCTGTAGTCAGCAATGGGGACGAAGTTGAAGTTTAGCTCCGCCTACCATCCCCAGACCGATGGCCAAACTGAACGTGTCAACCAGATCCTCGAAGACATGCTGCGACTCTGTGCCTTGGATTTGAAGACTAGTTGGGACCTGCATCTACCTTTAGCTGAATTTGTATACAACTACAATTTCTAATCTAGCATTAGATGGCGCTGTATGAGGCATTGTATGGGCGAAAGTGCAGATCTCCGATCTATTAGGACAAAGTTGGTGAACGGCAGATCCTTGACCCTGAGCTCGTGGAACAAACTGCTCAAAAGGTTCGCTTAATTTGGAAAAGACTAAAGGTAGCTCAAAGCCGCCAAAAGAGCTATACGGATATACTTCGACGACCACTTGAGTTTCTAGAAGGCGACCGGGTATTTCTCAAAGTCTCGTCCATGCGAGGAGTTACCAGATTCGGAGCAAAGGGGAAGCTAAGTCTGAGATTTGTCGGTCCGTTCGAAATACTAAAGCGGGTTGCCTCAGTTGCATACCAGATTGCCCTACCGCCATCCCTATCTGAAGTACACGATATTTTCCATGTTTTCCAACATAGGAAGTATGTATACGACCCAAGCCACATAGTGGATCTGGATCAGCTGAACCTTCAAGCCGACTTGACGTATGTAGAACAACTTGTGCAAATTTTGGATAGGAAAGAAAGGTTGCTTCGAAGTCGCTCGGTTCCTCTCGTGTGCATGCTTTGGCGAAATCACTCTGTCGAAGAATCCACTTGAGAACTTGAATCTGAGATGAGGGAAAGGTTCTCCTCATTATTTCCTAGTGGTAGGTTCTATTCCTAAGTTTTGGGATGAAACTTCCAATTAGTTGGATAGGATGTGGTGCCCCGTTCCCCTTATTCGGGGAGCGCGGCTAAGAAATACAAGACGGTATCATTCGATCGGGATAGATTGAAACAAGAACACATCCTCTTTAGGGATTTGCTTCTTCAGAATCGATTCCCATATTCAGTGAACCGTGCCCCCGGGATCGACTTAGTAGCAAGTCAGGAGGGACCTCTCCGCTGCATCTTTTGTTGCCTAGTTTTCGCTGTCGCTTGTTGCTTTCGTGCCTTGAGTTGGTTTTCGGATTTGCTTGAGTTTTCTTGAATGGTTTCGATGGATTGCATTGTTTTCGTTCATTGAACTGCATTTAAATTCCGATAATGGAAAGAGTGGAAGAGGTATTGATCAGCTGTTCGTGGCAATGCAGGTGAACAAGTAATAGGCAACGCTCGAACGGACTCCTGAAGCACCTATTTCCTTCTTTCTTCCAACTACTAAGTGAGTGGATACCATCCCCATTAGCTGGCCCTTTTTCCAGTCTTCACATCTAAAGTCTTGTATTCTTGCTTGCCCCAATCAGACGATACCAAGTAACAACTAAAAGATGTCAAGATAAAAGAAAAGGAATAGACTTGGATTATTATGCTTGTCAATCAAACTAGTGAACGGTTACTTACTTGCAAGCTTGTTCGTTTGGAATATTCATCATATGTATAAATACAAGTTAGAATGCTTACTTCTTCTATCAATTATGCTATATGTAGAACACTCATTGCCATGAAATAATTGATCAGGGAGACTATGCAAAATAAATTATACAATGCTACCTTTCTCCGGATTTTATTGCCTCAGCTACATAAATGGTTAAACTTAAAAATTAATGTCGTTTGATCACGGAAAACTTGTGCACAAGGTCTACGGTTCCTGCGGACGGTCGCTGGGGCACTGGCACCGATCCGGACGGAATCACACAAATAGTCTCACGGACTAGACGAGATGGCTGGCAGCATCACCTGCACCTCCGACATCTGCGTTCCGAGACTAGCCCATCCATTATGGCAACGTGCCAGTGATCCCCTCATATATTTAAACCTGTTGCAAACAAACTTGTGTCTTCTTGGCAGGGAAGGACATGGTAAGTATTATGCAGGTGGTTCAGACAGGAAGGTAAATATTACGAAACGGTGGTAGGTTATTTCATTGATTTCCATATCTATTGCTTGCTGTAAAATAACTAAGGCAAGATAGGAAGACCATAAATAAATATGTATGCTTTATATAAAGAACGTGTTGATTGGTACAGTTGGGTTAGCTTGCCTTCACCAGTACGTTTCGATGTACTGGCCCTCGTTGAAACAGGTTTCCCGCGCTAAGGAGAATCGAGCGAGGAACAGAAGTCAATCCCCCAATCCAGTCCAGTTGTAGGCACGCCTTGATCCGTGCCACCTTTTGAAATATTTTGAAGAAAGAAGCTAGCAACTCAAGCAATCATGCAGCTTCATGGGAAGGCCGTCATTCCACCAGGAGGTCTTATATTTTGAAGTTTAGTAGGGATGTAATGTACAAGACTGCTATTTCATTTTGTAAGCCCGAGAGGCAACCTTATGACTCAGTTCAGGAGTTTGTAATAGATGTTCATATTATTAATAAAAAGTGAACTTTTCCATGCTTTAATCTTTGTTTCAATTTACCTGCGTACTCTGAATATGTGCTCGCTATATAAAAATAAAATACTTAGCCTTGTGCGGTGCACAACCTAGGCCCGTACGATGGTAACGCCCGAGGGACGACTATCGATTCCACGAAATTGGGGCATGACATAGAAGCCTTCTTTTGGAACTTGACCACCAGAGTAGCGGCTGCAGGGACTGGGCGCCCTTTCAGATGAATCCTTAGATCAGTGTTTGAAGCTATAACAGTGTCGGCTTTGTCGTCTGTGTCGTTGGTACCTTCATCTGAGTAGATTTGTTTGTACAAGACCGAGTCAGAGTAGTACGCCTCGATTCCCTTGAAAGGATCCACGTCAGCAAATTTTATTTTGACGACGTCATCTTCGTTGACGTATTTAAAGCATTGATGGAGAGTAGATAGAACAATCATATATTCGGGTATCCATGGTCGCCCAAGTAGGACATTATAGGATACTTTCACGTCAAAGACGTAACAAGTCACCTATATACGGAGGTCCCCAATTTGGCATTTCAGACGAATCTTGCGTAGCGGATAGTTTCTCCAAGTGTTGAAGCCGCTGATAGTGGTATTAGTGGCTATCAGCCAACGCATCGGGATGCCGAGAGTTTGTAGTAAGATCTGTGGGATGATACTGAGGGATGATCCAGGGTCGATATACATCTGATTCACTTTAATGGCTTCGATGTATCCTGCATAATACAGGGGACGATCGTGCCTATTATTTTTTAACAATATGTCCTGCTGGCAGAATGTGATGCTGGGGATTATCTCCATCGTACTGTTGTATTAAGGACATGCAACAGCATTCTCAGCTGGTGGCTTGACTTGAGTCAAAAAGGAGTCTATGTTTTAGAATGCCTTACTCAGAGCATCGTGGGTCTTTTTGGAAAGGTGCAGGAGATCGAAGAGTAATAGCTTCGCAGGAGTGTTGGCCAATTGTGCTAGTATACCGAAGCTGTAGGGCTTCTCCAGCCCTTGCGTTACATCTTTTCGTAGAGGTTTATCATAATGAGTTTTCTTTTTCTTTTTCTTTTTCTTGTCCACTGTCGGAAGCTGGGACGGACCAGGATCAGAGGCCAGAAGATCACCTATTAGAGGTGCAGAGTCATCGAGATTGTTGTAATCGCGTTGATAGGTTAGCCCCGACATGGTCACTCCTGCTAGAGCTTCATCTGCTATTGGGGAGATCGCGTGACAAGATTTGGTCTTCTTTCCTTTGGCCTTAGAGATTGGCGGTGTTGTTGACTCTGTCATACCCTGGACGGGGTCTGGATGAATCCACATGACTTTGTATCTTGGGTTCGCAATGGGAACCAACCCTTCTGCTTGGGCTGGGGGAAGGTTAACAAAATCCATGGTTATCCTTGGTATGGGGACGACACCATCTTGGGCCTCTATTGTCAAAAAAGCCAAACTTGAGAGACACCATGTTTGCCATGACGATCTTGTCTTCGTAGTCCAAAGAAAGAACTTTAGAGTCGATGAGTTGCTGTATCCACTTTTTTAACATGTAGCAGTCCCGCATGGGGTGATGGACGTATCGGTGGTAGTGACAATACTTGAGATTGTCTACCTTACCCGCTTCATTAGGATATTTAATGTCGGGTAGCTTGAGCTTGTTACCTTTCATCAAAAAGACGAAGAGTTCCGTGACCTCGTCGTCATTGAAAGAATAAGTTTCCTATAATACTGGTAGCTCAGTCTGCTTAGGAAAATAGGGGGTTAGATTTTTGGCCAAGTTTACTTTCAAGGCCTGCTTTCCTTTATTTTCACGATTGTTGTTTGAGACGAATGGATGCTTTCCCTTGTCTTCAGTGCTGGGAGTTTGGAATCCCAATGATCGGGCGTCTTTCGCGCTCTTCTCAGCAGCGATGGCACTTATGATGAATATCGTCCAGTTTGTGAATGGGCTAGATGCCATCTAGAGTCTCACAGCAAGCAAAATATTCTTTTGGCACGTGTTCCTCAATGGGGACTCAGGAATACCAGGGGGCAATTTTAGTGTTGCATGTCGAAAATGCTTGATGTAGTTCCGTATGAGCTCTCGATCTCCTTGGACAATGTCCATGAGAGAAGATATAGTCCTATCCATTCCTCCTTCATAAAATTGGGCAAGGAACATGGCCCTCAGGTCATTGAAGGAGGAAATGCACTTATCTGGGAGACTACAGAGCCACTCAAAGGCGACCCCGGATAATGCTTCGACTAACAAGTTCGTAAGTAGGGCGTCGTCCCGAGGTAGATGGCCTGTTGTAGACTGGAAGTATCTCATGTTCTGTCTGGGCAGTGTCTTCCCATCGAACGAAGCCAGCGACAGTGGTTTATATTTGGGAGTGTATACTACATTATCCCACTCGGGAGGATAGGGTTGCCGAAACCCAAGCTTCTGGAGACTATCTTGGTTGTCTCGAGCATCTACGCGGGCACGCAGGTCCCTTAATGTCTCCTGGATATCCTCTGTCAGAAGTGGGATAGAGGATCGAGGTACCGTATGACTGGTTGCAACCTGAGGAATCAGGTCAAGCGTATCGGATTCCCTATTTATTCGTCCCGACGCTTGCTGGCTGTGTTGGTGCAATATTTTCTCTGAGTTCCAATACTGTATGAGTCAGAGTCTGCATTGAAGTGCTCAGAGCCTACATTATGGCTTCGAGTACCTCCCAAAGTTGTTGATTACTAGGTTTTGTGCCCTGTTGATCTCCTTCCATGTACACTGGTATTATACGTGATATGGTGGATAGGAAAGTGGACGCCGCACTTTCTGCTTTAGATGCTTGGGTTTCGTTGTTCTCAGGGAAAATGGGCATTACTGTATCGTCTTAGGAAATTAAAGGGTTGCTACCCCCAGTCTCGATTGAGGGTTCATTTTGAAGGGTATGATTAGCCCCTGCTAAGTCGTCACTCGTTTGCAAGGATTTACCTTATTTTTTGAAGGCCGGGTTGTAGTGAAACACCCGAGGATTTCTACCCCCATCTTAAGATGTAGCTTTGCTCGGGGAGGTATGGCTGTCACGCCCCAGTCCCAATATACCGTGGGACCGGATGCGTGGCAATGGCCAGCAGTACGTACCGATGGACAAACCTAATTTAATGGATCCATCAGGGCATACTTAAGCTGTAAAATCAAGTCTACGACAATCATGGCACAACTAATCTCATCCACACAAGATATAAAATATGATCCACAGAATAAATAAGGAATGTAAATCATCAGCTAGTCTCACAAAGTACTTCGGGAACAACCCAATAAATATCTAGTACAATGGTTCAACAGACCAGAAGATAAATGACTGAAAAACTAAATAAATAAATACTGAGCATGAACATGGATGCTCAGAAGAAGTCTTCGGCTAACACCTCTTCCTCGGATGACGGTACAGCTCCTGGTTCAGCTCCTGCGGCGGTCCCGTATACCTCGGGATAGATCTCGTCTGCAAATCCTGGGGACATAATCCATATCCAGGTCCTCAGGGGACATAGCAAGGTACAGAAAATAATATAAGCCAGAATATAAACAGTGCAGCAAATAATGAGATAAACAGGGTAAGTATGTAACATCTGTATAAAATGCAAGAGAGATTATCAATAGTACTCAGGTTGAACATCTACAAGCTCTGTGTAGGGGAGCCTGTAGCAGTGGTGTCAAGAGGTGGTCTAGCTCAGCGGGAGACTGAGTAGCCGGCATAACATAGTCAACCTGTAGTATGTGGGTCTCTCCAGCAGTAGATGGAACAATAAGGGAATACTAAAATAACCAGCTAAGTGATATGCAAGATGAGAGCAGCACTAAAAGTCAGGCTGAAGCATACTACCAGCTCTCTGTCGGGGAGCCGGTAGCAGCAGTAATAATGAGTAATGGGCCAAGCTCGGGCTTCAGAGTCTTGGGCCTCACAATAGTAGGGGTGTATATATATAATCAGCCTGTAGTCTGTGTGTCTCTCCCCACCCAATGTAACCACGCATATCATGACCATAACGTCTCATGTCCATGTCAGCGAGATCATAACTAATGCACAAGTCATAATGTATCTAGACTATAATATCTCTATAAGTCCTGTATCCTATACAGAATCACCACGAATATCTCGAGAAGATCCTGTCTCATGAACAGTGTCCAGTGTCCTGGGTCAAGGTGTACTTGGTAAGACCAGTACAAGAAGATAAAGTGTCACGTATGTCCATATCTAGATGACAATACCCAACATTGCGTACGATGTTGGCACCCGACTGATAATCTGACGCTAAGTATGTCACTCGGTCCTAGGTTAAGCATGCACAGCAATATAATGAAGTAAGAAAAATAGGTAACAACACTGCAGAGTTGGCAAGGTACACTTGCCTGATGTTTGAATATCAACAACTGTCCCTGTATCAGTGGATCCGGTAGGGGCTACTCCAAAAGCTGTAATAAATATCACCAACAGTCTCAGAAGGTGTCAAACTGCTAGAAATGTCTGTCCTTACGTCCAATTTGGACACAAGGGCAAAAAGGTTATTTCCGGGCCAAAGCGGGTTCCATATGTGGGCCACTTTGCACCGAAAAGCGTGTCAGGGTCAAAGGTCTCTAAATTACTCCAACTCGGTGTCTACAAGTCAGGAACGATGATACGAACCCAACGGAACTTCCAGAATTGGATTCCGATGAGCCGATCACAAAATCGCCCGTCAAGTGGAGCCTATGGGGCCCACGATACGCGATTTTATCAACGTTCTCAGAATCGAACTAAACTTGGGTCACAGGACCAGCGTATTGCTACGAGTCCGATGGCATAAGTTCCGTCTCGATCTGACGTGTGTACACAAAGTTACCGCATGTTCTAGAAAGGTCAGATACGGGGTGTCGTCGGCGGATACGCGTTGATTCCGGGGTGCTCGCACCTCCGAATCTACTTTCACAAAATCCCACACGACCGTATCAACGATGCGCACGGTTCGGTAAAGACCGCGTGCGACCAAGTTGTCACGACCCGCACCCGAAAATTCGGGCACGAGTGCGTGGGTACGTCCAGCCTACGCCGCAGAGTCGGCGGTAGTACGCTATCTAAGTCAATTCCAGGTTTACTAAACTAGCTCATTCACAAATACATAAGCAAGATAATATTGAGAACAGAAACTTAAGATTGTAACTGAAATAAATACGACAACAGATTCAAATGTTTTAGTACAGAAAGTCAGAATGAAATCGGGGACAAACCCGATAAATAAGATAAGAATATAAATAAAGATAGCTACTACTAGCTAATCGGCAGCAGCGGTCTCCTGGGTGGGTTCTGGCTCCTCATAGGTATCATCAGTCCCCTCATAGGGACCATAATAAGTAGGGGCAAGATCCTCATCATCGCCTAAATCAACAGATCCAGTCAGGAAAGGAGCAAAGTACACAGTGCACAACAAGGTTAAACTAAATATTTATGACAATTAAATATTGAATATCATGTTAAGAACTGCATAACAGAACATCATTATCTCAGAGTTAAAATTGTAAGCAGGAATATGAGAAACAGAAATAAATGAGACAGGAAATGAAACTACAACAGTCAGCAAGATATATAACAAGACCAGAAACTATCTGTGTGAGCTTGTGTTTGTTTTTAGAATACATAGTTGGCATGTAGGGGTTTATAAGGCTAATCCGGCCGTCATAAACGGCTATTAAACAGGGAAAATTGAGATCCGGCTGAGGTACAGTCGCGTACCAACAGCTATTAAACATGACAAGGGGAAGGGTAAACTACATGCCTTCTAGTATTCTCCCACCCGACATGAAAAACAAGACAAGAACTTCAATATTCAAGACATAAAAATCCAGCATTTCTAACACTAGGTGTAATCATCAAGGGTACTAGTAAAGCAGGGAATTAATTATCACAATATAAAGATTTAACTTGAAGTGCAGGTACTTGCCTGTTGTTTGGATCTGATTAATTTGGTTCTTGGGGAAAAATTCCAGGGATGAGCCCAAAAGCTGAAATAGACATTACCATCATGCTCAGAAGATGTCAAATAGCTAGAAACGCCTGTCCTTGGGTCCAATTTGGAGACAAGGGCAAAAACGGCAGTTTCGGGTCAAAACGGGGTCTGCCGGTGGGCCCGCTTTGCACCGAAAAACGTGTCCGGGTCAACGGTCTCCAAATTCACCAAACTTAGTGTTAACAGGTTAGGAACGCTGATACGAACCCAACGGAACTTCCAGATTTGGATTTCGATGAGTCGAACACAAAATCGCCCATCGAGCGGGGCCTGTGGGGGCCCACGACACGCGATTTTGTCAACGTTCTCAGAATTGAACCAAACTTGACCCACAGGACCAGCGTATCGCTACGAGTCCGATGGCGTAAGTTTCGTCTCGATCTGAAGAGTGTACAAGAAGTTAGGGCAAATTGCAGAAAAGTCAGATACGGGGCGATGTCCGCGGATACGCGTTGATTCCGGTGTGCACGCACACCCGAATCAGCTTCCACGAAATCTCACACTTCCGTATCGATGACGCGCACGTATCTGTGAAGACCGCACGCGACCAAGTCATCCCGTTTGGTGGGGCGTACTCAGTTCCGGGGTAAAATAGGGTCTGGTTTTTCCTGTTTTTGGATCGCGGTGTGCGATCACCACAGGACGCGATGCCCCGAACAGTTTGTCCGGGCACCGAGAGGGTCATACAGGCTTCATAACGCAATTTACGGAATTGAAAACAGGGCAGCGAGGAGCAAGATATGAGTACCTGAACAGGGCTTAGAAAACCCAGAAATTTCGTGTCCGTGTCGTGTCCGACACGACACGAAGAACAGGGAAAGCTAGGGTTAGGGTTTTGCTCTGGCGAGGGGACGCCGGCCGGAGGAGTGCTGGGCGTTGGCCGGCGGCGCGCTGGGAGGCCGAGGGCGGCTCGCCGGGGGCTGGGCGTGCGGGGACGGCGGAGCGGGGAGGCGCCGGGGACGGCCGGGCTAGCTGCTGGCTGCGGCTGCTCGTGGGGAGGCCGGAGGCGGGTGCTGGCTGGGCGTCGGAGGGCGGAGACGGGAGAAGGAGGAGCGGGCGGCCGAGGGCGGAGCCGGTGGTGGCTCGGGTGGCGACGAGGAGGTCGGACGGAGGAGAGAGGGGGTCGACGGTGCCGGAGAGGCTCGGGGGGAGGGTTTATATAGGGCTGGCGCGGCCGGGATAGGCGGAGGAGGTGGCGGCTGGTGCGGAGGTGCGAGGAGCGGGCGGGGGAACGTGGCCGGCGTGGCGCGACGGCCGCGGGATGCGGCGGCGAACGCGGAGCAGCGCGGGTCAGGCGGTCGTGGGGGGGTGCTGGGAAGACCGGGTCGGCGGGCGGACGGGTCGGGTTCGGGCAGACCCGACCCGACCCGGTAAGGAAAACGGGTTGGGCTGCTGGGCTGGGCCGGATCAGGCCTAATGGGCCAGAGGAAAAAAAGAGAAAAAAGAAAAATAAAAAGAAAATAATAGAAATAATAATAATAATAATAAATATAATTAATTTATTAATAAAATAGTTTTTAGGCATTTAAAAAATAGGTCTGAGGTCCAGAAAAATTCAGAAAAATTACCCTAAGTCCAGTTTTCCATTTTACATCCAAAAATGTTATTTTTATGATATTTTAATATTATTTATTGCCAATTAAAAATCATTTATTAATTGAAAACCTTGATTTTAATTACAGAAAATTCCCATAAAATTTTAGAAAATTGGGAAAAATCCAAGATTTAATTATTTGAAAATTTAGGGGGTTTACACAAGTCGTCCCGTTTGGCGGGGCGCACTCAGTTTCAGGGTGAAATGGGGTATTGTTTTTCCTGTTTTTGGATCGCGGTATACGATCACCACAGGACGCGATGCACCGAGCAAGTTGCACGGGCACCGAGAGGGTTTCACAGTCTACGCATAGCAACTGACGGAATTGGAAATGGTGTTACGATGAGAAAGAAACCGGTACCTGAACAGGGCCCCGTGAGTTCTGAATTCTGGGTGTTCGAAAGCCAAATTGACGTGAGCCGAGTCCTGGTCGTGTCCTTGCGGGTTGGTCGGTCCTGGATCCGACCCACTACAGTGGGATTGGTCCAATTTGGCTTGGTTTGGTTAGCCAATAGTCTATAAGGCGTTAAACGCTCCCCTGAAGCCCAAATAATTCGTCAAAAAATACCACATGTCCGGCTTTCCATTGTGCACCATAATATGTTATTTTAAAAATATTATAACACCAATTAGCCACACTTAAAATTCTTTAAATCACAATCATCTTTTCTTTAAATTCCAGAAAGTACTAAAAATTCGTAATAACTCATTATAAATTATTCCCAAAATATCAGGGTGTTTACAATCTTTCCTCCTTGAAAGGATTGCGTCCTCGCAATCAAAGAATAAGCTACCAAAGAAAGAATTATGGAAATACAAGGTGGTTTAGTTTATAACTGCCTCCTCAAACAAGTGGGGGTAAAGCTGGCGCATACTATCTTCTCGTTCCCAAGTCGATTCTCCAGGGGAATGGTGTTTCCATGCTACACGGACTAGTCTGATGGTCTGTCCCCTCAATGTCTTCTCACTGATGTCGAGGATGCCTACTGGTTGTTCCTCATATCTCAAGCTTGGGCCTACTGCTATCTCTGAATGATCGACTACGTGACTTGGGTCGGTCACGTACCTTCGCAGCTGTGAGACGTGGAATACGTCATGCACTCCTTCTAGGATGGAGGTAATGCAAGATGATAAGCCACCTCACCAACGCGCTCTAGGATGTCAAATGGCCCAATATACCTTGGGCTCAACTTGCCTCTGCTTCCGAATCTGATAGTACCACGAGTGGGCAAAATCCTCAAGAACACATGCTCTCCTTCTTTAAACTCCAGGGGACGTCTGTGCGTATCTGCCCAATGCTTCTGTCTGTCTTGGGCTGCTCGCAGATGATTATGAATTTGTTTCACCTTTTCTACTGTTTGCGTTACCAATTCTGGACCCAGTATTTGACGTTCACCAACGTCACTCCAATATATAGGCGATCTGTACTTCCTTCCGTATAAAGCTTCAAATAGTGCCATCTGGATGCTGGCCTGATAACTGTTATTGTAGGAGAACTCCACTAAGTGCAGATGATCTTCCCAAGATCCTCCAAAGTCTAGCATACATGATCTCAACATGTCCTCCAATATCTGGATGGTGCGTTCTGATTGGCCATCTGTCTGCGGGTGGTAAGCCGTGCTGAATTTGAGTCTGGTGCCTAGACTCTCTTGCATGCTTCTCCAGAAATGAGAGGTAAATCTCGAATCTCTATCTGATACAATACTAACAGGCACTCCATATAATTTGACGATTTGTCGCATATACATGTCGACTAGTACCTCTGTGGACTGTCCAACTCTAAATGGAAAGAAGTGTGCCGATTTAGTGAGTCTATCCACTATCACCCATACTGCATCTTTTCCGCTGGGGCTCCTCGGGAATCCTATGACAAAATCCATCGTGATATGCTCCCATTTCCATTCTGGTATCGGAAGCGGCTGTAATATACCTGCAGTCCTCTGATGCTCGGCCTTTACTTGCTGGCAGACTAAGCATTTGGCCACAAATCTTATAATCTCTTTTTTCATTCCGTGCCACCAGTAATACTGTCTCAAGTCTCGGTACATCTTGGTTCCTCCTTGGTGAACAGAGTACATAGAGCTATGTGCTTCTGCCATTAACTCCTGTCTCAATTCTCCATTTGGAACATACAGGCGATTTCCAAACCTCAATGTCCCGTCTTCATGAATGCGAAGTCCTGTCTGCATGCCTGTTTCTGTCCTTTCTTTGAGTCTTCGGAATCTAGTATCGGTGGGCAATGCCTCTTTAATCTTCTCCACGAGTGATGACTGAATCTCGAGATTAGCCATCAAGCCATCCTGTCCCGGTAAGACAACCTCTATCTGAAGCTCCTGTAGATCTTTCAATAACTCGGGCTGCATCGTCAAGAAATAAGCCGTAGGCTTTCTACTGAGCGCATCTGCAACAACATTCACCTTTCCCGGATGATACTGCATATCTATGTCAAAATCCACCATCAATTTGAGCTAGCGTCTCTGCCTCATGTTAAGCTCCTTCTGAGTATATACATACTTCAGACTCTTGTGATCTGTAAAGATATCTACTTTCTCCCCATAAAGGTAGTGCCTCCAAATCTTTAATGCAAATATAACTGGTGCTAACTCCAGATCATGTGTTGGGTAGTTCTTCTCGTGAACCTTCAACTGTCTCGATGCATAAGCAATGACTTTGCCATGTTGCATCAAAACACATCCTAGTCCACTACCTGATGCATCACTGTAAACGACAAAACCTCCTGACCCTGAAGGAAGAGTCAAGACAGGTGTTGTTGTTAATCTTCTCTTCAACTCTTCGAAGGCCTTCTGGCAGTCTTCTGTCCATATAAACTCCTGGTCCTTGCGTGTCAGCTTCGTCATCGGTTCTGCAATCCTCGAGAAATTCTCCATAAACCTTCGGTAATATCCCGCGAGTCCGAGAAAACTTCTCACCTCTGCAACTGATGTGGGTGTAGGCCAAGTCTCTATCGCCGCAACTTTCTCTGGATCCACTGAAAGTCCTTCTCCTGAGATGATGTGTCCCAAGAAAGGTACTTTGTCTATACAAAACTCACACTTACTAAGTTTGGCATATAATTTTTCCTGCCTCAAGATCTCTAACACGATTCTGAGATACTCCTCGTGCTCTTCAGGGCTCTTGGAATATATGAGAATGTTATCAATGAACACCTGTTTGTGGTATTAAACGAAAGAGATAAAAGTGTATTTCAATGACGGGGTTTGTGCGAAACCCGCGCCCTTTGGTTTACAAACAAACTTGTACAATTTGATCCTATGCGAGGATGTGGGAGTATAATTTATTTAATCTGGGTAAAAATTGCTATAGGTATCTGATCTGCGGTCGATCACTTTAGCCCTTGGACTACACGATGTTGAAGAAGTGTCATGGAAGATAGGATGCAGCTTCGGAGGTTGCAAAGGAGGGTGGATGCGCGATGCTGAAGGTCGTCGCTCCCTATTCTTTGCCTGAGCTCTGTATTCTTCTCTCTCTCTCTCTCTCTATCTCTCCCTCTTGATCTCCGGTTCGATGACCTTGTTCGATTCTTCTTTCAAAGTTTCGACCTTTGATCTGATGTTGGTATTCTTGACCAAATTTTTTGACCCTGTTCTCCATTGATAGGGGCCTCTATTTATAGAGTCTTTGGTGACAGTGACCACTCCGTTGGTGTAGCAACCGAGGAGTGGAAAGTACAGCACCCTATTACACAACGGTTAAAGTAACCAATGCCTACGTATAGATGATCTTTTGAATGGGCGGGTGACGCGGGTCCAACTAAGGGGACACAATGCGTACAATTGCTACTAAGATCACGGCGTAAAAGCTACGTAGGTAGGTATCCATTGTGTAGAAGGGGTTGGCGTAGAAGCCAAATGTCCGTCACCATGGCATAGAAGCCGAGCAGGCATAGAATCCCGAGTAGGCATAGAAGCCGAGTTGGCATGGAAGCCGGGTAGTCGTAGAGACTGAGAGGGCGTCGAAGCCGGATGGGCATTGAAGCCGAGTGGTCCTAGCGGCCGGATGGGCGTAGGAACCGAGCGGTCATAGAGGCCGAGAGGGCGTTGAAGCCGGATGGGCGTAGAAGCCGAGTGGTCCTAGAGGCCGGATGGGCGTAGGAACCGAGCGGTCATAGAGGCCGAGAGGGCGTTGAAGCCGAGTGGGCACAGATCCTGAATGGGCGTAGAAGCCGCTGCGTACCGTGCTGATGTGGACGCCTCTAGCCGGAATTACGACTTTTGAAGATATAATCAAATCTCTTGTAGAGATTTGCCATCATCTTATGTATTAAATACGGAGGCATATTTTAAAGGTCTGCACCCCTTCTGTGCACCTGTCGCAGAGACGTGCCTTGAGAGAAACTGTCACCGCTCTGTGCAATTAGACGTGGAGACGTGCCTCGAATCCCGTACGAAGTGCAGCTTTTGACATGGCAGGCGGTTTGTCCGCTGCGGATCGTAAAACCGCTCATGTTTGCCTGTGTAAAACAGGGCAGCATATTCCCTTATACGCAGAAGGGCGGTTTATGCGGAGGGGACTCCAGTAAGCGACGGTTCGGTGATCTTTTAACCAAATCCTCTGCATTAAATGCAGAGATCCGCCATCATTCTGTGGTGCACGTCCCGAGGGGCCTGCCATCATTTTCAGCCGTCGTCTGGGTAGCCGTGTAGCACTTTTTGTCAGGAGTCAGAGGTCAGATTCACTGCGTGACTTGACAGGTTCATTTCGGGGAAGACGAAGCGTTCCTCGTACGCTATAACGCTGCTTCGAGAGCGGTTGAGTTTTACGCCATAGAGGCGATGAAGAACTCTGTTCACGCTGGAGCGGCCTGGACGTACTGCACTTACGCGGATGGTCCTTTGAGCATACACTTCATGTTGTGTTTTAGCGAAAAAAGCTCTGTTGTACGCTCGATGGCTCTGAAGGCCTCTGTTTACGCTGCTCTGCATCAAGAGGCTGCGTAGCTCTTCCCAGCGTATTTTTTATGCTTCTATAAGACCCCCTTCAAAGCTTTTAAATTCCTCGAAATTTGAAACGCTTTGAATGAAGCATGAACCGCTTTTTAGGACCGTTCAGATGTACGCGTGATCTGGCCGGCGTATCCTTCAGATGTGCGGGAAGTCGTGGAGCGTGAAATCATCAGTCTGTAGCCTCCGGGCGTAAAACACCGTCGAGCGTAGAATCGTAGACTTTTAGTTCCTGTGTGTGAAGTCATGGGTTTGTGGCCTCTCGAGCATAAAAGCTACTGAGCACAAAGGCATCCGGACCAAAACCTGACTTGTAGCTGTCGAACGTAAAGTTGTGGATTCGTAGCCGTCGAGCGTAGAAAGCTCCTTTAGCGTAGAACTATTTATCTGTAGCTCCTGAAAAGAAAATTTCTCCGAGCGTGAAGTTTTGCGGGTCTGTTGCTTCTGAGCGTAAACTGAGCGCCACCGAGCGTGAGATCATCGATTTTGGTATCTGCTGAGCGTAAAGTCGTAGATTCGTGGCCTCTCGAGCGTAAAAGCTATTGAGCACAAAGGCATCCGGGCGTAGAACCATAGACTTACAGCTTGCGAGCGTAAAAACTGTAGATCTGTTGCCGTCGAGCGTAGAAAAGCCCCTTAGCATAGGAACTGCTGAACTGCTTTGCGCGAAAAACTTTTCGAATTTGCTGACTGTCCGTCTTCTCTGAATGATAGATTGACGTAGTACGATACCGTATTTGTTGAGGACATCCCACTGGAGGATTTTTAATGGACCTATTATTTGTTGCGCACATTAAGTGCAAATAATAAGTTCGAAATAAACCTTATCAGAGGTAGTATGGACGTGATAGGTATTGTGGACTTAACACCACTGGCGTACTTAGAGTTTAAGTACGGGTGCTGAGTTGAGATGACAACCGATATCAGAGGTAATATGAATATGATAATCGATAGTCAGACCAGGATGGTTTGTTCAGAGGTAATATGAACATAACAAACTCAGCTGGGGATTACAACTCAGAGGTAATATGAACATGGCTGATTTTGTGGACCCATTACTTTTTGTGCACCTAAGTGCAAACAATAGGTTTGAGACAAGCCCTGCTAGAGGTAATATGGACATAGCAGTTTTTGTGGACTCAACACCACTGGCATACTTAGAGTTAAGTACGGGTGTTAAGTTGAGATGACAATCGATATCAGAGGTAATATAAACATGATAATCGATAGTCAGACCAGGATGGTTCGTTCAGAGGTAATATGAACATAACAAACTCAGCTGGGGATTACAGCTCAGAGGTAATATGAACATGGCTGATTTTGTGGACCCATTACTTTTTGTGCACCTAAGTGCAAGCAATAGGTTTGAGACAAGCCCTGCTATAGGTAATATGGACGTAGCAGTTTTTGTGGACTCAACACCACTGGCGTACTTAGAGTTAAGTACGGGTGTTAAGTTGAGATGACAATCGATATCAGAGGTAATATGAACATAATAATCGATAGTCGGACCTTCGTTTACAGATGCAGAGTGATGACCTTGGCATCGATCAACTCCTGGATTCTCTTTTTTAGTACATAGCACGTCTTTGTAGGATGATGAATGTACCGATGAAAGAGACAATAATCTGGGTTATTAATTTTGCCAGCCCTCTCAGGGTATCTGATGTTGGGAAGCTGAAGTTTGTTTTCCTTCATTAACGTATTAAAGATTTCACTGATGTTATCTTCATTGAAGGAGAAAGTCCCTTTTGGCCTTTGGGCTCCTGATGCTTGAGTTCCATGGTCTTCTGGGAAGATCGTCATCGTTGCATCATCTTCAGATTCTGAGAGAATTCTACCCCCAGCTTTGGATGTTGCTCGGCTTTGTCGAGGGAGACTACCCCCAGACTTGTCGTTGCACTTGCGAAGATCACAGCGTTCATCTGGTTCTTCGTAGAGGTCAGATGTTGTCTTGCGCATGGAGCGTGATTTGTACTTCCGATTTGGCGCTGAGGCATCATCAGAAGTTTGGTCTGTACCACGCGTAGCGGGAGACTGGTTTCTGCGCGTAGAGCGCAGTGGATACTTCTGGGTTAGCGCTGAGGCTTTGCCCGAAGTTTTGTCTGTACCGCGCGTAGCGGGAGACTGATTCCTGCGCGTAAAGCACAGTGGATACTCCTGGGTTAGCACTGAAGCTTTGCCCGAAGTTTTTTCTGTACCGCGCATTGCGGGAGACTGATTTCTGCGTGTAAAGCGTAGTGGATACCCCTGGATTAGCGCTGAGGCTTTGCCCGAAGTTTTGTCTGTACCGCGCGTAGCGGGAGACTGAATTTTACGTGCGGGGCACGGAGGGAGCGATGCTACCACCTCATTGGTCGGAGAGATCGGAGAGATCGGAGAGTCCACAGGAATGGTAGAGGATGTCTTGGGTACCCACACTTTGCGCAGCATCCTGTTGTCTTGGACGGAGAGAGAGTGAGAGCTACCCCCGGTTCGAAGTATGTCTTCGTAGGCGGACTAATCGAACTGAACGACCAGTGTCTCCTTCACGGTTCCTATAGATACCGTATCGCGTTGAGCAATTGCTTCCTCGTCAGAAGAGAAAGATGTCTCCAGCAGAGTCACCATCTTGTTTGTGGTATTAAACGAAAGAGATGAAAGTGTATTTCAATGACGGGGTTTGTGCGAAACCCGCGCCCTTTGGTTTACAAACAAACTTGTACAATTTGATCCTATGCGAGGATGTGGGAGTATAATTTATTTAATCTAGGTAAAAATTGCTATAGGTATCTGATCTGCGGTCGATCACTTTAGCCCTTGGACTACACGATGTTGAAGAAGTGCCGTGGAAGACAGGATGCAGCTTCGGAGGTTGCAAAGGAGGGTGGATGCGCGATGCTGAAGGTTGTCGCTCCCTATTCCTTGCCTGAGCTCTGTATTCTTCTCTCTCTCTCTATCTCTCCCTCTTGATCTCCGGTTCGATGACCTTGTTCGATTCTTCTTTCAAAGTTTCGACCTTTGATCTGATGTTGGTATTCTTGACCAAATTTTCTGACCCTGTTCCCCATTTATAGGGGCCTCTATTTATAGAGTCTTTGGTGACAGTGACCACTCCGTTGGTGTAGCAACCGAGGAGTGGAAAGTATAGCACCCTATTACACAACAGTTAAAGTAACCAATGCCTATATATAGATAATCTTTTGAATGAGCGGGTGACGCGGGTCCAACTAAGGGGACACAACGCGTACAATTGCTACTAAGATCCGGCGTAAAAGCCACATAGGTATGTATCCATTGTGTAGAAGGGGTTGGCGTAGAAGCCAAATATCTGTCACCATGGCATAGAAGCCGAGTAGGCATAAAAGCCCGAGTAGGCATAGAAGCCGAACAGGCATAGAAGCCGAGTTGGCATGGAAGCCGGGTAGTCGTAGAGACTGAGAGGGCGTCGAAGCCGGATGGGCATTGAAGCCGAGTGGTCCTAGAGGCCGGATGGGCGTAGGAACCGAGCGGTCATAGAGGCCGAGAGGGCGTTGAAGCTGGATGGGCGTAGAAGCCGAGTGGTCCTAGAGGCCGGATGGGCGTACGAACCGAGCGGTCATAGAGGCCGAGAGGGCGTTGAAGCCGAGTGGGCACAGATCCTGAATGGGCGTAGAAGCCGCTGCGTACTGTGCTGATGTGGACGCCTCTAGCCGGAATTACGGCTTTTGAAGATATAATTAAATCTCTTGCAGAGATTTGCCATCATCTTATGTATTAAATACGGAGGCGTGTTTTGAAGGTCTGTACCCCTTCTGTGCACCTGTCGTAGAGACGTGCCTTGAGAGAAACTGTCACCGCTCTGTGTAATTAGACGTGGAGACGTGCCTCGAATCCCGTACGAAGTGCAGCTTTTGACGTGGCAGGCAATTTGTCCGCTGCGGATCGTAAAACCGCTCATGTTTGTCTGTGTAAAACAGGGCAGCGTATTCCCTTGTACGCAGAAGGGCGGTTTATGCGGAGGAGACTCCAGTAAGCGATGGTTCGGTGATCTTTTAACCAAATCCTCTGCATTAAATGCAGAGATCTACCATCGTTCTGTGGTGCACGTCCCGAGGGGCCTGCCATCGTTTCCAGCCGTCGTCTGGGTGGCCGTGTAGCACTTTTTGTCAGGAGTCAGAGGTCAGATTCACTGCATGACTTGATATGTTCATTTCGGGGAAGACGAAGCGTTCCTCGTACGCTATAACGCTGCTTCGAGACCGGTTGAGTTTTACGCCATAGAGGCGATGAAGAACTCTGTTCACGCTGGAGCGGCCTGGACGTACTGCACTTACGCGGATGGTCCTTTGAGCATACACTTCATGTTGTGTTTTAGCAAAAAAGCTCTGTTGTATGCTCGATGGCTCTGAAGGCCTCTGTTTACGCTGCTCTGCATCAAGAGGCTGCGTAGCTCTTTCCAGCGTATTTTTTATGCTTCTACAACACCACCACGAATTTATCCAAGAACTGATGAAAGACTCTATTCATTAAACTCATAAACACTGTTGGCGCATTGGTTAAACCAAACGGCATCACCAAGAACTCATAATGCCCATACTTGGTCCTGAAAGCTGTCTTCGGGATGTCTTCCTTCCTTACTTTGATCTGATGATAGCCGGATCGAAGGTCAATCTTTAAAAATATCCTTGCCCCACTCAATTGATCGAATAGATCATCAATGCGTGGTAAGGGATACCTGTTCTTGATGGTCACAGCATTCAGTGCCCTGTAGTCAATGCACAATCATACTGTTCCATCCTTCTTTGGCACAAATAATATGGGTGCTCCCCAAGGTAAAACACTGGGCCGAATGAAATCCTTCTCCAAAAGATCATCAACCTGTGCTTTCAACTCCACTAACTCCTTAGGTGCCAGCCGATAAACTGATGAAGTGATTGGCTCTGCTCCTGGAGTTATGTCTATTATGAATTCTATTTTCCGATCAGGCGGTAAACCTGAAAGAACATCGGGAAATACATCCACAAATTCTGAGATGACTCTTGGGTAACATGTCTCCCTTTCTACAGTTAGTACCCTAAGAGTAGGCTGAACTCCTTGCTCTACCGCTCCTCGGAGAAACTCGAAGTCTGGATGTCCAGGCGGTCTAAATATAACCCGCCCGGATCGGCAATCAAGAGTCGCATGGTACTGACTTAACCAGTCCATACCCAGTACGACATCATAATCCGGCATAGAAAATATCAGAAATTGAGCTCGCATTTCTCTTCCACAGACTGCTTCTGAACATGCTCTACAGACGTCACTAACCGGAATAATTCTACCTCCCGTAAGAATTCTCTTCATCTTCGGAAGGGGTGCGGTAGTTACTCTATGGGTGGCTACAAAGCTATCTGCTATAAATGAATGCGATGCTCCAGAATCAAATAATGCTACAGCTGGTAATGAAGCTACTAGAATAGTACCTGCGATGACCTCGCCTGCTGTAGCCTCCTCCTCAACAACTAAAGTGAATGCCTGGCCTCGTCCCTGAGCTTGGCCTCTCTGCTGCTGAGCCTGCTGAAATAGAGCTGCCTGTGGTGCCAGGGGTGGTCTCTGCTGGTTCCCCCCTGGGGCTGGTGGTCTGACTCCACCAACTCCTGTCTGCTGTGCTCCTACGGCTGGATAAGCTGGTCGTGGTGCAGGCAAAGCTAATCTCGGTGCTCCATCTCTGCGCTCGGTGCAGTCTCTGGTCTGATGCTGGTTGGAACCGTAAGCTAGGCAGAGTCCCAACTTACGTCTGCATTCTCTCTCAATGTGACCTATCTTGCCGCAGTGATGACAAGTAGGGAGAGATATGGCCCTGTGTGCTGTCCTCTCTGGCATACTCCTCTGGGTCCGTTTTGCTGAATCCTCATGTGCTGTCCTGGATGGTGCTGAGTTGATAGGCCTCTTCAGGTTCGACTCTCTTCTAGTGACGCGCTCCATGCGTCGTGCTGCTGCGAGAACGTCGGTATAAGAGATAGGTGCGACCGATCCAATCAATCTCTGGAGCTCGAACTTCAGCCCGTCAAAGAACTTCTCAGCTTTCTCTTCCTCGGTCGAAATCAAGGTTGGGGCAAAGCGACTAAGGCAAATGAACTCCGCGTTGTATTCTTCCACTGTCATGCTGCCTTGGATAAGGCGGTGGAACTTGTCTCTGAGCTCTGACCGCGCTACTGCGAGAATGTACATCTCTTTGAAGAGTCTGGAGAACTCTTCCCAGGTGACTCGGTCCTGCCCGAGCCTCATCTCCTCTGCTAACCACTAGTGATGTGCATTCTCTGTTAACTGCATTCTGACTGCAGTCATCCACTTCTCTCTAGGAAGTTCAGCGGCTTCTAACTGATGCTGAATGTTTGTGAGCCATTCATGAACTTCTGTTGGTCCCTCTTTACCAGAAAATGTACGAGGCTTGAGCTGACGGAAGTCGATGATAGATCCCGTCGTTGATCGCCTTGTTGGTGGATTTGCCTGCTCCAATGCGGATACCAGGCTGGTTCTCAGATTCTCGGCCTTCTATCGTTGTGCTTCTTGCTGAATCTGTTGCTGTGCTTGCATCATAGCATACATCATCTGGAACATCTGTTGCCCGTCCATGGCTTATCCTGGCGAGAAAGCTGGCATCTGGGGAGTGAACTGTGGTGGAGGTGGGATATCATCTCTCCGGAACCTTGGATTAGGTTGACCGGTTTGATCGCTCTGTGACGCTTGTCCTCCATTCCCTGGAGTCACTCCGTCTATATAAGTAACCACAGCGTCATGTGGCGTATCCAATGGAATCTCGTCCCCGTTCCTGGGATCCATTTTTTTGCAACTAAAAGATAAACTGTAAGAACGCTCAGAGGAATCAAAACAGGATGCAGTTCAAGTAACAATTTTGAGTTCGATATAGAGTTCAATAATGGTTTTAATAATGGATGAGATCCTACAATCTATTCTATCCTTAGGGCAGGCTGGTTCAGTTCCTAAGTTGAAACAGAACAATTTGTCGTTGACCTGCATGGGCCACCACAAAAACCATGTCACGCCTCAGTCCCAATATACCGTGGGACCGGACGCGTGGCAATGGCCAGCAGTACGCACCGATGGACAAACCCAATTTAATGGATCCATCAGGGCATACTTAAGCTGTAAAATCAAGTCTACGACAATCATGGCATAACTAATCTCATCCACACAAGATATAAAATATGATCCACAGAATAAATAAGGAATGTAAATCATCAGCTAGTCTCACAAAGTACTTCGGGAACAACCCGATAAATATCTAGTACAATGGTTCAACAGACCAGAAGATAAATGACTGAAAAACTAAATAAATAAATACTGAGCATGAACATGGATGCTCAGAAGAAGTCTTCGGCTAACACCTCATCCTCGGATGACGGTACAGCTCCTGGTTCAGCTCCGCGGCAGTCCTGTATACCTCGGGATAGATCTCGTCGGCAAATCCTGGGGACATAATCCATATCCAGGTCCTCAGGGGACATAGCAAGGTACAGGAAATAATACAAGCCAGAATATAAACAGTGCAGCAAATAATGAGATAAACAGGGTAAGTATGTAACATCTGTATAAAATACAAGATTGATTATCAATAGTACTCAGGTTGAACATCTACAAGCTCTGTGTAGGGGAGCCTGTAGCAGTGGTGTCAAGAGGTGGTCTAGCTCAGCGAGAGACTGAGTAGCCGGCATAACATAGTCAACCTGTAGTATGTGGGTCTCTCCAACAGTAGATGGAACAATAAGGGAATACTAAAATAACCAGCTAAGTGATATGCAAGATGAGAGCAGCACTAGAACTCAGGCTGAAGCAAACTACCAGCTCTCTGTCGGGGAGCCGGTAGCAGCAGTAATAATGAGTAATGGGCCAAGCTCGGGCTTTAGAGTCTTGGGCCTCACAATAGTAGGGGTATATATATATAATCAGCCTGTAGTCTGTGTGTCTCTCCCCACCCAATGTAACCACGTGTCACGTCCCAGTCCCAAATACGTAGGACTAGGAACACGTAAGCATGCCAGCCGCATGGATATGGCAACTCCAATATATGGAAACCATAACCCATACGTACGCTGTAATATGAATATAAACTCACATGTGGTATAAATGATGTCACAAGTCACAGATATGCTAATCTCATCCACACAACAAGTCATAGAAAAGAAATACTAAACTAGAATAAGGAGTCTGAAATATCCGAAATAATAGTCGGGTGGAGACAAATCCACTACCAAGACTATATCCAACTAAAATGAGAGAGGAGTATAAAGTCTCCAATATAAAATAATATGAAGACAGAAGTGTATCAGCTAAAAGAATCCATCGCCAGATAATCAACGATGCTCAGAAGGTAAGACCTCCTCGACAGAAAGGAATGCGTCAGGTCCAGGCCCATGCTCCTGCAAATACTCAAGAGCAGATACACCTGGCAGAGGACCAGGTCCTCAGAGGGACGTAACAAGATACAGAAAATACGAGCCAACTTGAATACAGTAAACATGCATATAATTTGAAAATAAATAATTACGCTGTATAAGACAATCTATATAAATGCAAATGAGGACAACTTTTTGACGTATGGGCAAGGGTAGTCTACTCGATCTAAGCCTCACAACTCACACACCCGTCTAGAACATCAGAAATCGACATACCTCTGGGGTAGCGACCAGCGCGACTCTACAGAAATCGACATACCTCTGGGGTAGCGACCAGCGCGACACACGCCCGTAGTGCGAGCTATATACTACGGTTTACCAGAGTGGTTAAAAGCCCATACGCCTAATAATTGTCCTCTACGATACTAAGTGCCATGTGTGTGTCAACATATCTAATACATAGTAATGACTGAAAGAAAACTACACATGCAAGAACTATACAGAAATAAAATAAATAAATATAAATATAAATAGCATGCAAAGTACTGTAAACAATTTGGCAAGGTATCTTGCCTGGCAAGAAGCTGCAAAATGTAGTGTCCCAATGTCAACACCAAGAGTCAGAAGCTACGGCCTCAGAATGAACGTCTCCGGATGCTGAAATAAACATCACCAACGTTCCCAGAATAAGCAAAATAGCTAAAAAGCACTTCCCTTTCGTCCAATTTGGACACAGGGGCAAAACGGTAATTTCGGGCAAAAGTGGGGTCCACGTGTGGCCTACTTTGCACCGAAAAGCGTGCCAAGGATAACAGTCTCTAAATGGGACAAACTATAGGTCAAACAACTCTAAATGTCAATACGAACCCAACGGTATGTCCAAATGTGAATTCCGATGGGCCGAACATAATTTGGTCCTAAAAGTCAACTGTGGGGCCCGCCAATTGGCGATCTGGTCAACCGTCTCAGAATTGCGTGAAAATTGGGTCACAGGACCAGCGCGTTACCACGAGTCCAGTGGCGTAAGTTTCGTCATAATCTGACAAGCGTACACAAAATACGTGCGACTTCCAAAAAAGCTGCGATACGGGGTGTGTCCGCGGATACGGCCTGATTTCGGCGCGCACACGCGTCCGAATCAGTCCCCACGAATTTTCACGTGTTCCGTTATGCTGCGTGCACCATTCGGTACACTTGGCACACGACGGGGCGGTCCCGTTTGGCGGGACGCGCTCCGATCTCCAACTTTTGGAAAACCGGAAAAAGTGGGTGCGCGCAGTTTTGTGACGAATATATTTCTGTCCACAGCGACTAATAGCACAAAGTTATAATACAGAAAATAAACTAGGTCATGTAATCTACAGGTATCAAAAAGAATCACCGAATTCGGATCTCTGTGGTGGGAGATACGAACTCGACAATACGGGTGGTCAATCTGGAATTCTGCGATTGCAGAATTCTGTCTGTCCGTCCATTTTGGACGCTGATTTACACCTAGGGGCGCACGTTTTCCGAGATTGACTATAAAACAAATACTGGAGAGGGTTGAGGGAAGATCATACCTATGAAAACGTAACAGCGTTTGGATGAGCGAGTCAATGGAAAAACACGCCGGGGCGAAGGTGCTTCGAGTGGGAGACTGCAGTTCGCGATGTCGGCGTCGACGGGATGGTTGGATGGCTTGGGGAGGCTTCTCTGGCTGCGGTGACGGCTATAGATGGGAAGAGGAAGTCTGGAGTTTTAGGTTAGGGTTTTGAGAGGGAATTATATATATATATATATATATATATATATATATTATATATATTAAGAGAGAGGGGAAAGGATATGGAGCGGCCGTGGGGTGGACAAAGGGCTGAAAGGGGTCTAATGGGCGGGCTCCCCTGGGTACCCGCTGAAGCAAATAAATTTGCTAGCGGTCTCTGGGAATTGCTTACTTTGATTCCTTATTACTAAGGAGTTACTGTAGAAGAGTAGTAAGTTGGTTGTTATTATTATTATACTTATTATATTAGTTAATTAGTTAATTCTTTTCTTTTCTTTTCTTTTCTTTATAAAATATATATATACATATATATATATATATTTGTATATACATATATATATATATATACTCATAAGAAAATTTATAGATTAGGATATTGCACATCGTGAGGCTAGCAACTGCTCAAGGGGTCTCCTACATGGAATAAATTCCGAAAAAATTCCTGAAGGTCCCATAAGTCATCTAAGGGTCCGAACACCTAATATAAAAATTATTAAAAATTTATTTCTCTAGTTAGCCACTAAATACTATATTTAAATTATTAATTAATAAAAATAATAATAAAATACAAATTTTTTTTTTAAAAATAGGGGTTTTACATTCTATCCAACTTACAAAAATTTCGTCCTCGAAATTGACACTAACCCATATTCATAATGATAACTATAACTATTACACTACATTGGTGTCTAGCAAGACTCTTAAACTCATGGTCTGCCATTCTAACACTTTCTCATCTATTGTCCATACACTATTCTATCATCCTCTAACTTGTCTACACTACCCAACTTACAAGAATTCTACTAGTGGTCACCTTCTTTGAAGCTATTGTCTAGATTGTAAGACAATTATATTTATTGGGTCGAGAATCTTGGGATACCTGTCTGGAATCTCATGACTATGACTTTTTCCCATAACCGTCAAGTATCATAGTCTAATACTGCCTCGCCACTTGGCCAGTATGGCTGCAAGTAATTCGACTACTTTACCATAATCGTCTGGCGGCAACTGTCGCTACCTTGCCAGCGATTTGTCATAGTCATCAGTTCGTAACAAGTGCCTTCAACTCTTTCCTAGGCATAGTCTAAGTTTTAGGGAACACTTAAGGTCTTGACTAACTATTAGGGGTATGATCTAGCTCAAATGACCTAACAATTTCTATTAGGCTACATGGTGCTACTTAAGGGTTAAACTACTAAAGAATACAGATATTGCTATAATGCATATATATATTAAGAACTCATCCTTAGTTATCAAGCATTACTAACACATTTATGTCTAACTAACAAAATAGGGGTGAGGTTGACATCAAACAATTCATAATGGCACGAAAGATATGACTATGATAGGAAGAGTTACGCACGAGGTAAGGAATGAATATAAAAGGAGGAGATGAGTCACCCAAGCGGGCGAGATAAGGATAGGGGAAGAATACTACCACTGGCTAGCAACTACCATCAATTAGCATCGCGTGTATGCCATCTGGATAGAATAGAAATATATCCTCATAACTGCTAGACTACCATATATATAGTTCTATATCTATTTGTGCATCTAAGAGCTTGTGTCACAATAGGGTTATGAGTATGCAAAGGCAATTATAACAAAAAGGTCGTACCTGTATCTACGGCTTCATGTGTCTGCTCTCTCATACTTGTCATAATGAGTGCTTGGCCTTGTCCTTGGTTATTCAACTGGGTCTAATTCTCTCCATTTGTGCAGACTGTAGAAGCAATAGTGGGTCACTTTGGTCTTCTATACTTGAGGGTGTATGCGGTGTTCCTGATTTTAACGCCATAGACCCCGGGTTCTGTTGAGGACATTCTCGAGCTTGATGGTGACTTGATCCACATACCATGCACAACCCCAATCGACGACGACAATCTCTATGAATATGACCTGGTATACCACAAAAGTTACAAGTACGATGCCCCTTGGTTGGATATGGTGCAACACTATCTGATTGCTGGCGTATCAAAGGATGTCGAATGGGTCCTCCTTGCTGTGTCCTTACGGGTCCTTGATAAATTCTTTGTTGAATGCTGTTTCCCTTGCTGATGGCCTCCTGGATCCTGGCCTCTGTCAATAGCTCGGCATAAGAGATCCGGGACTGGGAGCTAGTGTAGTGCTGGAGCTCCTGAGTCAGCCCGCGGTGAAACCTCTTAGCCTTCTCCAAGTCATTAGGTATTAGGATTGTGCCATAATTACTGAGACGGCTAAACTCTGCGTCATACTCATCAACCGTCTTGTCTCCTTGCTCTAGATGGAGGAACTGATCGTACAATGCGTCCCTTACTGTATCCGGGAAGTACTTTCTCTCAAAGCATTCCAAGAATTGTTCCCAAGTCTGTCGCGTACCCAACTGGCGCTCCATTGATTCCCACCAGTGATGTGCGTTGCCTTCTAACTGAGTCCTCACGCCTATCATCCATAGATCAGAAGGTAATTGTGATGCCTCTAACAACTTCTTGGTATTGGTAATCCAGTTTGTGGTCTCCTCTGGGCTCTCATTACCCTTATAGGGCTTAGGGCCCATCTGCACAAAGTCTTTGACTGAACCAACCCGAGCTTGTGGTACTGAAACTACTGCCTGGGTTGGTTTAGGGGCTAGTGCAGCCATTCTCTCAAGTGCTGCCAGAAATTCTAGCCTTTGCTCTGCTGTTTGCTGCCTCTGCTCGGCTGTCTGCTGCCTTTGTCCCTGTATTATCATCTGGAAGAATTGGAACAGCTGTATCTGGCCATCCTGCGGTGCTAGTGGAACTGGAAAAGTCCCATTAGGTATCGTGGAAGGGGTTGACGGGATTGGATTGCTAGTCGGTCCATCCGGTCCGGGAAGAAGCGGTGTCGTTGAGGCCACTCCTAGTGGTTGGTCGTCGTCCCCTAGAGACGTGTTGTCCCCGGTGGCGGCATGCCCGTTATGCAAATTTATCTCTCTGCAAGAGATGGACGAAGGATTAAGAAGAGTACATGAATCAAGCAGGATGCAAGAACTTAAGTAGGACATGTTGGAAGGAAGGTAAGTTATAGTCAAGTGTGGATGAGATCTAAAATTCTAATCCTAGGTGCAGGCCCGCTCGGTACAGTGACGTAACCGAAACGGCTAACTCGACCTGCATGGGCCACCACAAAAACATGTCATGCCCCAGTCCCAAATACGTAGGACTAGGAACACGTAAGCATGCCAGCCGCATGGATATGGCAACTCCAATATATGGAAACCATAACCCATACGTACGCTGTAATATGAATATAAACTCACATGTGGTATAAATGATGTCACAAGTCACAGATATGCTAATCTCATCCACACAACAAGTCATAGAAAAAAAATACTAAACTAGAATAAGGAGTCTGAAATATCCGAAATAATAGTCGGGTGGAGACAAATCCACTACCAAGACTATATCCAACTAAAATGAGAGAGGAGTATAAAGTCTCCAATATAAAATAATATGAAGACAGAAGTGTATCAGCTAAAAGAATCCATCGCCAGATAATCAATGATGCTCAGAAGGTAAGACCTCCTCGACAGAAAGGAATGCGTCAGGTCCAGGCCCATACTCCTGCAAATACTCAAGAGCAGATACACCTGGCAGAGGACCAGGTCCTCAGAGGGACGTAACAAGATACAGAAAATACGAGCCAACTTGAATACAGTAAACATGCATATAATTTGAAAATAAATAATTACGCTGTATAAGACAATCTATATGAATGCAAATGAGGACAACTTTTCGACGTATGGGCAAGGGTAGTCTACTCGATCTAAGCCTCACAACTCACACACCCGTCTAGAACATCAGAAATCGACATATCTCTGGGGTAGCGACCAGCACGACTCTACAGAAATCGACATACCTCTGGGGTAGCGACCAGCGCGACACACGCCCGTAGTGCGAGCTATATACTACGGTTTACCAGAGTGGTTAAAAGCCCATACGCCTAATAATTGTCCTCTATGATACTAAGTGCCATGTGTGTGTCAACATATCTAATACATAGTAATGACTGAAAGAAAACTACACATGCAAGAACTATACAGAAATAAAATAAATAAATATAAATATAAATAGCATGCAAAGCACTGTAAACAATTTGGCAAGGTATCTTGCCTGGCAAGAAGCTACAAAATGTAGTGTCCCAATGTAAACACCAAGAGTCAGAAGCTACGGCCTCAGAATGAACGTCTCCGGATGCTGAAATAAACATCACCAACGTTCCCAAAATAAGCAAAATAGCTAAAAAGCACTTCCCTTTCGTCCAATTTGGACACAGGGGCAAAACGATAATTTTGGGCAAAAGTGGGGTCCACGTGTGGCCCACTTTGCACCAAAAAGCGTGCCAAGGGTAACAGTCTCTAAATGGGACAAACTATAGGTCAAACAACTCTAAATGTCAATACGAACCCAACGGTATGTCCAAATGTGGATTCCGATGGGCCGAACATAATTTGGTCCTAAAAGTCAACTGTGGGGCCCGCCAATTGGCGATCTGGTCAACCGTCTCAGAATTGCGTGAAAATTGGGTCACAGGACCAGCACATTACCACGAGTCCAGTGGCGCAAGTTTCGTCGTAATCTGACAAGCGTGCACAAAATACATGCGACTTCCACAAAAGCTGCGACACGGGGTGTGTCCGCGGATACTGCCTGATTTTGGCGCGCACACGCGTCCGAATCAGTCCCCACGAATTTTCACGTAACCCGTTATGCTGCGTGCACCATTCGGTACACTTGGCACACGGCGGGGCTATCCCGTTTGGCGGGGCGCGCTCCGATCTCCAACTTTTGGAAAACCGGAAAAAGTGGGTGCGCGCAGTTTTGTGACGAATATATTTCTGTCCACATCGACTAATAGCACAAAGTTATAATACAAAAAATAAACTAGGTCATGTAATCTACAGGTATCAAAAAGAATCACCGAATTCGGATCTCTGTGGTGGGAGATACGAACTCGACAATACGGGTGGTCAATCTGGAATTCTGCGATTGCAGAATTCTGTCTGTCCGTCCATTTTGGACGCTGATTTACACCTAGAGGCGCACGTTTTCCGAGGTTGACTATAAAACAAATACTGGAGAGGGTTGAGGGAAGATCATACCTATGAAAATGGAACAGCGTTTGGATGAGCGAGTCAACGGGAAAATACGTCGGGGCGAAGGTGCTTCGAGTAGGAGACTGCAGTTCGCGATGTCGGCGTCGACGGGATGGTTGGATGGCTTGGGGAGGCTTCTCTGGCTGCGGTGACGGCTATAGATGGGAAGAGGAAGTCTGGAGTTTTAGGTTAGGGTTTTGAGAGAGAATTATATATATATATATATATTATATATTAAGAGAGAGGGGAAAGGATATGGAGCGGCCGTGGGGTGGACAAAGGGCTGAAAGGGGTCTAATGGGCGGGCTCCCCTGGGTACCCACTGAAGCAAATAAATTTGCTAGCGGTCTCTGGGAATTGCTTACTTTGATTCCTTATTACTAAGGAGTTGCTGTAGAAGAGTAGTAAGTTGGTTGTTATTATTATTATACTTATTATATTAGTTAATTAGTTAATTCTTTTCTTTTCTTTTCTTTATAAAATATATATATACATATATATATATATTTGTATATACATATATATATATATATATATACTCATAAGAAAATTTATAGATTAGGATATTGCACATCGTGAGGCTAGCAACTGCTCAAGGGGTCTCCTACATGGAATAAATTCCGAAAAAATTCCTGAAGGTCCCATAAGTCATCTAAGGGTCCGAACACCTAATATAAAAATTATTAAAAATCTATTTCTCCTAGTTAGCCACTAAATACTATATTTAAATTATTAATTAATAAAAATAATAATAGAATACAATTTTTTTAAAAAAAAATAGGGGTTTTACACCACGCATATTATGACCATAACGTCTCATGTCCATGTCAGCGGGATCATAACTAATGCACAAGTCATAATGTATCTAGACTATAGTATCTCTATAAGTCCTGTATCCTATACAGAATCACCACAAATATCTCGGGAAGATCCTGTCTCATGAACAGTGTCCAGTATCCTGGGTCAAGGTGTACTTGGTAAGACCAGTACAAGAAGATAAAGTGTCACGTATGTCCATATCTAGATGACAATACCCAACATCGCGTACGATGTTGGCATCCGACTGATAATCGAACGCTAAGTATGTCACTCGGTCCTAGGTTAAGCATGCACAGTAATATAATAAAGTAAGAAAAATAGATAACAACACTGCAGAGTTGGCAAGGTACACTTGCCTGATGTTTGAATATCAACAACTGTCCCTGTATCAGTGGATCCGGTAGGGGCTACTCCAAAAGCTGTAATAAACATCACCAACAGTCTCAGAAGGTGTCAAACTGCTAGAAATGTCTGTCCTTACATCCAATTTGGACACAGGGGCAAAAAGGTCATTTCCGGGCCAAAGCGGGTTCCATATGTGGGCCACTTTGCACCGAAAAGTGTGTCAGGGTCAAAGGTCTCCAAATTACTCCAACTCGGTGTCTACAAGTCAGGAACGATGATACGAACCCAACGGAACTTCCAGAATTGGATTCCGATGAGCCGATCACAAAATCGCCCGTCAAGTGGATCCTGTGGGGCCCACGATACGCAATTTTGTCAACGTTCTCAGAATCGAACCAAACTTGGGTCACAGGACCAGCGTATTGCTACGAGTCCGATGGCGCAAGTTTCGTCTCGATCTGACGTGTGTACACAAAGTTACCGCATGTTCCAGAAAGGTCAGATACGGGGTGTCGTCAGCGGATACGCGTTGATTCCGGGGTGCTCGCACCTCCGAATCTACTTCCGCAAAATCCCACATGACCGTATCAACGATGCGCACGGTTCGGTAAAGACCGCGTACGACCAAGTCGTCCCGTTTGGCGGGGCGCACTCAATTTTGGGGTGAAACGGGGTATTGTTTTTCCTATTTTTGGATCGCGGTGTACGATCACCACAGGACGCGATGCACCGAGCAAGTTGCACGGGCACCGAGAGGGTTACACAGTCTATGCATAGCAACTGAGAGAATTGGAAATGGTGTTACGATGAGAAAGAAACCGGTACCTGAACAGGGTCCCGTGAGTTTTGAATTCTGGGTGTTCGAAAGCCAAATTGACGTGAGCCGAGTCCTGGTCGTGTCCTCGCGGGTTGGTCGGTCCTGGATCCGACCCACTACAGTGGGATTGGTCCAATTTGGCTTGGTTTGGTTAGCCAATAGTCTATAAGGCGTTAAACGCTCCCCTGAAGCCCAAATAATTCGTCGAAAAATACCACATGTCCGGCTTTCCATTGTGCACCATAATATGTTATTTTAAAAATATTATAACACCAATTAGCCACACTTAAAATTCTTTAAATCACAATCATCTTTTCTTTAAATTCCAAAAAGTACTAAAAATTCGTAATAACTCATTATAAATTATTCCCAAAATATCAGGGTGTTTACAATGGCTGCCCCCAACCTTCGTTCGCGAGCGCGTGCCTTGAAATACCCCCACAGTCAGTACCAGTCTGTTACCTCACGGACGACTTCATGGAGTGTTGACGGACACTCTTACGGTTGGTGAGCCTTTCTTTGAGATCTTCTTCAAAGGAGAGGATCTCCATGTTGAGAAGCATGAAGTAATGGACAATTCCTTCTCTTCATGCAATAGCCTCCGGGGACATCGTCGGGTTGGAATTACTAATTGCAATCGCTCAAACACCGAGTGTCTTTTTAGAGGAATTAGGGCATGAGTGCAGCAGCAATTAATGATGATGCTGGTATAGGCATATGTTTGTGGCGATACATCCTATGCGAGTGTTGCTTTTCTAGTCTTATGCTTGTGACTAATCATGTTGCGTAAATCAGACGCTGAAAGTTTCTTTTCTACCCCCACTTCACGTGATTGGGTAATCCTTGCACATGGAGGTAAAAGCGAAGATTTTGCTCTCCGTTCCGGTTCTTTCGTAAAAACTGCAACCAGATCATTAATGGAAGACTTGATATGGGATAGACTCTCTCTGTGCGTGCAACCAGATTGGGCGCATGGGTCTGTCCTCTCGATGTTCTTCACTTGACTTAGTTTTTGTGTGACTACGACATCCAAGTGAGTTTTAGAAAGCTCCAAGGGTCGACCCACTTCCGACGCATGTGTGCCTGGGCTTGCCCTATATAGTTTTCAATTGGCAGCACGTATTACTAACAACGCTGCATATTTCTAGAGCGCTGACGATGCAGCCCCTGGAGCGTGCATGGCTTGGGGTGTTTTGGATTTCCTTGCACCAGCGTACTTAGGCGCATAGTATAGGGAGTCTAGGGTAGGGATACGGGAGCCCCTGTCGATAGCAGCCTTGCTTGGAGGAGACTCCATATCACTACCACATTTTTAAGAAAGGATATTTTGGTCATTTTAAAATTAATTAAATATTGTGCATTTTAAATATTTATTTATTATATAATTATTTATTGTTAGCATGTTAGATATTATTTTTGGACTTGTGTTAGTGAACCTAACAAATTTAGATTAGATCAATGGACCAACATTTAATTCTAGTTAGATTGAGCCCAATAATAAGCCCACTCATTAGGAGGATGAATTAATTAAGTTAAACCTATTAGACTAGAACCTTCCCTCCTTAATTAATTTCTTTATGAGAGGCCCCAAGGGGTATTTTAGACTTTACATAGTAACTTCTCTCTCTTTAATTTTTATTCCAAATCTAGATCGAGAATTTTTTTCAACCAAATTCTATCAAATTCCTACCAAATTTCTCCCTAATTTCTTCCCAAATCACCATTGGAGACTAGTAGAGCAAGGATCTAGAAAGAGAAAGCAAGAATCTACAAAGAGGAGCAAGGATCTACAAGTTAAAAGCCAATTTCACCAATTTTGGAGGTTTTATTGGGAATCCATCTCCCAATAGGTACAAATCAATTTTTTCTCTTAATTTAGGCTCTAAATAAGAGATTTAACTATGAGAAATTAACCCATATGCATAGGCTACCCATATGATTTGGTTTTGTGGTCATAGGTGGCCTATTGAAAGAGTTATGGTATTTTTTGTGTCAATTTTGGGAGAATTCTGCGATTGATATTTGTTGTGTGTGTCAATTGGTCCTATAGATCAATTTGGCATGTGCTTGTGTGTTTGGGGCTAGTGTCGTGTATTTTGGATAATATAAACGAGAAAAGATTTGATGAATGCGAAAAACGAGGTCTTGTACGAAGACCCACCCTTCTTTTATGTTTACAAACAAGATTGTACAAATTTGATCCTACACGAGGATGTCTAGGTACAATTTATTTAATCTGGGTGAATATTGCTATAGGTGTCTGATCTGCAGTCGATCACTTTAGCCCTTGGACCACACGATGTTGAAGAAGTACCGTGGAAGACAGGTAGCAGCATCGAGGGTTGCTAAAGAGGGTGGATGCCCGATGCCAAAGTTGTCGATCCCTTCTCTTTGCCTGAGCTCCGGATTCTCCTCTCTCTCTCTCTCTCTCTCGACCGTCTGACCTTCGATCTTTGCGACCGTTGGATCTGATACTAGATTCCTTGATCAGTTTTCAGACCTAATTTCTTTGACCTTTTCCTCTGTTGATAGAGGTCTCTATTTATAGAGTTTTGGTGACAGTGACCACTCAATCGGTGTAAAAATCGAGTAGTGGAAAGTACAGCACCCTTTTACACAACGGTTAAAATAACCAATGCATGCGTATAGACGATCCTTTGAATGAGCGTGTGATGCGGGTCCAACTAAGGGACAAAACGCGTATAACTGCTACGAAGATCATGGCATAAAAGTCACGTAGGTAGGTATCCCTCGTGTAGAAGAGGTTGGCATAGAAGCCAATGTCTGTCACCGTGGCATAAAAGCCAAATAGTTATCAAACCGACATAGAAGCCGAATAGGCGTAGAAGCCGAGTGGTCATAAAGGCCGAGTAGGCGTAGAAGCCGAGTGGTCATAGAGGCCGAGTAGGCATAAAAGTTGAGCAGGCACAGACGGCCGAATGGGCGTAGAAGCCGAGCAGGCATCGAAGCTGAATAGGCGTAGAAGCCGCTGCGTAACGTGCCAGAGTGATGATGTAGCCGTCTTAGCCGGAATTACGGCTCTTGAAGATAATCAGATCTCTTGTATTAAATACAGAGATCTACCCCCATCCTGTGCATTAAATGCAGATGCTTGTCTTTAAGATTTTCCATCATTCTGCGCATTAAATGCAGATACGCCCCTTGAATCCTGTGCGAAGAGTAACCGCTGTCGTGGCAGTCTGTTCGTCTTCTGCGGAGCATAAATGGCTCATGTTTGCCTGTTTAAAACTAAGCAGCGTATTCTCTTGTATGCGTAGGAGCAGCTCTCGCAAAGGGGATGTCACTAAACAACGATTCGGTGACATTTAATCAAATATCCTGCATTAAATGTGGAGGTCCGCCATCATCCTGTGTATTAAATACAGATGCATGTTTTGAAGGTCTGCCACCCTTCTGTGCATCAAATGCAGAAGCATGCCTCAGGCATCTGTCAGTATTCGGTGCATTAATTGCAGAGACGTGCCTTGAGGGCCTGTCACCACCCTGTGCATTAAATGCAGAGACGCGCCTTGAGTCCCGTACGGAGTGCAGTTTTTGACGTGGCAGGCGGTTTTCTTCCGTGGAGCGTAAGGAGCTCTCATCTGCCTGTGTAAAACTAGGCAGCGTATTCCTCTGTGTACATAAAAGCAGTTTTACGTAAGAGAAATGGCAGTAAATGACAGCCTGGGTTGCAGTGTCGCGCCATCATTATAGCCGTCGCCTGGGTAGTCGAGCAGTATCCCCTTGTCAGAAGTCAAGACGTCAGGTTCATTGCAGGATCTGACAGGTTCATTATAGAGAATACGAAGCGTCCCTCGTACACTTCGATGCTGCATTGAAAGCGGATGAGTGTTACGCCATAAAGGCGATGACGCACCCTGTTTACGCCGAAGCAGCCTGGACATACTGCCCTACGCGGATGGTCCTCGAGCCTATATTTCATGCTGCACTTGGCGGAGAAGCTCTGATTGCACGTTGAAGGCTCTGAAGTCCTCTGTTTATGCTAGTTTGCATCAATATGCTGCGTAGAGCTATCCAGCGTAATTTTCATGCTTCTACAAGACCCCCTTCAAAGCTTTTAAATTCCTCTTAATTTGAAACGCTTTGAATGAAGCATGACCCGCTCCTCGTAACTCGAAACGTTTCTGAATGGAGTTTTGAAACGGTCGAGGCTGACTTTATGGCAGATTTATTGGGGATCGGTGCTCTCTCTCGCCTATAAAAAGGCTGAGGAGTTCTCATATTCTTCCCATACTTCCTTCATCATACAGGGATGATGGCCGGAGTTCGTCGGGTCAACTTGAGGAAGAAGGAGATCATGCTCTTCCAGCATGTAAGGAGCCAAAAAAGATGGCGTCTTTGAGCAAATGTCCTCTGCAACGATGGATCATGGAAGGATATCATAGCCTCCTTTGCTCGGGATAATCAGCAACTTTGTATGGTGGTTCTTCGGGAGAGAAGAAGAATCGTATTTCACCACACTGCTTGCAAGTGGCACCTTCTCCCGTTACCTCCGGGGATGAGAGCAGACAGACTAGCTCTGTCCCGGCTCGAGTGGCGGTGGTCTGTAGGTAAGCAGATTTACCCTGCTTTCCTTCTGTTGGAGGATGGCTCTATGCCCATTTTTGTATCCTCCCGCCACTGATCATCTTCTTGTTCATCGACTGTGGATGTCGACGAACCGTCTTGGAAGAAGAGGAAGACCTTCACCAATGTGAGAACCTGTCAGAACAGCTTCTCGGTGCGATCTTCAGACGATGATGAGGAAGCCCTTTGTAGACAGAATTTCCCTTATATGTAATCATGAGAAAATAAAGAAAAACCCTTGTAGATTGGATTTCCCTTATATGTAATCATGACTTTAATCTTTAATAAAATCGTCTTTCTTCTTCATATGATCATGTTGCCATACTTTGCTGAAGTCTGAATATGTGTAGCTTCGACACGTCTGATTCTTTACGCCGACTCTGTTTAGAAAGAGTGCTAGGTCCTGTCCTATCTTTTACGCATAACTAGGGATGCGTAGAAAGCTGCTTTAGCATTCGAGTGTTCGAACTGTCCTGCTATTTTAGGAGTGAGGATCCGCGTAGAATTCTGAACTGTTACTTCTGATAAACAGAATTTCTTTTGTTTAGACATCATCTTCAAGAATGATTTCTCGGAAATCCCTTAGAACAGGGCGAGAAATGGCTGTCAAACTGATTTGCCATCTTGGTAGATAAAATATTCAGACTGGAGTCTGGATGAACTTCGAATCGACCCATGAAGAAGAGTAATTTTTCAATGTTTAAACTCTGTATGCTTCGGGTACTTGGGATATCTTGAGGTCAAGAAGGAGTATCTTCTGTGTGAACTCCTGTAATTGACCGCCTTGAGGATCGTTCAGATGTACGCGTACTCTGGCCTGCATATCTTTCAGATGTGCAGGAAGTCATGGAGCGCGAAATTATAAGTTGGCAGCCTCTGAGCATAAACTAAACACCATCGAGCGTGAAATCATAGACTTATAGTTCCTGAGCGTGAAGTCGTAGGTTTGTAGCCTCTCGAGCATAAAAGCTACCGAGCACAAAGGCATCCGGGCGTAAAACCCGACTTGTAGCTGTCGAACGTAAAGTCGTAGATTCGTAGCTGTCGAGCGTAGAAAGCTCCTTAGCGTAGAACTGTAGATTTGTTGCTTCTGAAAAGAAAATTTTCCGAGCGTGAAGTCGTGGATCCGTCGCCTCCGAGCGTAAACTAAGCGCCACCGAGCGTGAGATCATCGATTTGGTATCTACTGAGCGTGAAGTCGTAGGTCTGTAGCCTCTCAAGCATAAAAGCTACCGAGCACAAAGACATCCGGGCGTAAAACCATAGACTTATAGCTTGCGAGCGTAAAACCGTAGATCTGTAGTTGTCGAGCGTAGAAAGCTCCTTAGTGTAGAAACCACGAACCTGCTTTGCGCGAAAAACTTTTCGAATTCGCCGACTGTCCGCCTTCTTTGAATAAATAGGCTGTCGTGGGACCCAATCATAACCGAATATTAATTAGGAGATTTGGTTCGGGGTCCGAGGAGTCCATCCGAACTCTATATATATCCCAAGTTTCTGAGGAGAAAAACTTTCCATCCGTCTTCTGCGAGAGAAAGCTTTCGACTGTTCGAGTTCTTCTTCGTTTCTTCTTCGAGTCTTCAAAGTTTCCAGTAATGGTTCGAAACAAACTTCCTCCGCTAAGGGAAAGAAGGTTGATTCTTCTTCTCGTTCTTCAGCCCAAGCGAGAGCGTCTCTGGTTGGACAAGGCGAACTTCATTCTGAGCGGAGCATCCCGCCGACGAGTAGTGCACCCGGCCTGGAAGGTAGAGCTCTTGGAAAGAAGAGAATGACTGAAAATCCTTCGTACACGTTGAACGTGACCGCGCTTGGTCGTCTTCTGTGCTGATAGCCTCTTTGAGGAAGATGATGCACGGAGACGTTTCATCTTTTTTATGCCCACATTCCTAATGTGTCAGCGTAAAAACTCTATTTTTTCCGCAGTCAAGCGTAAAAGCTTTAACCGCCGAAAACTTGGTGTTTACTATTAAAATTTGAGTTTTATGCTTGTGGATGAAAATCCTGGCATAATAACTCAATTTAATCAATCTGGCGTAAAGCACAGACCGTATACTGCCAATCTTTACGTTTTAAGGAAATGGATTCCAGCGTAAAGGCTCAAGTTTCACAGTCTCAGTGTAGAGCACGGACCGTTGATTTTCCTTTTTGCGGATGCTGCAAGTCCTGAAATGTCTAGTTAGGAACTGACGTATTTTTTCTATGCTTTTGCAGTTAACTTGCACGAGTCTCCGCTGGCTGAAGTAATGGGCTCTGCCGCCGGGATGCTGTACTCCAACTATTTGGAGGATCTGTCATACGTGACATTTCCTATCTCCGGGCCCCAGTATCCCGAAGGAAGGGCAATTCTGATATCGGCTCAGGGCGAGCGAATGCTGCTGAGCATGATCAATGGGGAGCCCCTAACGTACGTAGACGGGGAGCAAATCCTGAAGCTGGCTTTCCTCTTTGGAGACATGATTGACAAGCAGGCCTAGACAAAGCCCAAGAGAGAACTCTGGGTTTTCCCTGCTGAGGGTTTGGTCTTGTATTTGCCCAATATGCTGAGAGACTACCCTATCTCGGCCTTCTTTCATGCTACACATCCCAGGAAGATGTCGTAGACGCTGACCCCCGATCTTCATGGCAAGCCAGGGAAGATCTTTCATCTGAGAGGAGCTGACCAGGGATCGTTTGTCAACCGCCCTTCTGGCTCTGTGACGCTGTTCAGGGGGCTGTAACCGGGCAGTGTCCCGAGTGAAGACAGTTTGGTAATCCAGCCGGTCCAGTTGCTGACTTTCTGTAATGATTTTATGGGGCGTAGGGGAGTATACCCTAAGGTGAACCCTCGGTGTGGCGGATGGATCACCACTTCAAACCTTCGATGGTCTCGCTTAGTTGATTGGGCCCTCAAGCATTTTCAGACCGAGTTGGAGAACATCGGTCTGTTTGCAGCTGTGAGTGCTACCAGTGTTGGGTTACCTCCTAACCCTAACCTGTTTCTGGCACTGATGGAGAGATATATTTTGCTTACCGGGACCTTCGCCACTCCACTGGGGGAGTTGGGATTGGCCCTGCATGAGATGGCAGAGATCTCAAGACTGCCGATGGGGGATACCCCATATGAAGAGTATGTTCCCACGAACTGGGAGCTGGGGGTTCAGACCCTCGAGTAGTGGAGGTCTATCAGAAGCTGATGTGCCACTACCTTGCTTGCACCACTTTTTATAACGAGCCTTCAGATTTGGCTCACATCAGCAAATGGATGTCCTACCTCTTCTTTCACCGGTCCAGGACTGCTAAGCCAGAGAAGTTATAGGAGGGCAAGGATCTGCTTGTGAATCCCCTGAGTGCACTTAATGCTCAGGTAGTTGACGATCTCATTGTGGATGCTGGGGCTCTGGACCGGTTCCTCGATGAAGGGACATAAAAGTATCATGAAGGCACTAAGGCCTATAGTTATTTGAGGCGCTGTCGCAAGCCTCTGTCCAGGGAAGCTCAACTGGCTTGCTTCCTCTCTATATGGCTGCGCCGAGTAGTAGTGCCTGGTGTCGCATCTGTGGACCACATTTACCGTAACACGCTATGGCCTGCAGTGCATCTGGTATTCGGGGCAAGACTGGGCTTGCTCCCTGTCATGGTGTGCCGTATACAAGCTGGCCTGAGGGCTATGACTGACGGGATGCTCGTCGATAAAATTCGGCGTGATAGCTTTCCCAGGATAGAATTACCATACCTGTATTTGATGGGGTGGTTAATTCTCCATAACCCCCGGGTGATGTCTCCCGGTTCCGACAGCAGTTCGGGGGGTAGTTTCTTGTTGAACTACCGAAAGTCTTTCATGAATGTGAACACGGTTATAGACTATCGTCGGGCGCTAGGCTTCAGTCATAGTTGGAAGCTTTTCTGCACCGTCCCTCCCGTACATCGCAATCAATCGGGGATTAGGCTCGAGGATTCGGGTAGAGAGAAGACCATTCTTTCTCCCGAAGCTTTTAATTGGTTGGTCTGCATTAGACCATCCCATCTGCTGTACAGAAGCAAAATTCATTGCTTCTTGGAGCCCTACTTGCCCAGTCGGTTTGCCCGGTAGTTTGGGTATGATCAGTTGCACGTGGGCAATGCCGTCACCAGCTTCAGGTCCAGAGGTGGACTCATTGATGGAGTGCGGGGATGGCGATATTTTATCATGGGCTGTACTGGGGCAATTTTTATTGTGCCCGTCATTACACTCTCCATGGAGCTGCGCATCCTGCATTCGTATGCCCAGTTCTATGTGGCAACGAACACCTTCCATCGCGATTTTGATATGCATGGAAGCTTTAGGGTGCCCTCTTCCAAGCATGGGAGAAGAGTTAAAGTCCCCTCGGTTTCTTCCGACGAGGGTGAGGAGTCCGTTACCCCGGATGAGCCTCTGGTGTCGGTCCCTAGGGGTAAAGTACCTCCGCCTGCAGGGGCTTTGGTAGTTTCTGGGAAGCGAAGGGCTCCTGTTTCCAAGGAAGCTTCCCCTCGTAAGAGGAAGAAGAAGACGGTAAATCGTTCTCTCCGGATTACTGGCATTGATGCACCTGGAGGTGAACTTGCATCTCCCCGTGCTGGGGACGATTCTTTGATTGGAGGTTTCTCGCCTTTTAGAGAGGGATCTTCCACAGTTTCGGCTGGTGGTGCCGGAGAATCTCAGCTGGATGTCGCCGTCGCTGCTACTGCTTTAGGTAGTGGAACGAGGTCGCCTTCGGGGCTGAGTATAATAAAGTTTCGTATACCTCTAGTCGGATCGGCGTCGGGAGGGACTTCTGCCGCGCCTGCGAGCGCACCTAGCGCGATTCCAGCCGATGAGCCTTGGTTTGGTTTTGAGGAGGACCTGGAAGACTACTTGCCAGTGTCAGTTCGCAGACCCCTTTCTCCAGGTATGACAGCTCGCCTAGCATTATTAAGAAATGATTTAGCTGTACAGGCTGCAGATGCGACGTATATGCCGTCGGCCAGGGGTAAATGTCATCTTTTATGCCTCTTCTTTGGGAAAATTAATATTGCGTTGATATTAATTTCTTTTTGTCTTCTTTTCAGGGGAAGACCTCTTCGGAGAGGGTGATGTAGACGCGCCCGTTGGCTCTGTGTCAGGTCCTAGTGGTGACACGGAGGTACCTAATTTTGAAAAGGAGACATCTTCGGGTGCTGGCTTGCCTGTCGAGGAGACTCCGATACCTCAAGAGGAGGACGAGTCTGTCATTGCGACAGTACCTCTTTTGAGCATGCCGGTCACTTCGTCCAGTGTTGGCGATTCTTCTTTCATCGTACCTCCTGTTGAAGTGACGGCCGTGGCGACATCGTCTGTGGTGATCCCGGGGGGGGGAAGTCGCCACCATCGCGGATACTCCACGCGTTCATGCGGACCTAGTTGCACTGACCGAGCAGTACACCGGGATCTTCTACACCACTTTGAGAACGCTAATGTCAATGATGTTTGCGAAGAAGCTGGACTTTGCATCGCTGAAGAGGTTCTCTCGGTTCTCGATAGAGGCGGTCAGGGAATTCGGTGATGCCGGGGTAGCTGACGCGCTGGAGACGATGGTTAATGGCTTGGAGCAACCCATTAACGAATACCTGCAGCTAGCTCGAGGCAATATTGAAGCTCTGGTCCAGGCCAGATATGACTCCTTGACTACGCATCTTGTTGAAAAGAAGGAAGGTCTGAATAAATTCATCGAGACCAATCAGCAGGAGATGGATAAAGGAAAAGTCGTCTTGGAGGAGACTATCGCCCTTCAAATGAAGTGCCAGGCCGAGCATGACGGCAATGTAGCGAGGGTCCACAAACTGGAGACAAAGCTTGCTCAGGCAAAGGAGTGGGCTTCTCAGTCATCGAAAGGTCTAGATATGGTGAATGGCCGACTGGTCACAGCACAACAGAACTTGGCGAGTGCAGGAGTCGCCCGTGCCGGTCTCCTTCGGGCTAGAGCCGAACTGTCCCTCCTGATAGATGACGAGGCATGGTCGGAGCGGGTCCGCACTGATGTCTTGGATTCCGGGGCTGAGAGGATGGCAATTCTGGCGCAGCAGCTTCGCGACCTGACCGCTCCCCCTTCATGATGTACTTTTGCTTTTGCTTTTCAATGTACTCTTGCTCTTTTCTTTTCAGGAATTTGCCATTGATAGGAGCCATTAGCAGGTATCCATTAGGCTGGGCTAACCTGTAAGCATCGTTTGAGAACGTTGTCTCAATCACGTAAGGGCCTTCCCATTTGGGTTGGAATTTTCCTTTACTCCTGTGAGTAAGAATCATCGGCCTTCTTACAGCCAAAACTAGCTCGCCGGCTTTGAACACTCTTTCCTTTACTTTTTGATTAAAAGTTCTGAAAATGCATGCTTGGGAGAGAGCGATGCGCTGCTGAGCTTGGAGGCATTTCTCGTCTAATCCTTCTAGCTCTTGAAGCCTTAAAAGGTCATTCTTTTCTTGAGTTAACTCATTAGCCATGGCTATCCTGAGTGACAAAATTTGAATTTCGATAGGAAGAACTGCTTCACTCCCGTAGACCAATGAGAATGGCGTGCAACCTGTCGGTGCTCGTACTGTGGTGCGATATGCCCAGAGATATTCTCCCAGCTTCTCATTCCAGTCTCTCTTATTTGAAGAGACGAACTTCTTCAAGAGTTTGATAATGGTTTTGTTGAAGGCTTCCGCAAACCCATTAGCAGTTGGATAATATGCCGTGGAGGCCACATTTTGTATCCGATTTTTATCGCAAAACCGGTGGAACCCATGGCTGATGAACTGAGGCCCATTGTCATGGATTATCCTTCAGGGAACCCCAAAGCGGTAAATGACGTGATGCTTGATGAAGCTGGTCACGTTAGATGTCTTTACCTCAGCAAGAGGGATCGCCTCTGCCCATTTGGAGAAGTAATCCGTGATGGCCAGTATGAACCGGTGACCTCTAGAAGAAGATGGGTAAATAGGACCGATGATATCCATACCCCATGCTTTGAAAGGCCAGGATGCAACCGTAGGATGTAGATGTTCGGACGATTGATATATGAAGTCTGCATGGACCTGACAGGCTCTGCATCGTCTGGCATACTGGATTGCGTCTGCGATCATAGTGAGCCAGTAATAGCCCATTCTCCTGATACGATCCTGTAGCTTAGGACCGGATTGATGCGCCCCGTATACGCCGTCGTGAGCTTCACGGAGAATTTGTTATGCTTCATCACCAGAGAGACATCGTAATAATAGCCCGTCGTAAGACCGCCGATATAGGCATTGTGACGATGCGTCGAAATAGAAGCGTAAAGATCATCTTTTGACAGATATTGCTTCTTTAGGATCTTCTGGCAAGGTTCCGTATGCTACAAAATCTATAAAGGGACTTCTCCAGTCTCTCCTGCGAGGATCTGTGTCCACCGTGTAGTTGTATTCGATGTGAAAGTGGTTTTTCACACAGAATAGGTCTCTGTTAAGAAGGATTACCGAATTCTGCCTTCTTATAGGGGTAGCTAAATCTGCAGCTAGACTGGCTAGGGCATCAGCTTCCAGATTCTGAGATCGAGGTACATGCTCAAGGAAGAATCCCTTGAATGTCATGGCTATCTCGACCTTTGCTTGGTGATAGGGGATGAGGTCGGGATTTCGGACTTCATATGTTCCTCTGACTTGATTGACGATCAGCAGAGAATCACCGAAGGCTTACAGAGATTCGACCCCCAGCTCTTTAGCGACTTGGAGCCCGATTAGTAGAGCGTTGTATTCTGCCACATTGTTAGAACAGGGCTCACTAAGAGAATATGCTCGGTAGATAACGAGTTTATCAGGAGTGACTAGGATGATCCCTACTCCTGAAACCATGTTTCCCCTGGGACCAGTCCTGGAGGCGCCATCGAAGAACAGTTGCCATGCATTACCTTCCATTGCAAAATTACACTCTACAACTTCGTCGAAAATGTCCTCGTATAGTTTGGAGGCCTCCGGGATGGGATGAGCAGCTAGAAAGTCGGCCAATGCTTGGCCTTTGACGGACTTCTGAGGGACGTACACCATGTCATATGGCGTTAATAACATCGCCCAAGTCACGAGTCGGGAATTAAGAACACTTGGCTTGCTCATCAGTACCCGAAAAGGATTGATCCTGGAGATGATATGAATGGTTTGGCCCGTGACATATTGTCGCATTTTCTGAATAGCAAATATCAGAGCCAGGCATTCTTTCTCTACAGGGTTGTACCGGTGTTCAGCTCCGACCATAATCCTGTTGAGGTAGTAAATAGCTTGCTCGTGGCCCATATCGTTCTTTTGTGCGAGAAGAGCTCCCAGATAATGATCCATTACTCGAACATATAGCATGAATGGTGTTCCTATGACGGGAGGTACCATAACTGGCGGGCTAGTGATGTAGCGCTTGATATCTCTGAACGCTTGCTGACAGGCTTCGTCCCATATGAAGGATACACCTTTCTTTATGAGATGAGAAAAGGGTTGGCATCTCCTGGAGAGTGTCACTACCACATTCCGAAAATAGGGGTATTTTCGAATTTTTTCAATATTTAATATTATGTTATTTATAATTAATTAATTGCATGATAGTGTATTTGATTTAAATAATTTTGTGCGATGTGTAATTAAATATATAATTATATGCAGTGTTTATTTATTTTATTTTAGCTAGCAGACTAGACCTAGAAGCCCAGTAGACGAACACCTGTCGGAATTATAGGGTTCTGGATTTTATTATTTTATCTAGAATTTAATATTTGGAGATTGTAATTAATTACTGTATTTTATTTAATATTTTTGCGCATTGCCTTTGCTTCGATATTTGGAGCACTATCCAGACTTTTGTCTTCCAACAAATTTTACCATCTTGCCCTAGACGTGCCCGCCTTCAATTCTGCTATTTTTGTAACTCATAATTGTGCTCTCTGTACATTGTTTCTAGCCGCACAAAAATCGTCGCGAACGTTATTTTAAATCCCTATTTTTATATCGTTGTGCGTTCCAATTTAAATTGGAGGCCATCTTGACCTATTTTTCGTGCGACCCAAATTAGGGTAATATTCTGTTCTGAGTCTTCTTCATTATTGGTATTGATGACTTGACCTAATTTTGGCTCCAAGTACTCCTAATTAATTGTTGAACACAACTTACATTTATTTCTATTTAAATTGAGGATACTATTTTATCTGATTCTAAAATCCCAATTTAATTCCAGTGCCCTGCAATTTCAGCCCATACCCATCTTACAGCGTCCCCTGACCCTACAAAACATCGGACCCCAAATCGCCCGCCCAATTTTCGTCATTTTATGTGTTTGTGCAATTTCCCAAATTTAAGGGGGTCAAATTGTAAATTGGCATATGAATATATTATTATCTAATTATATGAGTATAGTAGGTACTTAAATAAATTCTATAATTAAGTTTGGTATATATATATATTTTGTATATATATATATACTTGATATAATTTCAAATATATATTTTGTGCATGTAATAAAATGTTTAAATAATGTATTAGCATAGTATATATATTTCAGTATATGTTGGTAATTGTAATTTAGTAAATATATAATTAGTATACATATATATATTCTTTTGTGTGTTATATATATGTACATGTATATTTTATTTTTCATTAAATGTTAAACATGTATTAAAAATGTGTTTTAGTATTTAATAATATATCTATAATGTATTGGCATATATATATGTGTATATATATTTTATAAACCCTTGGCATGTTTTTTAAAATATATACGTATACATTGTATATGTGTTTAATTTGATAAATATAAATACGTGTTCTACTATAAGCATTTTTAATATATAAACACTTAGCATATTTTCAAGGTATGTTTAATTGGTATAAATTAGTATATAAAAATAATAGTATACGTACTATTTTTGGTGTGTATATATATATCTTTATTGTTCAATTGACATAGATATATATGTGTAGGTATATTTTGTATAAACCCTTAGTACATTTTTATAATATATATACATGTATATTTTGTAGTTGTATTTAATTTGAGATATGTTGTATGTACATACAAGTATTAGTTTTATTTAAAGTGTATAGATTTATACTTATAGCTATTATTGTAATTAAGGGATATTAATATATATGTAGTTGGCCTATCTAGTAGATGACCCCTACCGTACCTAGCGTAGCCCTAAGGCCAGTGTATTTCTATTGTGTGTTAGGATAGCTTCTGTTACCAATGTTATATTGTAATGTGTTGATAGGACTGTTGGTTTTACCCAGGGGATACTCTGGAACAGGACATCCATAAATACCAGCTAAGGACCAAGGCAAGTACATTCTCTGATAATTTCCAATTCTTGATAATAGCTACAAGTTCAATGATCTTGAAATATTACAACTGAATCTTTGACACTGTGCTACACGGACTAGTATAGCTTGGATCTGCAGTCATGAGATGTTACCTTGATTATCGTATTGACATTATACACGACATTTACATTGACATTTACATTGACATTTACATTAGACATTGTACATAATACATTAGACAATGTTGTGTATTCGTGACGTGTCATGATTGGATCCACAGTACTAGTTGGGGGCGGGGAAATTGCTAGTGAGAAATGTGATCAAATACCTATCGTACAAGTTTATATTATTGGTGTTAATCATACCCCACGTATGATTAGCCAGACTGTAGCAATTGTACATGTCCCAAGCCGATCATATTTTGAAACTACAATCTCAAACCACTTAGAATAGTTACAGTTCCCTATTTTAAATCATATACTACATCACCCGTATATGATACTGTTCCTTGTTCTTTTTATTTCCATACATGCACTGACTATATCATATTGCCTGTCTCTCTTAGAAATTGCCATTGCATTTATTTCACTGTCTTCTCAGTAGCTAGCATGACATATTTTATTGTATTATAGACATTATCAATTAATGGAACTGTTATTTGAGATTGTTGCTTTGCTCCTTCCTGACTGGAAATATTTTTCCAGACTATGCCTTAGAGGACCGCTGTCCGACACTTTATGGACCATATGGTGAGTAGCTGCAGATTTGGTAGTTTAGTTGTGATTCCAGAGTTCTAGCCGGAAATTATTAGTTTCTGTTTATTTTCTTTTAGTAGACTATTTGGTACCGGATTTGTCTCCGGCCTTTTGATGATTCTTGGATATTGTTAAGTTAAGTTATTTCTTGTGGACTTGTGTTGTGTTTAATTTTAGTTTTATTATTCGAAATCTTATCGTGCTGTAATCCTGTGATTGAGTATATGTTCATCTTATTTGTGTCATCCGTGCCTCCTAATGGAGATTGGATGCTTGCGTGACATTAGTTAGATAGTATCAAGACCTTGACAGCGTTCTACCGCCGATGCTGCGGCGTAGGCTGGACGTACCCACGCACTCGTGCCCCTAAACCGGGTGCGGGTCGTGACAGAGAGGTTGGATATGAATCATCGGATATAAGCTAGACGACCTTGAAATCCCCTGAGTTCCCTCAGATTGCGGGGCGATCGCATTTCTAAGATGGCCTTGACTTTATCAGGGTCCACTTGAATGCCTTTGGCGGTGATGACAAATCCCAGAAATTTGCCGCTAGATACCCCCAGAAAGGACTTTATAGGGTTCATTTTGAGTTGATGTTGGCGCATCAATTCAAATACTGTCTTCAAGTCTCGGATGTGATTATCCCTGAGGCAGCTTTTGACAGCTACATCGTCTACATAACACTCCACTGTCTTGCGTAGATGCTTATGAAATATGTTACTCATAGTCCGTTGGTACGTAGCCCCGGCATTCTTTAATCCGAAGTGCATGACCGTGTAGCAGTATACCCCCAGTGGTGACCGAAAGGCAGTATGCTTCTCGTCTTCAGGATGCATCTTGATCTGATTGTATCCCAAGAATCCGTCCATGAAAGACATACGTTCAAAACCGCATGTATTGTCGATCATGACGTCTCTGATGGGAAGAGGGAACTCATACTTGGGGCAGGCTGCGTTCAGATCTCGGTAATCGATGCAGATCCATGCTTTCCCATTCTTCTTCATGACCGTGACAACATTGGAGACCCAGGCGGGATGTTGTTCCTCACGGATGAAGCCGCAGGCTATTAACTTCTTAACTTCAGCTTCAATGGCGTCCATCATGTCCGGGCGGAACCAGCGTTGGTGCTGCTTCACAGGCTTTGAATCGGGCAGTATGTTGAGTTTATGAGTAGCCACCTTTGTATCAAGACATGGCATATCCTCTTAATTCTACGCAAAGATATCGATATATTCTTTTATCAGCTGGGTAATTTCTTTCCTTTCTTCTTCGGAAAGGTCGTTACTGATAAATATCGGCTTTGGTGAACGTTCATCCCCTACGTCAATCTGGATAACTTCATCTTTTGTGGGAGGTTCTCTCTGCTCGAAGCGGAACTCCCATTGTGTATCTATCTGCTAAGCCCAAGCGTCATTCTCGAATGGTTCGGATTCTTGTTCGTCTGATTCGAAGGAATTCGTTGCTACCATATTTGTTGATAATGTTTTCTCGAGAGCATGAGATGAGCCGGAGGGCGATGAGCCGTCTTAAAAAGAGGAAAAGATATCCTCGTTCGACTTGGAAGTCGTAAGGGAGGTGGCATACCCTAACCCAGAACGGGTTCGTTGATAGTGGGGATTGCCGAGAAGCGGTGTTCGTCTGCCTTTCCCGTGGTTGAGACCTGGTTCCATTTTCAAGTTGTAACCCATATTTTGCATGATCTTCAAGGCTTACGGGCTGTACCTGTGAACTTCCATTTCTCTACAGTCGTCATCGAAGGAATCTTCTTGTATAGTCTGTTCGTTGCGCATGCGGCCGAAGACTATTGAACGCTGACCGTTGCGGGCAGGTGGAACAATAAAGATAGAATCCTCATGTGGTACATACATCGTGGTGACATTGGATGATGATGCCACTTCCCATATGTACGGATGATAGGAATCTATAGCTGCCAAGAATTTTTGTGCTATAGGCTCTATATCGTCCTGGGGAGAGGATTCCTGATTTGGAATCCGAGCATCGATATACCTTAAAAGTGGTCCTTTATTATTATCAGAAACTGCACTCCTGGTTGCATTTACATCACTCGACTGCTTGTTGCGCCGAAGGTTGATGATTAAGGGCAGAGGCTGCTGTCTCAGAGTGATCACTAGAGGATCACCCCCTTTCCCCGACCTGGTCTTGTTCAGGTGGATAGCCATAGGCTCTGTGGCTTTTGGACGGGTAGTCCGTCCTTTCACCTTGATTGACAGAGGTTGCTTGGCAGAAGGTTCTTCAGGCTCCCGGTGGGATTCCTTCTCTGCTTGGGCCTACACCTCTTCCGTGTAGTCTTGAGAGTATAACACGGCATCGGAGTAGTAGGATTCTACTCCTTTAAACGGGCTTAGGTCGGTAACCTCCGTTTGTACTGTCCCTTGGGTGTCTACATATTTGAAGCATTGATATAGAGTCAAAGGAACGATGTTGTGGTCGTGGATCCATGGTCTTCCCAGCAGGATGTTGTAGGATACCTCTGAATCGATGACGTAGCATGTAGCCACCGATCTGAGGTTGCCAATCTGGATCCTCAGGCGAATTTTCCCAACGGCTTACTTCTTCCGGCATTGAAACTCATAATAGTAGTGGTGGTGTAAGCCAGTTCGCTGGTAGGAATCCTCAGCGGTCTGAGCAGACTATGAGGAATGATGCTAATTGAGGATCCCGGATCTATGTGAATCCGGTCGACCTCCATGGAACCGACGTACCCGGTATGGTAGAGGGGTCTGTCATGCCCGTTATGTTTTAACAGCATGTCGTCTTTAGTGAAAGTGATGTTTGGGACCACCTCCATCACACTGTGGCATCGGGGACACACCACAGGTTCTTCATCAGAGGACTTGAGTTGGGTCAAGTATGTATCCGCCTGCATCAATGCTTCACTCAGGGATAGACGAGTGTCTTGGGAGAGCCTGTGTAGCTCGAAGTTGGACAACCTGGCTGGTGTATTAGCCAGTTGGGCCAGGATGTCGAAGTTGTATGGCTTCTCTAAACCTTTATTTTGAATGTTTTTCACAGGTTTATCGAAGCGCACTTCTTTTTACTTCCCCTTGTCTGCCGAAGTTGGTTTCGAAGGATCGGCCTCTGGTACGGCGGGCTCTAGTTCCGAAGGCTTGGCAGCTAAAGCGTCTGCAGGTGCATCTTCCTGACTTGCTCCGTAGTCCTTGAGGTAAGCCTTCCCTTAACGGGTTGCTGTGGCCAAAACCTCGTCTTCGTCTGATATCGAAGAAGTTGTAACCATATGGCATGGCTTGCACTTGGAGTTCTTCCTGGACTTAGCTTTAGTAGCATTAGTCTCTTTTTCAAGCTCCGACACCAAGTCTGGGTGAACCTACATAATCTCGCCTCTTTGGGTAGTTAGGGGTAACAGGTCATAATTTTGACCCCTAGCCGGAGGGAGATTAACGATGTTCATCGTTGTCCGGGAAATAGGTGTAACACCGTCCGGTACTTCTTGGGGAGGCAGATTGCCAAGTTGCAGAGAGATCATGTTGGCCGTGACCGTCTTCTCGCTATTGCGTAGGGTGATGGCTTTAGCATCGATCAACTCTTGGATCTTCCTTTTCAGTATGTAACACGCCTTTGTTGGGTGGTGTATGTATCTGTGGAAAATGCAGTACTTAGGGTTGTTAGCACTGCCGACTTCACTGGGCCGCCTCTCCTCCGGAAGGGTGATCTTGCCACTTTTGACGAGACACTCGAATATACTCGGGATATCGTCATCGTCGAAAGAGTATACCTCGACGGGCCTGGAAGTCCCAGGTTTTATCTGCGTGGTTTCCGCAGTCTTCTGTCTGGACATATTGATCGCCAGAGCTTCTTTTCCTTTGGAACTGCGAGGATGGTCGCCGTTGGGGGATGACCTCTTGCCTCTGTCAGAGGTAGAGATCATGATGCCATTGTCACGCGCCTTACGACTGTTGTCCTCGACGGCTACCGCTGAGATGATGAACGAGGGCCAATCATGGAACTGATATGGTCCTGTGAACACCGAGATCACGGGAAGAAGGTTTTTCCTGTAAATGTCCACCAACGCTGAGTCTGGAACTCCTGGAGGCATCTGTAAAGTGGCTTGGCAAAAATGTTCGACGAAGGTGCGAACGTCCTCCTTTTCCCTCTGCTTAACTTCAATGAGAGATGATATAGACATGTCTATTCCTTTCTCATAGAATCGTGTGAAGAATAGAGCCTTGAAGTCTTCGAAGGAAGTAATATAGTTGTCTGCCAGGTTGCGGTACCACTGGTAAGCTACTCCTGAAAGACAGCCCTTGAACACCCGGGTAAGGAGGGCGTCATTCCCTTGTAGCAACACCGTCATTATACTAAAATAGTTCATGTACTGACTTGGTGATATTTTTCCCTCGAACAGGGCCATCGTCTGAGGTTTGTACCTCGGAGGAAAATGGACCTCTTCCCAGATAGCTGGGTATGGCTGGTTGATTTCCAATTTCTTGAGCTGATCTTTATGCTTCAAGGCGTCAAATTGGGCTTTCAACTCTCGCACTGCTTGCATCGGATTTTCAGCTGGTAGCGAGACCATGGAATGGTGCAGAGTTGGTTGTATCGTGACTCCCGCAGGAGGTAGTACATTCTCCAGGTGAGGAAGTGAAGGACCAGCTGACTCTTGATCTAGAGCAGGCTCTTGGATCGTGTTGGATGGTGGTAGGTCCACCCCTACACGTATCTGAGTAGGCGGGATCGACGTTTGAGCCATAGCAGCCGCCTGTTGAGTTAGCATTATTTGGTGCATGTTCTCCATCATGGATTGCATTTGCTTCAGAGATGTCTCTAGTATAGTAATGCGTTGCTCAGCGTTCCCTGATGGCGAGGCTTCCTCGTGTTCATCTCCAATGGCATAAACTCCTATCTCCTTGGGCGTCATTGAAGGATGAGTATAGGTCGCTGCAGAAGTTGACTCTATACTCTCAGTATCTGATTTGGGAGACCGACGACCCCCAGCTTCGGAATAAGAAGAGCACGAAGTCAGTTGTCGTGGCCTTGAACGAGTGTTCTGGAACACCCCAGCTTCGGTGTCCCTAAGGAGCATGTTGAATTTTCTTCGGCTCAGAGTTCTAGAGGACGGACGTCTTGAGTCTGAGCTTCCTCTAGGTATATGTGAAGCCATGTTCACAGATGCATGCGCGGGCTCTTCTTCGAGGAAAGATGAAGAGTAGCTCAGCCGGTCAAAAACTGGCCGTTTTGCTTTAGAACAGCAACAATTAATTACAATCCTGTGACTATTACAGCAGTGCTCGCTAGGAGGCGTAATAGCCACGCTGGAAGATCCCCTCTCCTTGCATTTTTGGATTAGATATTTGCGCAGGTCAGGAGGAGTTATGGAAGAAGAAGATGATGGCTTGTTCCTTCTGTTCCCATTGGTGGGCATACGGATGATGGAAACCATAGTCTTCCCTGTGCCACCCGTATATAACAGGTTGGCCATCTGGGTGGCGGATAATCCCCGAGGAGGGTGTCTTTCCGTAACTGGAGCCTTCTTTACGCCTAGGGACTTCGCCTGGCGTAATTTGGAGCTTCGCTCTGGTTGGCGTAAAGCTGAGGATGTCCTCAGTCGGCCATCAGCATCTCGCGTAATTCGAAGGGCGTGCATATTGTTCCCTTGCTGGTTTAAATGCCGAGAAGTTGAGTAGTCCGCCACTCGCTTTCCCTTGCGGAGATCACAGGGATCATCTGGTTCTCCGTAGAGGTCAGATGTTATTTTACGCGCAGAGTGTGTCTTGTACTTCTGATTTGGCGCTGAGGCTTTATCAGAAGTTTTGTCTATTCCGCCAGGGACGAGAGACTGAATTTCACGCGCAGAGCACGGAGTATACTTCTGGGTTAGCGCTGAGGCATTGCCAGAAGTTTTGTCGGTTCTGTCAGAGATAGGCGACTAAATTTTATACGCAGGGCACGGAAGGAGCAATGCTACAACCTCATTGGTCGGAGAGATCGGAGAGATCGGAGAGTCCACAGGAATGGTAGAGGATGTCTTGGGCATCCAGACCTTACGCAGCTTCCTGTTGTTTTGGACAGAGAGAGAGAGTGAGAGCTGCCCTTTGTTCGGAGCATATCTTCGTAGGCAGACTGGTCGAACTGGACGACCAGTATCTTCTTCACGGATCCCACGGATACCGTATCGTGTTGAGCAATAGCTTCCTCATCAGAAGAGAAAGATGTCCCCAACAGAGTCGCCATCTTGTTTTGGACAATATAAACGAGAAAAGATTTGATGAATGCAGAAAACGAGGTCTTGTACGAAGATCCGCCCTTCTTTTATGTTTACAAACAAGATTGTACAAATTTGATCCTACACGAGGATGTCTAAGTATAATTTATTTAATCTGGGTGAATATTGCTATAGGTGTCTGATCTGCAGTCGATAACTTTAGCCCTTGGACCACACGATGTTGAAGAAGTGCCGTAGAAGACAGGTAGCAGCATCGAGGGTTGCTAAAGAGGGTGGATGCCCGATGCCAAAGTCGTCGATCCCTTCTCTTTGCCTGAGCTCCAGATTCTCCTCTCTCTCTCTCTCTCTCTCTCGACCGTCTGACCTTCGATCTTTGCGACTGTTGGATCTGATACTAGATTCTTTGATCAGTTTTCAGACCTAATTTCTTTGACCTTTTCCTATGTTGATAGAGGTCTCTATTTATAGAGTTTTGGTGACAGTGACCACTTAATCGGTGTAAAAATCGAGTAGTGGAAAGTACATCACCCTTTTACACAACGGGTTAAAATAACCAATGCCTGCGTATAGATGATCCTTTGAATGAGCGTATGACGCGGGTCCAACTAAGGGACAAAACACGTATAACTGCTACGAAGATCATGGCATAAAAGCCACGTAGGTAGGTATCCCTCGTATAGAAGAGGTTGGCATAGAAGCCAATGTCTGTCACCATGGCATAGAAGCCAAATAGTTATCAAACCGGTATAGAAGCCGAATAGGCGTAGAAGCCGAGTGGTCATAAAGGTCAAGTAGGCATAGAAGCCGAGTGGTCATAGAGGCCGAATAGGCGTAGAAGTCGAGCAGGCACAGAAGGCAGAATGGGCGTAGAAGCCGAGCAGGCATCGAAGCTGAATAGGCGTAGAAGCCGCTGCGTAACGTGCCAGAGTGATGATGTGGCCGTCTTAGCCGAAATTATGGCTCTTGGAGATAATCAGATCTCTTGTATTAAATGCAGAGATCTGCCCCCATCCTGTGTATTAAATGCAGATGATTGTCTTTAAGATTTGCCATCATTCTGCGCATTAAATGCAGATACGCCCCTTGAATCCTGTGCGAAGAGTAACCGCTGTCGTGGCAGTCTGTTCGTCTTCTGCGGAGCATAAAGAGCTCATGTTTGCCTGTGTAAAACTAGGCAGCGTATTCCTTTGTATGCGTAGGAGCAGCTCTCGTAAAGGGGATGTCACTAAACGACGGTTCGGTAACATTTAATCAAATCTCCTGCATTAAATATGGAGATCCGCCATTATCCTGTGCATTAAATACAGATGCGTGTTTTGAAGGTCTGCCACCCTTCTGTGCATCAAACGCAGAGACGTGCCTCAGGCATCTGTCAGTATTCGGCGCATTAATTGCAGAGACGTGCCTTGAGGGCCTGTTACCACCCTGTGCATTAAATACAGAGACGCGCCTCGAGTCCCGTACGGAGTGCAACTTTTGACGTGGCAGGCGATTTGTCTTTCGCGGAGCGTAAGGAGCTCTCATCTACCTGTGTAAAACTAGGCAGCGTATTCCTCTGTGTACGTAAAAGCGATTTTACGCAAGGGAAATGGCAGTATATGACAGCCTGGGTTGCAGTGCCGCGCCATCATTATAGCCGTCGCCTGGGTAGTCGAGCAGTATTCCTTTGTCAGAAGTCAAGACGTCAGGTTCATTACAGGATCTGACAGGTTCATTGCAGAGAATACGAAGCGTCCCTCGTACACTTCGATGCTGCATTGAAAGCGGATGAGTGTTACGCCATAAAGGCGATGATGCACCCTGTTTACGCCGAAGCAGCCTGGACATACTGCCCTACGCGGATGGTCCTCGAGCCTATATTTCATGCTGCGCTTGGCAGAGAAGCTCTGATTGCACGTTGAAGGCTCTGAAGTCCCCTGTTTACGCTGCTTTGCATAAATATGCTGCGTAGAGCTATCCAGCGTATTTTTTATGCTTCTACATCGTGTCCACAATTGGGTACGTGTAGGTCGTATCCCAATAATTTGGTGATACGTGTTGATTTGGGGGTTTTCTCTCCAATACGGGACTTTGTGCATGTCATATTTTGACACGGACACGTAGATTTATGTTGGACTCTTCGTATTGTTCATAAATAATATATTAGACTTGTTCGTGTCCTTCGGGGTACGTTTGGATGTGTGGAGGGCTCGTGTCGCAAGTGTATCCTAGATCTAGTGGGATACGGGAGCGATGCACTCCACGTGTTTGTGTATTTTATTTCTAGATCTAATTCCATTATTTTTAGTCATTATAATGTGTAATTATATATATATATATATATATATATATATATATATATATATATATATATATATATATATATATATATATATATTGTTGTGTATATATTTATGTAGCTATTATTCTACATATATATTAGCTATTAAATGTAGTAGTATATTTATATATATTATATATATATATATATATATATATATATATATATATATATATATATATATATATAATTGTATGATTATATATATACGTATATGTGTATGTGATGTTATTAATATGTATATGATACTATATTGTGTGTATGTTGTACTATATGTAATATAGTGGAGAGGTATATACATATATATAGATGAGCATGTATATATATATATATATATATATATATATATATATATATATATATATATATATATATATATATATGTGTGTGTGTGTGTGTGTGTGAGGGTGGAGAGTTGCATATATATGTATGTAGATGTATATAGGAGAAGTGTTAGTTGTGCTTGTGTGTGTGAGAGAGACTATTGGGATGTATATATGTATAGATATATATATTGATAGTTATATATATATATATATATATATATATATATATATATATATATATATATATATATACATACAACAACAGCTGTAAACCCCCTCGACAAAATTTAGGATTATTTTAATTTAGATTGAGAGACTAGTATTGATTTGGATACAATTAGAATTAATGTGCAATAATTATATGACTTAATACACATTACCGTTGCTTCGATGATTGAAGCGCTACACTAGTAGTTACCTTCAAACAAAGTTCATACACATTTCCTAGATATGCCAGACTATCCATCTGACCCTTGTGTAACTCTTAAATACTTAATATTGTGTTTCATTTTAGATGCGCAATATTCGTTACAAACATCCATGTATAATCCCAATAAAATCCTACCTTGCGCAATTGCCGTTCCAATCGAAATTGGAGGCACAACCTCAACCCAATTCCATATAACCCAAATTATGACATTTACCTATTTTGAGCCTGCTATGCCCATGACATTTGTGTCCCACCCAATTTTAACTCCATGTATCTTCAATTGATTACAGAACGCCATGTGCATTTATTTTTAGTTAAATTAAATTAGAGGCCAATCTCACCCAAAGCAAGTCCCAACCAAGCCCATGTACACTCTACACCCTTTCATATAGACAAGTTCCCCACCATAAAGAGCCCAGGCTAGCCCAAACTTTGAGGTCAGCCCATATTTCCCTCTCCTATATAAATACATATTTTTCTCTAATTAAAACCCTAAAAACCATATAGCCAAATACCTAGCCGAACTCCCCTCAACCAACCCGAGCATCCACCTTCCCCGACCTCCCCAACGCCACCACCACCTCAAGCCGCCACCACCACAACCACCTGACCGCCGTTGCTTCACAATCGACGCTGGACCACCCCCTTAGGCCACCTGCACAGACTTTCATCCACCCGCATCACCATCCCCTTCACCATCATCAACGACTACCCAACCCGACGACCCCCTTCCCGACTTCCCTCAACCAACTCTGCCACCCGCCTGACCACCGCCACACTATCTCAGCCACCACTGCCAGCCTGACCAGCACCACCTTCCCCACGACCAACACCGTCCCCCACCGACCAAGCCGCCGCTGCCGCCGCTGTTGTGACTACAACCGCTGCCGTTGTTTGTCAAACGACGCCGGAGCTCCGTCGATTGCCGGAGTACATGCACGTCGACCCTGATCAGCCACGATTAGGTAAACACCCTATTTTCTCTTCTCGTTATTGTGTCATTGAAATATTGTGTCGTTGTGTCGTGTGTCATAGATTTGGACACAAACTAAGTAATGTTAAACCCTATATATGTATGTATATATGCTTAATTAGATTAGATAGTAATTAATGAATTAGTAATTATCCTAATGATATGACCTATTATTAAGGACTTGTATTTCACCTAAAAACTTAGACATTGACCAAGTACCCTGTAACATAGGAAATAAGGACAGGTATTTTGTGCAAAACATAAGCAGCTTCGTAAATTCATAACTTTGGTAATTTATTGTCGTGAGGTACACGGTAACTGAGGACAGGACACATGTGCATCTTAGCTACGTACACACGCGACTCTGTAGTCGACCAGCTGTGACCCTTGCGTCAGTACGTAAGAGAAGCGTCCCAGTTTTGTGTATATTACTTTAGTGTCTGATGATAGAATTTGCTATATTATATTGTATGTTTAGGGTCACTAGACCAGCCAGGAGATACTTCAGGAGCAGGCTATTGCCATTCACAGCTTGAGGACCCAGGCAAGATACCTTGCCATATTTACTGTTTAATTTAAAATATGCAAATATTGTATAATATCTTATTGCTTTCTTTTATACAACTGTTCGCGTCCGAGATTGACTCGGGTGCAGTCGACGGATGCGTCGATGAGTAGTGTACTTGACCTAGTCACTAGTAGACTCACCCCATTAGGAGGATACTCTGATATCTTCCGAGACCTGACACTCTTACACGTTTTACGGTAACAAATTCATATTGTGATGCGAGTTCGCGTACTCGACTAGCTATCGGTGCGTGTGACATGCATCACGATCTAGTACGTAATTCAGGATTTTATATTAGTAGAGACTTGGCATATAGATACGTAGTATGTACGTCGAGTATTCGACTTGTATATCTACATTGGGCGGGGAGGACCACTAGTAGGCGTATGGGGTACACATATTAGAATCCGTAGTATCTGGAGGAGCCACGGATCCAATGACTTCCTTTATTCAGTTTCCACGTTCTTCAAAGCGATATGGACGATAAATTATTCAGCTTCCACGTTCTTCGGAGCGATATGGACAATATACTATTTAGCTTCCACGTTCTTCGGAGCAATATGGACGATATACTATGCATTTTCCACGTTCTACGGAGCAATATGGACGTTATGCCTACACCTACCCATACGTACCAAAGTTGTCCTCACATTGCATTCACTTAGATGGTTAGCATACCCTTTATTTTATTTTATTCAGTATTTATATATGGCATGCTTCTATGTATCTTGTTACGTCCCTCTGAGGACCTGGTTCTTTTCTAGATTTGGACGACGCATATTAATCTACAGTTTACGGGCCAGGACAAGAGACTAGGTACGCAACTGCAGAGGAGCTAGAGGTACTACCGTCAGAGTTTCTGTGATCATTGGTAGGCCTTCTGCCTAGGATTGGAGCATCATTATCTAGTCAGTCGATGCCCTAGTCATTACTCTTTTTATCTGTCATTCAGTACTTTTATTTCATTATAGTAGTGGATTTGTTCCCACCAGACATTCTTGGTTGTACTATGATATTTGAGACCGACGTTTATTTTTCAGTATTTATTCTAGTACTTTTTGGTTATATTTGTGGATAAGATTAGATTACCTGTTTGATGTTGATATTGGACTTGTTAGTATTTAGGACAGCATAGCACTCTTCGTTAGGATCCATTAAATTGGGATATCCTCGGAGACCTGACAGCTGGCTATTGCCACGTGGCCTGGTCCCGTATAATTTTGGGACTGGGGCATGACAACAGCAATTTTAGCAACAGCAGCAGCAACTATAGCTACAGCAGCATTGGCGACAGCTACGGTTCTAACAACAACAATAGCAGCGGCTTCAGCGACAGCAGCAGCAGCGCATTAGCAACAGCAGCAGTAGTCGCAACAGCAGCAGCGACAGTATTAGCGACATCAACAGTGTCGCAATAGCAGCAGAATTAATTGCAACAGCAGCAGTGGCCTATAGCGACGACAGCAACAGCCAACTGCGACAATTTTGCGTTTATTATTATACTTAAGTATATTTTATAAATAATAGATATATAGATATATATATGAATAGTATTAGTATATATGTATAATTCTAATTGATATTTATGCTTTAGTATACTATATTATAATGGTTAGTAGGTTAGTTTACTAGTATTAGTTAATTAGTATTTATTAGTAGCTTGATATTTATCTAGTTAAATGTTTAGATCTATATATATATATATATATATATATATATACTAGTATCTCTAAGTTAAGTATTATATATATAAATATGTGTACATGTATATAGGTATTAGTAGTTAGTAATTAGTTAGAGTTGTATTAGATTGATATATATATTAGTCATTAGTTTGAGTAGTTAAGGTAATTGATATGTTATGGTTAGTAGTTAGTTAGATATATGTAGTAATATATATATATATATAGTAGTTAGAAACATTATATTATAGTTAGTTCCTATGAATGGATATACATACAGTATAGTATTGGTTATATTTAGTATTAGTTAGGTTATATATATATGTAATTAGTTATATGTTAGCGTTTTGGATTACCTTGAGATGTACCAAGGTATTAGTAGTAGGTATTGGCATAGTAATAGGATAGAGGTAGACTAATTTTGGATTGGTACTAAGGTGACTAAAATAAGGTATATAGTATTGTATAAATATTAAATGCGTGGTAGTTTATAGTTATAGATGGGTAGTTAATATATATATACTAGAGCGACATTACCTTGAGATACCAAGGTAAATACCAAGGTATTGAGGATATCCAAGGAATTAGGTTTGGGTATTAAGATAGAGGTTTAGTGTTGCGATACCAAGTTGGTTCAAAACCAAGGTATCCATTTAGCATTTATAATTAGGATTTATATATTTAATATTGCTTATTATAGATATGTGATATTTATTTATTGTTTGCGTATCCTGAGATACGGTATCTTAGTATCCTAAGATTTACCTTGTATGACCTAGATTCATAGTGTATGAACCCAATATCATTGAGTTAGACTCATGCAACCTAGAAACAGGTAGTTTGACATAGTTGACCACAGTTTGACCATAGTTTGACCATAGTTTGAACATTTTGATTTAGGGTGACCTATTTTGACTTTTGACTTAGAAATGACTTTATGACCTAAAAGTTGACTAGTTTAACTTATTTTCTTTCCAGAACCTTGTATTAATGCAATATTCCATATATAGGTCTGTGATACCAGTTCGGACACCGTTTTGCATAATTGCTCTAGACCACAAGCGAGTATATTGTTTGATAGTTTCCATTACTTGATTACCACCACTATAATTCAAGTATTTAGAAATGTTACTTATGATTCATGACACGATGGTACACGGATTGGGATTGTTATTGGATCGTCAGTCATAGAATGTTACCTTGATTATAGAGATGGTATCATATACTGTCCTTGTTGGTATTAGATAAATTGAATATTGTAGATTAAATATTGGATAAATTGTCTAGTAACGTGTCATGATTCGATCCATCATATCAGTCGGGGCAGGGGAAATACCAATTAAATATGTGATCAAAAAACTATCAGCTAGTAGTGTAATCATTGGCTACTAACTAACCATGCAATTCACGTATGGTTGAGTTAGCTCCTTAGTGTAATCATTGAATCTTCCAAGCCGATCACATATTTAGTTAGTATCTCAAAACACATAGTCATTGTAGATTCCATTATTCAATTCATCGATTACCTTGTTCTATTCTAACATTATAGTTCATTCCTTTATTCTTGTATGCATTAATTTATATTTATATTGCTAGTATTGCCTATTATTTCATTATTCTTGATTATCAGTTATATTCTCATCGTAGATAATATCCTCTACTTTACTGTTTTATAGTTTTTGTTAATTAATTGAAACTGCTATTGGGTTGTACTTTGCTCCATTCCTGACTGAAAAATATTTTTTAGAGGATCCAAGAGATTGGTGTCCGACATACTACGGACCTCAGCCTATAGATGGTGCTGACTTGGACCCACTAGTTCTGGAGTGACTGCCGAAAGATTTAGCCGGATTCACTAGTTACCATAGTTAGTTATCTTTAGCATTTTGGTACCGAATTTGTTTCCGGCATATATTTGAGATTTGGTAATTATTTCTATTTGTTGTTGTTATATTTTTAACTGCATAGTTATGTTAGACTTCTATGATATCTTCTCGTGCCATAGAAATGTGATTGAGTATTGTATTTAATTAAGTTTATTACACTCTTCTTGGAGTTAAGATATTATTGGAGGTTTATGCTTTATTGTGAGATAATTAGATAGTATAGTTGACCAAGACAACGTTCTACCACCGATGTTGCAGCGTAGGCTGGGCGTTATTCCCGACTTGCATTCCTACACCGGGTGCGAGTCGTGACACTCCATGCGCCTGTGATCGACATATCTCTTCGGACCTTGATGGAACTGGATACGCGCATGTTGGGACTTGGTGCAGCTCCTCTTAGGCGCACCTTCGGAGGGAGAGAGATGATGTACATCCATTTTGTGTGCATCTACGGCTAAAGTCAGTGATATCTTTGGAGAAGAGTTTGTGTTTGGCGCCGCGACTTTTGAAACCCATATTCTTTAAACTTTTTGAGGTCGTACGGGCCTCGACAAGGAACTTGACTTGTTGACGGAGTACCGGTAAACCACGTGTGCGATTGCGGAGTGGGTTGATGATCCATCGAGTACCAACCTCGGGATTGGTGCAGCGGCACAAACATCCTGAATTTTATGAGTCCTGCGAGGTCTTACGGGCCTCATGGTAGAGTTCGGCCTGTCCAGTGTATCTTCGAACGCCTATTAGTTGAAGCGGACGACCAACATCCTCTGAGTCGAACCTATCTTGGTTATATCGGATTACGTTACAAGCTTCTTGTTGGAGGAGAAGCTCTTCCCCAACAGAGTCGCCATTTTTGTCATCGAAAAAAAGTATTTTGTGTAAAGGTGTATAATTCTTATTTATTGTAAATGAACAAAGACTACAAGAGAAACCCTATACAAGAGAATCTAAGTACAAAAGATCTGGACAAGTGTAACGGAGGAGATCGAGCACTGCAGCATCTCCTTTATTCTGTTGACAATCCGTGACCAAGAAGGTTGACGAGGCGGCAACGCTCTATCTTTTTCCATTTCTCCTGTAGAGGCGGCTGATGGCTTCCTCCTTATTTTACGTGTGTTTATGTATGGATCAATCCCCCTCCCTCCTCTTTCGTGTGGGAAAAATGCTCACTATTTATAGCTTTGGGGAGAGGCATTCATGCACACATTATATGCTACCGAGCGGCATCGCATGCTCCTGTCAGTGGCGTATGGAGCCTTGCTGCCACACGTTCGGCTGAGATCTGGGGTTACTGATGCCCATAATACTCAAGACATGTATCAAAGTTGATTATAATTTTACCTTGGGAGTACGCCCGCCTCGCGCATAAAAATGGTGCAATAGTGGTGCATGACTTTGCTTGGAGCATGGGAACACGTAATATGATTAGTAGTGCATGGCACTACTTGGAGCATGGGAACACTAACACATTTAGTGGCACATGGCATTGCTTGTCACACGGGAACACGTAATATAATTAGTGGCACATGACACTGCTAGGCACATGGAGACACTAACACGTTTAGTGGCGCATGGCACTGCTTGGCACATGACCTGTGTTCTCTTTGGCGCATGGGTAGAGATTTTTTATGCTTCTACCACTGTAAGTATAAGTTCGAGCTATGTTCAGATTTAGGGAAAATAATATTAGTGTATGACCAATTAGTGTAAGGATAGGTTGGTTTTAGTACGTATTATGAGTATCGGGTTGGATGATACATCGTAAAAAGTACACATATATCTAGTACTAGGGTCTGAGTTCAAATAGGGTTCATATTGTACATATAAACTTTAATGCATAGCATATCAAGGAGGTTGTGAGTTTAAATATCATATGTGTATTTATAGTGGACTGTGAGTGAGATGGTATGAGGGCTAGTGAGCATTTGATTCTAAGTTGTGGTTGCTGTAAGGGGATTGTAGACTAATATTGGGTGTCTGGAAGTATCAAATGAGATATTGTCCAAGTAATTAAGGGTAATTGACCTGTCATTGAGCATAGAGTATGAACAGAAGCTTGGGATTGCATTAAGATTTTAGGAAGTAATGTATGTTGTAGGTCAGTAGCTTGGTTGGGAGTGAAGTGTGTTGAGTGCTAGCAGGGTTAGTGTAGGAATATGTGGATTAGTGCTCAGGTGATAAGTGAGGGGCATGCTCAGTGAGTGTTTTAGTGTCAACATGGTGTGTAGGTTGAGTGAGTAGGTTAGTGCAGACATTGTGGTATAGGTGTGAAGGAAGTATATAATTAATGTCAAGGTAAGCTATTGTAGATAGGAGAATAGGGTAAGTGTAAATTGTAATAGGTTAGTGTATCCCTGATACATGAGAATTATTGTAAGGTATTACTTAAGTATAGGTAAAGTGTATGTTAGCTAAGGTATCAAGCCATTGTTGAGGTTTGATGAGGTAGATACCAAGTTTAGGCATTTAGAATACCAAGATAAGTTAAGTATTTGGGTAATAACTCATACTAAGCTAATTCTAGATACTATGATAATAAGAAGATGGGGAACAAGGTTGGTATTTGTAGGTAATGAGATATGGTGATACGTGATATCTCAAGTGTCTAGATATTAGGTAATACTAATTCATAAGCTATATATATAGATACTTGATATTAACTAGTATATATAACACTACTAAAATATAGAGGAATAGTGACGGTCATTTTCCATCGCCAAAATATCACTATTCACTACTAGCAACTACTCGGCGACGATATATAGATAAAACATACCCGTCGGTAAATCCCACGTCGCTAAAAGATTCCGTCGCCAATCAGTTAAATTTTTGACTATAAACTGGCGTAATTGCAACGTCGATTTACTTGACGTCTATACGACATTTTATGACGGATTCATTAAGCGGCTCTTTAGCGACGTATATGTGACAATAATTTAGTTTATAATGACTTCTAGATAGTGACAGATTTGCGTCAAAAATGACATCGGTTTAGCAGCGTTATAGCGACATTATTTATGTTCTTGATACTAAAAAAAGTCTGATACTCAAGTTGTCGACTGAATAACGACATTACTTACTGTCGGGCGAAAGTCGCCTGTTCGTCGATGTGTGTCGGTAATCCAGGCCCAAGAATAGAAATTTACTTGGCGACGGTTGTATCCGTCACTAGAGTGTCAAAAGTACGTCGTAGGTAGCCGTTAAGTTGACATATGTCCATCGCTAATATGCACATAACTGCAAAAAAAATTTTAAATACAGATATCCCAGCCTGTTTGGTTTATATAAAACCTATTAAACAGTATCAATATATCAACTACCCAACGCAACACGTTGTAGAATTCACGTCCAATAGAACCTTCAATGGCACAAACGTACGCTGGAAACACACAAGAGACATAATTCAGAAAAGACATATAATTAACATAATAAAATCAATCACATACATGAACAACATCCACAAGTCCACGACCACAAGTCCAAATAAAATAATCAAAGTACATGAACAACATCCATAAGTCAATGACAACATAAATAAACAATATCCATAAGTCCGCGATTACTACAACACAAATAAATATCAAATAAAAAGAAAATCACCGATCTAGCGATTTTCCCTGGTCACGTAAACATTTGAGGACGTCCGAAGAAATTTCATTCACTAATTTATATGGTAGTGAACCTAACGCCTCTGGCGGCAATAAACTTACGAGTCTCATCACTGCGTCAGCAGATAGAATAGGGCCGGAAGCAGCAGTAGGAGGAGCAGAGGACACAAGCGGTGGAGGTCTCATCAAGCTGCTAATTGACTCCTTCATACCCACTACTGTGGCCTGCAATATGGTCATTGCCGTAACAAGTTGCTCTATCCTATCCGGTTGTGCCGCAGCAGAAGACGTCGGTGGTGGAGGTCTCGAGTATACCGACATCTGCGATGCCAAGGAGCCGGTATCGTAGACGCGTCTACATTTTCTTCTTCTGCCAGCGGCCTGTACAAACAGGTCGTTCATCCAAGCGGCCATGGAAGAGTACTTTGTGGCGAGCGAAGACCCAGTGACACTCTCTTCTATCCCATCCTGAGTGGCCCGAGAGGCGCTCTCTGTTTGTAGAGACTGGAAGGCATCTTATCCAATGACCAGTACTTAATTTTCTAATGGACATCTAACTTGTAATATAAATTCTAATATCTCATATTATTCTAACTTATAATATAAATTAAAATACTTACAACAGTCTTGCTGACCTTCTCGTCCACGTACCTTTTGCCCTTCCTCCTCTTGTGCGTATACTCAAAACATCGACGAAACTTATACTAGAGGGATCTCCCCCCTCATTCGTCAGCTTCTCCGCCTGTATACGAAACATTAAGAAAACATATTAGCTTAATAATTAATCTTAATTAACTATATAATAAAAATATTTAAGTACTTCATGTTATCCTTCCAGGTTTCGATGGTGCATAGCGATGGGGATCGATCAACTAGTATACAGACTCCCATGAGATCATGCCTTCTTTTCTTGCTCGGACCTCTTCTTGACCTCAGGAGTATCGAGCTCCTTCTGCATCTTCTTCCAAAAATTATCACGGATCTAGGGTTTCTTGCTATTTTCAGCATTTACCCTTTTTTGTAAATTATCCTTCGTATCCCGCATCTTCTTGCTACAGGTGCCGCGATATGTCTTTTTGATCTCAGCATTGCGATGCTCGGGACACCAGTAGATTTTTTGACACACAAATTTAATTAAAATTTAATATTAATAGATTAAAAATTAATTAATAAATAGAATAACAAAAAAGATCGCATATACCTTCATCTTGTTAAGCCATATATACTACATATCGGATGACACATCAGAGAATCTATGGTAGGGGCCGTGGTAGTTTCCCCTAATGATTTTCCCAAGTGCTGGAGTAGCACTGTAGGGAAAAAACTTTCAAAAAAATAATAACATATTATTTAGTTAAATAAATAAATAAAATATATGAAATTAACTACATCAGATAAAACATATAAATTTACTTATAATTCTTTGGTCGTGAGCCAAAGCTCCTTTCTAAACTGCCCCTCTGGTCTCTCTGGTTGTGTCGGAGGACCATCCGGTCGGGGGATATACCGACCACTAACATCATACTCTAAGTCTGGATACTCCGGGGCCCATCGTACAGCTGTCGGAGTATCTGATGGACGAACTGACGATGGGGTACCAGAATCTGCATCAGATGATGATGGGGGCATACATACTAATGATGGAGGGTCGGGGATGTATGCAAAAAATAGCAGAGTATCTGTGCCTATAGCCGATGGCAGAGTGGGGGTGCTTGAGACCGACGAGGGGTATCAGGATCACTTGATAGAGGAGATAATCCATCCCCGGGTAGTATAAGATCACGACCACCTAGATCACGTCCACGACCACGATCACCATGATCACGACCATGACCACCAACCATCTATGATCCTGATTCACATATGTAGACATATAATAAATAGAACTAAGCAACATAATAGACATCTAATAAATAGAACTAAGCAACAAGATAAACATCTAATAAATAGAACAAACCAACAAAACAACTATAAAACTGAGATAGAAGTATTTTTAGTAAGAGATATAAGTATTTTTAGTAACAAAATCAAACTCCATCTCTAGGTACAATATGTAGACAATATAGGTAATCTAATTATCGCCATCATTATCGTCATCATCGTCATCGTCATCATCGTCGTCCTCATCCTCATCAAGATCTTCTTCATCTTCTTCCTCTTCATCAAAGACGTCTTCCTGGTCGTAGACAAGGCCTATCTAGTTGTGAGAATCACCGGCCAACAGGAGTATTGAATCCCGACTGTCCGAAAGGAGCGAAGCCATCAGAATATAGCACCAATCAGACATTTCTAGTCTCCGTAGCAAAGTCCGGATAATATCGGTCAAAATGCTTCCACGCCTCTCCATCAGAAGGATATGAAAATTCTCTATCATCATTTGTACGTTCCTCGATATGCCATGTTATGTGTTCTGCTGTATTAAGGGACATATACATCCTCTGTAAGCCCTTCGTTATCGATAAGTAATGCATGTACTTGTACAAATTTATTTTATTCTAGTCGACTTTTCTTTTCCCTAAACTGGCTTGTAACGATTCGCATGGCAGAAACTGTATCTTTCTTTGTCATCATTCTCCTTATAGTACAACATACATCCGTTGCGACAATAATATATCTTTTCGTACCCAGTCCGAGCTGTCGGACCATCATTTTTTATTTGTATAAGTTTTTAGGAAGCTCTTTTGATTATTTCGGAACACCTCTTTGACTAATTGTGTGATCCGATCATAATAAGCTTGCGGTAAGTTAAAATCAGACTTTATGTTCAACAAGCGCATCACTATCGACAATACTGAATGAGTCATACAACCAGGATATATAGGAGTATCTGCATCCTTAAACATATCATAGAACTCCTTTGCATCAGAATTCGGATCCTTCGAATTAAAATTAGGCCCTGCCGTATCATACACCATATCTCGTGCCAAGTTATAGTCTTTATATTCAATATAGTCTACATCAATTTCGATGGCAACATCCGTCGCAACATCCACAATAAAAGCCGACTGTCTTTCCGCATAAAGTTTACCTTGTGATGCCCGCAGGTTGTAATCACATATAAACCCCTTAAGGGTCATATGCTTCCTCATAATCACCACTTTTTCGTAACGTCTATTACGACAATGAGCACATGGACACTTAATTTTAGGACCATCCATATAATCAGGTTTGCTTATGGCATACTTAAGAAATATTTCAATGCCTGACTTAAAATTGTCACTTAGACCAATCCTTCTCTCGTATTGCCGCCTGTACATCCACGTACGATCAATCATGTAATGATCTATTGCTTGTTAGGTGTAAATTTTTTTGTATCGTAAGATAAAATACACATAAGCAATTAGATGTACATACAACATTAGATGGCCATTCTAAAACATTGTAGTTCATACTTTGTGTATTCTACCATAGCAAAAAGTAGAGAAATACGTGAAACAGAGCTTCACATCGAATAGATCAGACGAAAAAAGTTTTCCATAGCTGGTAGGTCATGTCGAAATCCTGTCGATAGGAAACGTTTCGACAGGAATCCGATTTGACCCATCACCTATGAAAAACTTTTTTTGCTGCTCAATATGAAGATCTACATCACATGTTGAGGAGTTTTTATATTCTCTACCACCTCCATGAAAGTTACAACATCGATATTTATTCAATATGATGTCTTTTCATATAGTATCGACATGAATTCGGATATCAATGGCTCAGAACACTACCCAAAATTTATTCTAGCATACATTAGTGTGAATTATCTAAGTTATGTACATCAGTGAAGTATATGTTCTTATCAAATATAGTATCTGAAGGATATAACAGAATTATGATGAACCCACATAATGTAATGCTAAGATATCAGCTCACAATATAAAATATAGTGATAGGTTGTGGTATCATCATTGCGAGGGATGGGGGCCGAAGGATAGTCAATGTTATCTTTGACTACATGGTCTCTACCTCGCCAGTCAAATGGCTTCATGGACTATGCCTCGCCGTTATTGGGCCAAGTCCTTGCCTCATAGAGAAGTAATACAAATTCTTCATATTACTTTGTAGGAACTATTAATTGTGTTATCTAGACTCTAGTATATATATTAGATATGTTCTTATAGTTTTAGTTGTGTTTGAGGATGAAAAGCATGTGTATCATAGGAGTATAATATAGTTAGAGGGTATCATAGATCTCCCCCTCTCCCCTTACATCAGTGTATTTGTACTTAATTGGAACCCGTGTTCCAAGCCTTTACACACAACCTGAGTATTATCCTTATTGTCCTTCTCCTTCACATGTATCCCACTACTGATACACTCACAGAGCACATTCTCAACCGTATAGTCCAAGACCCATATCTAACTGCCTGTGTACCCCTTATACCACTGATACATCACAACAATCAATCATTAAGATATGATACACTATGATCTAATACACCACTGTAATCAACAAGCCACTGCCCCCAACTAGTACCTAACCAACTGTCAGACTGATCATTGTTCCCCTTTTTACCTATGCACATATATGCACATGTCTGCAATTATAGTTCCCAAGTGCACTGCACCCATTGTATGAACCCGACTCTCCCTAAATACTCACTGTATAAGGCCTAACCCGAGCCTCCAATAGCTAGTCCCAAAATACACATAAGCCATAACATAAACACCTATAGTCGTAATAATAAATCATCACATAAATCATCCCCAAATGGTACACCTTAGAGTGTTGTTAGTAACAGTGCAAACCGAAGAGGGGAACGGAGGGAGGAGAGGGGAGAAAGACTTACAGTGGAGCGGAGGAGAGGGAAGCACGGCGGGAGGGGAGCGGAGGAGAGGGAAGCACGGGCCGAAGGGAGGAGAGGGGAACACCGGCGAGAGGGGAGAGGAGGAGAGGGGAGTACGTGCCGGACGGGAGCACGGGGATGGAGGAGAGAAGAGAGGGGCGCGGTCGATCGAAATAAAATTTTGATCTACCACCTAATTAATATAACCTAGGGCACAGTACTTCATGACGGATATGCGGCTTCCAAATCCGTCGCCACAACTAAACTATATAGGCGACGTATTCGCGACTCAATTATTGGCATAATATTTATGCTAAGTTTTTGAATATGGCTAATCGATTAAATTTAGCATTATGGTAATCAATCAATCACTATAGTATCTTCCACTTAAACTTAGAATTATCCAGATATGTAATATTTGCTTTTATATATTTTCTTGTTCGTCTAACATGTACTTGTAGAAAGAAATAAGTAAGATCATCAATGGACATATGTTATATGACGATGAGCCAAAGACGGCGTTATACCAGAAGATTTTGTCCAACCGCCTACGACTTATCTAGAACCTCGCACCCGGGAGTTCCTCTGATGTTTAAGAAGTCAGTAGATGTTTCAGAAGTTTGGCGTCATCAGTGCTCTTAGTTTTTATATACAATCTTATATTTTATTTCAGTCTAGGACTTATGTAAATCGAGTTGCACTGGCATAACCCAAAGTCCACTCAAATAAACTTCGAACCTAACCACAAAATTAGTCCACATTTATTCACAAAGCCTACCATACTTAGCAACCAAACTCGGGACGAATTTATGTCGAACTCGGACCAAACTCAGTTACCACTTTGGTATAAAATTATTATAGTTGTGTTATCCCTGATTTTCTGGCCCAACATTGAAAATTTTGAATTAAACCCCATCCGAATTCTGGCTGAATTCTATTTGCCAATACACTATAAATAGGATTGGATTTCCATATTCCTACTCACTCATCTTCTCTTAATCCTTCTATCCTATTGTGAGCAAACATCTGAGCCTTAACTTTTCCATCTCCAAGGGCAACTCCCTAGCCTTCCTTGTGCCAAGTGCGGTCTCGGTCTAGAAGTTTACAGAGTTGTAAATAGCTTGGCTCCATCAGTTTTTCTCTCTCTCTAGCTGTGAAGTTGCGAGACTTCGGATCAAATCTTGTAGTGTAAAGAAGTGGCAAGCCTTCAGATTAAAGCTTGTGATTCACTATTGGTGATTATAGTGGATAAAACTCTGAGCTTGAGTTCTCGGGACTGGACTAGTCCTCTCAAAGGGAAACTAGTATACATCTTGGTATTTGCGTTTGCTTTCTCTCTCTCTACTTTACTGCTTTACTTCACTGTCTTTATATACATTATTATTTAGCAACTGCCTTCATTATGATAATTTTTAATAGGGTAGATTATTTTGCTGCACTCTATTCACCCCCCTCTAGAGTTATCCTACGGACCTTCATTAATATCCATCCCCAGACCGTCGACATATTTACCTACGTTGTTCCCGCGTTGACTACGCAAACTGGTGATAATCTAGCGACTAATTGGCGATGACCAAGCGACGAAAAGTTATTTAATTCACAAATGGTGGTTATTGGTCGTCCAACCGATGGTGAACCGACGGTACTTGGCGACAGATATTGACCGTCGCCAATATTCTATCACTAAATTACTGTATTTTAGTAGTGTAAGTTATATATAATACTTAGTTATATTAGCTAGTTTAGCTAATACCTTCAAGGTATGGTCCTAGAAACCTAACCACAATCTAGTATCACCTAGTACTAACAAGTTTAGCCTTGCAAACAAATTAAAAGCTAGGTATGGACCTACAATTAAGGTATTGACCTAATGTAGCCTAGTTTTACTAGTGTGACCTAGTTTTGACCTAAAAAATTATATTTTAACTTATTTAAGCTTGTTATCACTTCATTGCACCCAAATGACAAAGAATTTCATATATAGGTTTGTGTGACACCAGTTTGGATACCGAGTCACATTATTTGCTCAGAACCACAGGCGAGTACATTCTCTTATAGTTTTTATTATTTGATATTTACTATGATTTATTATTTAGCGATAATATATTTGATTTTTGACATGATGGTATAAAAACTGGTATATAGCTTGGATCTTCAGTCATGAGATGTTACATGGTTCATTGTATTGATATTTGACCTCGTACACAATATTGACATTAGATATCGTACATGGTATTATTATTGGACCTTGATCATGTATCATAATGTGTCATGGTTGGACCCACTATACTAGTCGGGGCGAGGAAATGCTAGTGAGATATGTGATCATGTTCCTATTGTAGAAGAGTAAAACATTGTTAGTATTAAACATACACCTCACGTATGATTAACCAAGCTATTTAGCTATCGTACAAGTTTCCAAGCTGATCACATATCGAAGCTAGTATTTTAAAACACATTTTTAGTTATAGTACTTCTAGTTTATTTCATTCTTATTGAATTGTACTTTCTTATCCTGTCTAGTAAATTTTTATTGCATGTATGCTACATATTCAGTGTTCACTTAGTCCTTATATTGCCATTGCTTGGATATGTTGATAGTTCCACTTTTACTCATCATTTATTTTATTTACTATTACTATTTTATAGACTTTATCAAATAATTGAAACTGCTATTGGGTTGTAGTTCGCTCCAATCCTGACTGGATAATATTTTTTAGAGGACTTGAATGATTAGTGTCCGACATATTATGGACCACATGTGGATGAGGGTGTGGCCTTGGACCCCGTAGCCCAGGAGTGATTGCCGGGAGGTCTAACCAGAATTACTAGTTATCCTAGTTAGGTTTCATAGCATTTTGGTCCCGGATTTATTTTTAGCTTATATTTGAGACTTTTGAATATTGTTGTTGTTGATGTTTAGACTATGTAGATGTGTTAGACTTCTTTGATATCTTATCCTGCTTTAGATATGTGATTGAGTATTGTGTTGCTTTAATTATCTTGTCCCCCTTATGGAGTTGAGATATTATTGACTGTTAAGTTTATATATTTTGTGAGATGCTAGATAGTTAGTGAAGACCTAGGCAGCTTTCTACTGCCGATGCTGCGGCGTAGGCTGGACGTACCCACGTACTCGTGCCCCTTAACTGGGTGCGGGTCGTGACATATTTTTGTGATGTCCAACGCATGTCAGACTTCGCAATTAGTATTATGTCGTGGTTGTGCAACAATTTAGTTGTACTGCTGTGAGTCTGCGATAGGATATATGAAATAGGATATAGGATGAGAGAATATGCAATCATAAATTAGAATTTCTTGAGAGATTTCGGGGATGACCCCTGAGAATATTTTTATAGACCTTATTGCGAACCTATTTCCACTTGCTTCGTATCAATTTTTGTCTTTGCGCTTGTTCATTATTAAATTTCATTCTTGTATCGAGATAAATTTTATGGACTATATCGAGGAATATTCTGATATCGTATTTCGATAAGAACAGTGAAAAAGGCAACCGTCTGCCTTAGTTATGGAATCTAGAGTTTATCGCAGCCATATTAGCTGGCGTGGTGAAGACATAGAGCCTAATTTTGGATATATTTTCTTGGTTAAGGAATTTAGAGTTTTTGCAGCCTAGCTAGCGGCAATTTTTTTTTTAGATACCATAATTCTAGAGGTATGTACCTTAGTTACGGACTCTATAGTTTATCGCAGGTATGCTTACTGGCATGGCGAGAATTTTAGAAAGCATGATTTAAATAGACGTGTATGATTATCAGATTGTATCTTAAATTGGTTCTTAACATATCATCTCTATCACTCAACCATGTCATCATTGAGTTATGTTCCACCACTCTACTAGTTCAGGATAGAGATATCTTTAGTTCCTCTAGTTCAGTTTCTTATAGAGTTTTACCTTTAATAGTTCCTGAGGCAGCTTCTTTGGATAGTGTAGTAGTTTGGTAACTTGCAGATAGTTTAGTGTCAAGTTGAGTATCATTGTTTATTATTGAGAGTATAGCTTATGAGTTAAGAGTGGTTCCTTGTATGGTATGAAAGCAATAGGTATCAGTATATAAGCCTAGAAGTAACTCATAGTATAGTACCATTTGTAGCAACAGTTGTAAGACAGGTGCTAGAATATAGTTAGTAGTTGCTATCCTAGAGTATTAAGTGAATGTGTCTAGTATAGTTATAGAATTAGTGTCTGTGTACCAATTTTTCTTAGAGTGTGCAAGTAATCAGGGTGTACCAAGACTAGAATGAGTGGAATGTGATAGGTGGAGTGTGTCAACCTGGTATCAGTGAGTATTATTGTGGGTGATTGTATTAGCTGAGTGTATCCGTGTGATATTAAGGTAAGGTATTTAAAGGAGTATCATATGGAATAGGAGTGCAGGTATTCCAGGAAGTGAGAGAGGTATAGCTAGGCCACCTGTGGCATAACAAAATATCCTGCACCAGCAGAGAAAGCCACCCAGCAGGGCGTGGCATTTGCGATGACGGTCGAGGAGGCCGACGCTACAGGTGATAGGTTAGCAAGTTCTGTTCTTCTTCCTGTCCTTTTTTTATCAATTGATTTGATTGCTTCCTTATTACCTTATAGTTGCTTGTGCTATATAGTTAGTACAGTTAGCAGTATACCCCTGATAGAGACTAAAATATTATGACAGACGGAGACCAACACCATGCATGTTGATATAATTAATGACTTCTTTAATTTGCATACTTGTATGATTTAGATTGGATTGGGGGTTTGACCTAGAAGGGGTACGACCATCTTTAAATTTTGAGGACAAAATTTTTCTAAGAAGGGTAGGATTGTAACTACCACATTTTAATATCAAAGGTATTTTTTTCATTTTACCATTATTTAAATACTAGAAAATTATATATTAATTATGTGGCTAATGGGTTAACTAACAAGTTTAGACTAGCTTGGTTTGAGCCAACTTGAGTCATTAGTTTATTCATGACTAGATTAGGTCTATTAAACACATTTGGACTCAATAATGGAATATTCTTTCCTATGGTTAGTTAGATCCTATTCATGAGAGATTTGAGAGGGGCTTTTAAGTCTTATTATCTATTCCTAAAACCTAACCCTAACCCTATTAGGAGGCTATATAAGCCTCTTTATTCATTAATAGCCTCAATTTATCTCCCTAATTAGGTCATCCCAAAATTGGAAGCAAACCCTAATCCATCCATTCCCAAATCTTACCCCTCTCATTTTTATTTCGAGGAGGCTAAGGGGATTTTCATTGCTAAAGGAGATTGGAGGAAAGCATTGGCTTGAGGATTGTGCCCAACTTCTTATTTGTGTCCATTGGTGGTGAAACATTGAGAATCCATCTTCCAATATGTATAATTTCTATTTCCCTATTAATTTCTATTCTAATTGATGCATTAGACCTTTGTGGACCTTCTCTTGGTAAGGACTATCCATAGGAAGAAGAACTATGTGCGAAGGGTGTCATTTTCATGAGTTATATAGGGTTTTCTATGCCCCTTGGTGGAGTTACGAATTTGTGACCACCAAGTGTTTGAGGGATGGTATTTGGATTATTTAAGAGTCCAATTCAAGAGGGAAATGTAAGTTCGTGTCCACAATTGGATACATTAAGAGCGTATCTTGATAAGCATGGATAAAATTGAGGTTTTCATGTATTTAATGCTTTCTAGTATCATATTATACATATAATACCAAATATAATGTTTATATATATTATACATATCATAAATTATATATATAGTGTGCATCATTTGTTATTGATAGTGGTATCATGGTTTGGGAGGAGTACCACAAGTGTACCACAAGTAGTTGGTGAGTATTTTGGTGTTTCACACCAAGTGTTTGTTATATGGATTAGTGTTGTGTGTGTCTACCTATGCTATGCATATTATATATATATATATATATATATATATATATATATATATATATATATATATATATATATATATATATATATATATATATATATACATGTATATATGTATGTTAGAGCTGAGGAGGAGATGATGGTGATGTGTATTGATTGGGTGGACTGTGTACAGTATAATAGAACTGTGTGTGCAGGTGTGTGGGTTTGTGTGTGGTGTCTGATACACAATGGTATCAGGATTAAAGTGTGAGTATCTAGTGGTGTTTGTGTAGTTTTATGTGTGTGTGTGTGTGTGTCAAGGAGCTCGAGGGAAGGGAATGTGATGCAACAGTTGTAGGCAAGGGTTGGCAGCAAGCTAAGCAATATTTGAATGCAGGTTATGTCACGACCCGCACCCAGTGTAGGGATACAAGTCGGGACTAATGCCCAGCCTACGCCGCAGCATCGGCGGTAGAACACTGTTTTGGTAATCTATCTAACAATATAATATGCCACCAACAATATCTATATACTCAATCACAGATATATGATGGAGAATAGCACAAATATGATAAAAAAATAGGATAGTCACAATACAACTCATGAGTTAAAATAATAACATCAATGAGTCTGAGAAAATATTAAACAATAAGATGGAGACAAATCCAGTACAAAGAGAATAACTAAGAAGCTACAAGTCCTGGGTCATCTGTCTCAGTCGGGATGAGTCCCTCCTGAGCCAGGGTCTCTGACTCTAAGCCCACAACATCCTGAGGCCTGTAATGAGTAGGGTACCACTCCTTAGTGTCATTTGGGAAAAATATATCTAGTCAGGAAAGGAGCAGAGTACATCTCTAACAGCAGTTCTAATCAATGATATAAACTATGTAACAGCAAATAGATGTGAATATACAAGATGCAACAATAGATACAAGATATATACAATAAAGAAAATACTGGAAATAAATACAAGAATGAATAATATGGCTTTGAACAAGAATACTAAATGACTAAGTGAGTGAGTACCAGCTTTAACATATGATCGGCTTGGGAACTTGATACAAAATATATGGCCTGACTAATCATACGTATAGTGTATGATTAATACTATTTAATGAAAAAGACTTGATACAAGGAGGGTATGATCACATATCTACACTACATACTCCCAAACCCAGACTGGTATAGTGGAATCAACCATGGTATGTTATGGTACGAGATTATCTAGGAAGGTAGCAAGTCTCCCCGAGAATCAGTGTCTGTACATGTACAAGAAGAACAATGAAACAAGGCTTGCACAAGATACACCATATATACCAAGGAATAATATCTCATGACGAGATCCGGATATACCAATCCGTGTAACCATCGTGTCAAGAAATCAAGGATATCTATACTAGATACAATGAACATAGAGGATATCATAAATGAGAAACTATCAGAGAATATACTCGCCTGAAGTCTGGTAAATAGTATCACAGATGTCCGATACGGTGCATCGAAGACCTAAATAGGGAATAATATCAATACAAGGTTTCGGAATAAAAATAAGTTAAACTAGTCAATATCTAGGTCAAAGAGATATTTCTAAGTTAAAATTGTTAAATTAGGTCAACTCTAAGTCAAACCGGCCAAACTTGATTAAACTACCTATTTCTAGGTTGCATGAGTCTATTTATATGATGTTGCCTTCATACACTAAGAATCTCGGCCATACAAGCTAAACTAGGATACTAATATACCGTATCGCAAGATACGCAATCAAGAGATATAGAAATATCATATATGCATACACAAGCAATAATATATATATACCAATCCTAATTACAATTGCTTGGCTTTGAACCAATGTGGTATCGCACTACAAAACCTCCATCTTGATTTTTGAACTCAATACCTTGAGTATCGGCCAATACCTTGGCATTTACCTTGGTATCCCAAGGTAATTCAATACCTCATCAAATAGCTACTACATATATAACCTTCAACCAATATACTAATATATACTAAGTACTATAATATATATCAATACAACTATAGATACTAACTATAATACAATACATACATATCTATATACCAACATTTAGCTAATATAACTAACTACTAATATATATACATACTAGTATATAGTTAGATAGATACTACACTAGCTATTACCCAATCCACTAACATAACATATAAATATTAGATACTAACTAACTAACTATCACATAACAAGTACATCTGAATAACTATCTATTTATACTAACTATTAAACTAACTATTACTAACAATTATACTAAACTAACTGATACTCTTAACTATTCTAACTAAACCATTACCCAAACTCAAAGCTAAACCCATAACCCCTTGACTGAACCACTACCCACTGATACTGTACTATGTAGAATACTGCACAGTGACACTACATATGGTACCTCAGTAGAACTCCCTACTGCTTGATTGCTGAAACTGAGACTGCACATGCTGTGTAGTCTCACTGCTTAGTGCTAAAAACCCGAGCTCCTCCTGCAGTTGGCTGCTGTGCCTCCCTCAGTTGCTGTACATCAAGGTGTACTACTCTTACTGTGACTGCAAACTGCTACTGCTTGATGCCTTGTTGAGGATGCCACCGCTTGCTCCCTGCTCTTCCATGCCCGATCCCCCTTGATGAACACTGAAACTGTACTGCTAAGTGAACCATTGCTGCTGTAAATTGAATGCACTACAGTTCCTGTGTTGAACTGAGCTGTAGTTGATACAGTACAGATACTGCATAGTAATATGCAATGCTTCACTGTACTAAACTCTCTTGTGCCCGAGCCCCCTTAACTGCCCGACCTGCTGCTCTCCCTCCTTTGTTGCTACTGTGAACTGCACCCTCACTCACTGACACACTCTCACACTCAACACCTAGCACACTCACACACATACACATATATACATCTATCTAAATCAATCTCCCTCTCTCTCTCTCTCTCTCTCTCTATATATATATATATATATTTATATATATATATATATATATATATATATATATATATATATATATATATACAAACACTCATACATACATATATATAGTTATATATATATATATATAACTATATATATATATATATATATATATATATATATATATATATAGTTATATATATATATATATATATATATATATATAGTTATAGTTATAGTTATAGTTATAGTTATAGTTATAGTTATAGTTATAGTTATATATATATATGTATATATATATATATATATATATATATATATATATATATATATATATATATATATATATATATATATATATCCTCTATATATAATTATCATATAAACATACTCATATACATATACCTATCATATACTATATCATACATATAAAAATACATAAGCATACATAGAAATGAGGACCAAAAACCAAACACGTGGAGTGCACCGCACCCATATCACACTCATTCTATGATACACTTACGATACGGCTCCAACACACAACAAAACGTATTCCGAAGGACATGAGCAAGTCTAACTTACTATTTATAAACAATATGAAGAGTCAAACACACATCTACGTGTCTGTGTCATAATGTGACTTGCACAAAGCCCCGTGTCGAAGAAAAATCCACCAAAACAACATGTATCACTAAATTGTTGGGATATGACCAACACGTACCCAATTATGGACACGACACTAGCCACAAATAAACAAACACATGTGAATTTGATCTATATGATCAATTGACCAACACAACAAGTGTCAATGCACATAACTTCCACCATAGGCCTCCTATGAACCTAATTCTAATTTCTATGGGTAGCCTATGCATTTGGGTTGGTTTCTCATGGTTAAATCTTATATTTAGAATCTAATTAAAGGATAAAAACTGAATTATACCTATTGGGAGATGGATTTCTAATACAACCTCCAAATTTGATGAAATTGGCCTCCAACTTGTAGATCTTTGCTCCTTTTTGTAGATCCTTCCTTCCTCCTTTTAGATCCTTGCTCTACTAGCCTCTAATGGTAATTTGGGAAGGAAATGGGATAAAATTTGGTAGGGAATTGATATGGGAATAAAGGAATTTGGTTGAGAAAAATTCTAGATCTAGATATGAAATAAAAAGAGGAGAGTGAAATTTCCCCCTATTTTTTAAATGGCCGGCCCCCTTAGCCCCCTCCCAAGTCACTATGTAATATCCATTATACCCCTTGGGGCCTCTAATGAAGAAATAATTAAGGAGGGAATGTTCTAGTCTAATGGTTTAATTAAATTAATCATCCTCCTAATCAATGGGCTTCTAATTGGGCTCAATTCTAACTAATAATAAAAGTTGGTCCATGGATCTAATCTAAACTAGTTAGGTCTACTAACACAAGTCAAAAATATAAAACTAACATCTAACAATAATTAAATAATACAATAAATAATTATTCATCAAGCACAATATTTAATAAATTATGAAATTACCAAAATATCCTTTTCTAGAAAATATGGTAGTGACAGGTTACTAGGCAAGTACTAAGTAGGTTCAAGGGGGAAAAGTTGAGCACATCAGCTAGGGTGTGAGGGGTGATCTAGAATACCTACCAGTAACCGTGTTGGTATTTGGAGAATGAAGGTTTGTGATTAAAGTGTTTGGGAGTTTTCATTAGGTGGGGGGCACAACATCTGTTCTGGAATAAACAGCAGGTAGAAGGGATCGGGTAGACAAGTGTGCGAGGGTAAATGTTGTAGGCAGTGCAAGCTTTGAGTGTGGCTTGCAGGCAGGCTTTAGGAGGGGGGAAACTCTGTTCAGATATGGGAAATAGGAATTTTGCCTGGGCAAGTGAGTGTAAGTGTGGATGTTATGAGGGAGTGTAGTGTGATATAAGAGTGTTGTGTGTAGTCTCTAAGTCGGGTGTGCTTCCATGTTGCAGCAGATGACTTCAAGTGTTGACTGCAATATATAAGGTCGAGCTATGTTCAGATTTAGGGAAAATAATATGAGTGTATGACCAGTGAGTGTAAGAACATATGGATTTTAGTTCGTATTATAAGTATCGGGTTAGATGATACATCGTGAAAAGCACACATATATCTAGTATCAGGGTCTGAGTTCAAATAGGTTTCAGATTGTACATGTAAACTTTAATGTATATCATATCAAGGAGGTTGTGAGTGTAAATATCATATGTGCAGTTAGAGTGGAATGTGAGTGGGAGAGTGTGAGGGCCTGTGAGCATTTGATTATGAGTTGTGGTTGTTGTAGGGGGATTGTAGACTAATATTAGGTGTATAGGAGTATCAAATGAGATATTATCCAAGTGATTGAAGGGTAATTGACCTGTTATTGAGTATGGAGTGTGAACAGAAGCTTGGGATTGAATCAAGATTGTAGTAAGTAATAGGTAATGGATGTTGCAGGTCAGTAACTCGGTTAGGAGTGGAGTGTGTTAAGTGATAGCATGGTTAGTGTAGGAATATATAGATAAGTAATCAGGTAACAAGTGAGGGGAGTGCTCAGTGACTGTCTTAGTGACAACTTGGTGTGTAGGTTGAGTGAGTAGGTTAGTGCAAACATTGTGGTATAGATGTGAAGGAGGTATACAGTTAATGTCAAGGTAAGTTATTGTAGATATGAGAATATGGTAAGTGTAAATTGTAATAGGTTAGTGTATCCCTGATACATGAGAAGTAGTGTAAGGTATTACTTAAGTATATGTAAAGTGTATGTTAGCTAAGGTATCAAGCCATTGTTGAGGTTAAATGAGGTGGATACCAAGTTTAGGCATTTAGAATACCAAGATAAGTTAAGTATTTGGGTAATAACTCCTACTAAGGTAATTCTAGATACTATGATACCAAGAAGTTAGGGAACAAGGTTGGTATTGGTTGGTAATGAGATATGGTGATACAGGGTATCTCAAGTGTCTAGATTAGGTAATACTAATTCATAAGCTATATATATATAGATACTTGATATTAACTAGTATATATAAGTTATATATAATACTTAGTGATATTAGCTAATACCTTTAAGGTATGGACCAAGAAACCTAACCACAACATAGTATCACCTAGTACTAACTAGTTTTGCCTCGCAACCAACATAGAAGCTAGGTATGGACCTAAAATTAAGGTATTGACCTAGTGTGGCATAGTTTTACTAGTGTGACCTAGTTTTGATCTAGAAAATTATATTTTAGTTTTTTTAAGCTTGTTATCACTTCATTACACCCAAATGACATAGAATTTCATACACTACCAAAATCTGCGCTATTAGGGACTTTGTTTAGCGACACAAGTTATTGAAGTCCCTAATTTTTGTAATATTAGCGATTCCAATAAAAAATATCGCTAAATGTTGCTAGTTGAGACATTTAGCGACGTTCAGCGATAACAATTTCTTTTATAAATATACGCCTGTACAGGTCGACGATCGTCGCTAAATTTTTAATAAATATCAACGTTTTTGTGACATGCAGCGACGATATTTCCTATTGTAAAAATATATGCCGGCAAAGGTCGTTAAACGTCGCTAAATTTTTAATTTGTAGCTATATTTTACGATAATTATTTCGTCGTCGTATTTTTATTTATCTACGATGTTTAGCAATATTTACTTTATCGCTAAGTTTTTATTTATCTACGATATTTAACGACGTTTATTTGAGTTTGAGACATCGCTAAATTATTTAATATATGGTTGGCCGGTTCTTTTCCCCCCATTCTTAAGAGTCCGAGTGAGTCCAGCAGGAGAGAGTTGACCATCAAATTGTGTCTCTACGTGACGAGTTAATGGGAAGGATTTTTTAGCAGCCCCAGTCCCATCCGCAGATGGACGATATGAGGATCTTAATACGTTTTGAAACCCTCGAGCATAACCTTTTGGAGCTCAGGACTATGACCGAGGCGACACAGCGAGACATTACGGATCTGGCATCATCGATACAACGTTCCGTCACTCAGATTATTAGTGTCATGGATTCATATAATTATCGGCTGTCAGCATTGGAGCGGATACATCCTTCTGGTTCACCGGCATCGACACCGACTCCACTGACGACATTGCCTCCTAGTTCGTCATCGGTGGCGCTTTCATATGACCAGTTGGACTATATCGTATCCTAGTTGCGCAGCAGTTTTCCTCCTCCTCCTCCTGATCAACATTAGTCCTAGGTTGGACAGATAGTTGTGAGTTTGTGTGACATTGGCCCATTTGAGATCTTTTGTATATATTCTTTTAGTGACATGAGGATATTTATTTTATAATTTTATGTATATTTGAATTTGTATGACAATGGCCAACAGTGACTGTAGATTTAAAATTATCGGTGTTTAATAATCTGCTTATGTGAGACATTCCATCGTAGGAGTCTATTTTTATAAACTATGAATATATTTCTATAAACTACTGGCTGAATATTGTTATATAAACTATTATGTAATAGTCTGCATATATTTTTATTTTTTTACAGCAATTTAGCGACGTTTAGCTACATATATCTTTAATAGGTATCAAAATGTCATAAATATGTTGCTAAACGTCGCTAATATGCTGACATGGAAATATCTGCCATGTTATTAAGATGTAACTAAATACGTTGCTAAACGTCAATACATTCACAAATATATTCACAAATATTAGCAACGTATCTGCGTTGATAAATATCGCTAAGTGAGGAATGTCAGCAATATTTTGTGACACAATAAACGTCACTAAGTACAAAAATATCAGCGACATTTTGCGACCAAGTTTGTGTCGCTCATATACCGACGTTGCAACGCATAACGTCGCTAATTGGAGAAAAAGTGGCAACGTTCATACGTCACTAAGATACGTTGCTAGTTGCAACGTGTAGCGACGTATATCCTATCAGTGACTAGCTAGATCATGACAATTATAAAACATCGGTAATAACGTCACTAATACGTTTTAGCGACGTAAATTTACAATTTATCGATATTTTTTGGCGTCGCTAACCCTGCAAATTTTAGTAGTGATATAAAGGTTTTTATGACACTAGTTTTGACACTGGGTCACGTTATTTGCTCAGGACCACGGGCGAGTACATTCTCTGATAGTTTCTATTATTTGATATTTATTATAATTCATATATTTAGCTTTAATATATTTGATTTTTGACACGACTGGTATATAGCTTGGACCTTCAATCATGAGATGTTATATGGTTCATTGTATTGATATTGGACCTTGTACATGATATTGATATTAGACATCGTATATGGTATTATTATTGGATATTGATCGTGCATGGTAACGTGTCAAGCTTGGATCCACTGTATTAGTTGGGGCTGGAGAAATGCTTGTGTGATATGTGATCATATTTTTATTTTAGAAGAATAAAATATTGTTAGTGTTAATTATAATCCCCACGTATGATTAACCAGACCATTTAGCTATCGTACAAGTTTTTAAGCCATTCACATATCGAAGCTAGTATTTCAAAACACATATTTAGTTATAGTACTTCAAGTTTATTTCATTCTTATTGAATTGTACTTCCTTATCCTGTCTAGCAAATTCTTATTGTATTTATGCTACATATTCAATTGTCACTACCATATTTCTAGATGAGAGTATTTTTGTCATTTAGCATATTTATTATTTAATAATTAAATATTTATATATTGTGCTACTAATTATTTATATTGTGTTGTGTTATTTAGTATTTGGATTAGTGGGCTAGCCTATGTTTATTTAGACTTATCATTAGTGGACCCATTAGTTGTCATGACACAATTGAGCCCAACACTGGATTAGGCCCATTAGACCCATTCCCTTAATTAATTAAGAATATTAGATTAGTTTTATGAAGAATTAGAAGCTTCTTAATGTAGTCCACCCTAATTAAACCTCATGACTAACTAGGAGGGGTGTATTAGATATTATACATTGCTTGGAGAGGGGAAAAGAGGGGGGTCGGCCAATTAAGAGGCTCTCTCTCTCTCTCTCTCTCTCTCTCTCTCTCTCTCTCTTTCTTTCGTCTTATTAGTTCATTTTATTATAGATACCCAATTGTATTTTTCCCCAAATTGACTCATTCCTCCACCAAATTAAACCCAATTTACCATTATTCTCTCTCAAAATTTTTATCTAAGAAGCATTGGAGCTTGGATTGCAAAGAGCAGTTGAAGAAAGAGGAATTGACAAGGAGATTGTGTCCTAATTGTGTCCATTGAGCATTTCATTGGGAATCCATCTTTCAATAGGTAAATTATGAATCTACTCCTTAATTTAGACTCTAATTCATGTATTTAACCTTTAAAAATCATCCCTTGACTTATGGCTACCCATAGGATCAAGAACTAGGTTCATATGACGAGTATTATAAATTCTACATGGTAATTTATACCCAATTAGGGATAATTCTGAGATTGACACATCAAGTGTGTGTCATGATACCAATTAGATCTAATTAGACTTAGATCAGGGTTGTGAGACTAGGTACGTATCCACAATTGAACACAAGTAGAGTGTATCATAGTATTTTGTGATACGGTATGATACGGGGTTCATTTTTGGGTATTTTGTGCATGCGAGTATGATTTCTCTTCAATGTCCATGGTAGCTAACTACATTAGTCATATTAATATGTAATTTAGATATATTATTGGTATTAGTGGATTATTGGGGGTTTTGGCATTCCAATTGGGTACGTATCATAGAATATCATAGATAGTATGCCAAGTGTTTGGTCTAATGCTTCTATTGTGTGTGGTGTTGTATTTTGGTTTTAGAAGTGTATGCTATGGGGAGGTTTGAAGTGATTCTAGGTCTGTTTAGTATGAAGTTGCACTTGTAGCAACTTGCTGCAAGGGGATAGGTGTATATGTGCAATCCAGAGAAGGACCTATGCAGAGGGATGCCTGTGTAGTGTATCTATTCATTTACCTAGTATCAGTCACTGTGGTACACAGGAAGAAACCAGGTCAAGTTCAGGCAGTAAGGGCTCGGGTAGGTTGTGTATGAGGTAGAGTAAAGGTGGGGAATCTGAATGCAATCATTTAGTGCTTTTGGGTTCAGTTGCAGGTATGTATTAGGAGTGTTTTGGGTGTTGTTGTATTCTACAGGCACAATGTGCTCGAGTTTGAGACAAGGAACTACATCCTTGCAGTTACTATGTGCTCTGGTGGATTGAGAATCCAGACATATATGATGAGGTAAATCAGGGAGCATGAACGGCAGTCGATAGCAGCACATTGGTACAATTCAATGAGTATTAGTTGGGGTGTACATTAAAGTTGAGTAGGGTTCACTGTGGGGTCAGCAGATGTAAAGAAGGAGATCAATGAGTGCTAGTGAGGCCTACAACATTTTAGGGGAGTACACTCTTTGTCTTATGTTTAGGTTGGTGTAAGGGAAATGTGATCTATTATAGGCTTATGAAGGGGGTACAGACAGTGTGTCTACAGTCAGCTTGGGGCTGCAATAGGGGCTCGGGTATCCACCACAGGTATCAAACCTGAAGTTAGTGCAAGGGCAAGTAGTACACATCAGTGCACTGTTGTGTACTGGAGGAACTAATAATGGGAAATACAAGTGTGGTTTCATTGTCAGTTGTGGTGTATTGATGCTCAGGGTACCAGTGATAAAGTAGGGCAGTAGGAGTGTTAGTGTGGTGTTTAAGTAAGGTATTAACTAGTATAGTTAGTGTGAGGTATGAGTGTGGGATTATGGCGGTATTTAGATACTAGGTAATGTCTAGGATATATGAGACATCTAGATAGAAATGATACCTAGTTCGAAGTTTGAGTAGTATCAAGTCTAGGTTTTGTTGAATGTAATTAGTGTTGGTAACTCAAGTTACCAAGTGTTAAGTTAGAGGGTACCAATAGATAAATAAGATATGGGTTTTAAGTAAGGTATTATAAGTTGAGGGTATTAGCCTTGAGTTAAGATAAGTTATAGGTTAAGGTAATATAGGTATATAGATACTCAAGGTATTAGGTATCAAGTTGGTTTTGGTGATAGGTAACTAGTATATGGCTAAGATTTGGGATGTTGTGATACATGGTATCTCAAGAATCTAGATACTAGGTAATACTAATATATATATATATATATATATATATATATATATATATATATATATATATATATATATATATATATATATATATATATGAGTGACTTGCTAATATTAATTAGTATATATAAGTTATAAATTATACTTGGTAATATTAGCTAGTTAGATAATACCTTCAAAATATTAGACCAAGAAACTTGTGTATGACTTAAGTTTGACTAGTTTGACTAAGGTTGACCTAGTTTAGCTAGTGTGACCTAGTATTGGCCTAGAAAATCATATTAGTGCATTTTAACTTATTTCTCACTTCATTACACCAAGTAACATGATATTCCTATTTATGTGTGTGTGACACCAGCTCGGATACCGAGATATACCATTTTCTTAGGACCACAGGCGAGTACTTTCTCTAACAGTTTTCTTATTTGATAGTCTCTATGTTTTATGAATTTAGTATTGAGATACTTGATTTTTAACATGATGGTTTCATGGATAATAAACGTGGATCTTGGTCATGAGATGTTATTGTTGTGATGACTCGATGGTCACCATGTCATACTTCATGATTACTCAGTGATTACCGTAATATCTTAGTGATTATATAGACCGTGATTATATGCATCATATTATAGACTGTGTAGTGTGATATACGTATTATAACTTGCCATGATTTGGATCCGTATACTAGTCGGGGGAATGGGACAGTATTAGTGGATATGTGATCATAACTTATAGCCCATGATTTAGTGTAGCCCGTGATAGTTAGCAGATCATGCAACTCACTTGTGATCATGCTAGCTCACCTTTTATATATATCCCGTACTAGGCCCAAGACGATCACATTATCTTGCTAATATTTCAAGACACATTTATTATATTGTTTCCTTTATTCTAGTTTATAACATTGATGTTCCTCACCATATTATTCTCAGTTTCTTGCAATTATTTACCATGTGCTTTTCTCGTGATATATGATAGTTCAGTTACTTTTATCATTTATTTTTATTTCTATTATTGTTTTATAGTTTCTATCAATTATTAGAACTATTATTTGGGTTGTACTTCGCTCCAATCCTGACTGGATATATTTTTTAGATGATTCATTAGAGGACTGGTGTCCTATGCACTACGAGCCACAGGATGGCGAGCTAGTTGAGATACCACTCGTAGAGTCTATTGAGTTAGTACAGCAGTCGATGAGACTTAGCTAGTTCATTCATGATATTGTATATATCAGTTAGATACTTTGGTATTGTATTATTATTTAAGATCTTGTGTTGAGATTAGACTTGGACTTGCGAGATATTGTGACTTTATTTCTTTCTTTCTATTCCATATCGTGCTATATCATCCTCTAGTTTATTATTATGATTGAGTATTGTTTACCATTATCATATTATTATATTATCCTCCATTTGGGAGTTGAGGTATCTTGACAGGTACATTATATATATTGTGTGAGATGTTTAGATAGTATTATTGACCTATACAACGTTCTACCGTCGATGCTGCGACGTAGGTTAGACGTACCCACGTATTCGTACCCTTACACCGGGTGTGGGTCATGACATCAATGTTCACTTACTCTTCATATTGCCATTGCTTGGATATGCTGATAGTTGTACTTTTACTCATCATTTATTTTATTCACTATTATTGTTTTATAGTCTTTATCAAATAATTGGAACTGCTATTGGTTTGTACTTCACTCCAATCCTGACTGGATAATATTTTTCAGAGTGTTCGACATATTACAGACTACAGATGGATGAGGGTGCAACCTTGGACCCAATAGCCCAGGAGTGATTGCCGGGAGGTCTAGCCAGAGTTACTAGTTATCCTATTTTGTTTTCATTAGCATTTTGATACCGGATTTATTTTTGGCTTATATTTGATAATTCAATATTGTTGTTGTTATTAGATATTGTTGATGTTTAGACTATGTGGATGTGTTAGACTTCTTTGATATCTTATCATGCTTTAGATATGTGATTGAGTATTGTGTTACTTTAATTATCTTGTCCTCCTTATGGAATTAAGATATTATTGACTGTTGAGTTTGTATATTGTGTGAGATGCTAGATAGTTATTGATGACCTAGATAGGTTCTACCGTCGATGCTTCGGCTTAGGCTGGACGTACCCACGTACTCATGACCCTTCGTCGTATGTGGGTCATGACATTAGTGAGCTAACCCTATGCGCCAACTGTCTCAGTAGTGTCTCATGTGTCCGTAGTGCCATGCACCACTAGTTTCTTAGTGTTTTCATGTGCCCGTAGGGCCATGCGCCCGCAGTACCCTAGAGTTCCTATGTGCCCGCAGTGCCATGCGCCACTATTGTTCTGTTATTTCCATGTGCCGAGTGGACGTACTCCCAAGGTGCAATCAAAGTCTACAAATACATATATCACGAGTATTATGGGCATCAATAACCCCAAATCTCGGGCGACCACATGTCAACTTATGATAGCATGCGCCATTAATTGTAATATGCGTCACCATTTGGCAGCATGAGATATGTGCATGTATGTCCCCTCAAAGTTATAAATAGTGGGTGTTTTCTACATGAAAAAGAGATACCTAGACATAGAGGCAGACACATACATGCAAAGGAGAATCAGAACCTCTGCTACGGGAAGGAGAAGAATGAGTATTGAATCCTCGTTAACCCCCTTGGTCCCGGATCGTCAACAGAGTAAATGAGCCTTTGAAGTACTAGATCTCCAGTAACAAACTTGCCCAAATTTTTTTTGTACTTAGATCCTCTTGTAATAGGGATTCTCTTGTACTCTTTGTCAGTTCGCAATAAAAAAAAATTTGTACCCTTCAATAAAAAAATATTTATTTTTGTAATGTCGACAAAAATGGTGACTCTAGTGGGAAAGACCTTCTCCTCCAACGAGAAGCTGGTGACGCAATCCGACGTAACCAAGTTAGGTTTGACTCAGAGGATGTTGGTCGTTCGGTTCGACCAACAGGCATTCAAAGATACGTTGGACAAGTCAAGCTCTCCAACGAGGCCCACACGACCCTGCAAGACTCACAAAATCCTAGACGTCAGTGCCGCTGTGCCAAGCCCGAAGTCGGTATCTGATGCATCGTTAACTCATGTCACAGTTGTACATACGGTTGACATGTATTTTATCGACAAGACGATTCCTTTGTCGAGGCCCGCACGAACTCAAAAAGTTTGCAGGATGTAGGTTGTTAAAGACGCTGTGCTAAACCTAAAATCCGCTACAGAAGTACTGCCAACCTTTGCTGTAAGTACACACAAGGTGGGCGCGCATCCTGTCTGTCTATCCGTAGCTGTGCTCGAGAGGAACCGTGCCAACTCTTACGATGCGCGCATGTAGCGCCATCTAGGCCGAATAGGATGCATTAAGCACAGGTGCATAAAATATCCTCCAAGCAAGGATGCTGCCAATAAGGGCTCGTATAGTCTTAACCTGGACTCCCTATACTATGTGCCTAAGGACGCTGGTTCAAGGAAGCCCAAAATACTCTGAGCCATGTGCGCTCTAGGGGCTACACGTCAAATCTCCAAAAGCATGTGCCTCTGCTCGTTACATGCGCTACTAATGGAAGACTCTATAGGGCAAGCCCATGTACTCATGTGCCAGATGTGGGTTGACCCTTGGAGCCTCTCCAAACCCCTTTGGATGCCATAGGTGCACTAAAACCAAGTTGGGGAGCAAACATTGAGATGATAGGCCCATGGGCCCAGTTTACCTGCGCGCATGTAGTGGGTCCATCTTGCCTCAAGTCTTCTATCAATGAAACAGTTGCAGTCTCTGCGGAAGAACTGGGTTAGGGAGCAAACATCCCACTCTCACCTCCATGCGTAAGGCTCGCCCGAGAGCATGAAAAGGGGTTGAAAGTGAAGCTTCCATCGTCTGATTTACGTGACTTATTTAGTCACAAGAGTAAGTCGAGAAAGGAAACCCTCGGACATGATGTGTCCTCCTGCAGAAACACTTATGCCAATATCATCATCAATTATTGTTGCTCCAAAGCACCAATTTTTGTAGCCAGATAGTCGGTGTTCCAGCGGCTACAACCTGTGACACCGACCCGATAATATCTCCGGAGACCTCTACATGACGAGGAGGAACTGCCCATTGGCTCATGTTGCTCAACATGGAGGTCCTCTCCCATGAAGACGATCTCAAAGAAAAGCTCGCCTAACCCAAGGTTGTCGGTTAGCACACCATGAAGCCGTCCGAGGATCAACAAATAAGTGCCTGCTGTGGGAGTATTCCAAGTCACATGTTCGAGAGTAAGGACTAGGGGTAGCCATACCCCCCCAAATGAATATTTGACCAGAGCTGGGGGTAGTAGTCCCCTGGTATTTTATGATAATCCATTATTCCAAGGGGACAGCCAGCCCCTGCACACGGATGATAGCTTAGCTGGGGGTAGCCGTATACTCCAGGACGAGCCAAAAACTGAGACTTGGGGAATTAATCCCTCCAACAATGAAAGTGATACCACACTACCTACTCTCTCCGATGATGATGATACTCAAACATTGAAGGCAGAAAGTGAGGCATCTACCTTCCCATCTACCTCCTTCCACTTAATGCTAGTATATATGGCATGAGACGGGCATGGTACAAAATCCAACAACCAACAATGCCTTGAGGCACTCGAAGCCATGATATAGGCTCTGAGTACTTAAATAGAGACTCTGACTCACACAGTGCTGGAACTCAGAGAAAGTATTGTCCCAACACATCCGCAAGCTCCGGGACGAATTAACCTGCATCGGAGAACCAATAAAGAATCTGGTATGCATGATATGGCTCCTCTGGTTGCAAGTAGTCTAACAGCACCTCGATCCTCTTATCCTCTTCTACCAGACTTTATCCAGGAGACTCTTAGGAACCTGCGTGCCAGCATTGATGCTCAGGACAACCAATATAGGCTCCCGAAGCTCATAATCTAGCAACGCTATCCTCCCGAATGGGATAATGTGGTATACCCTCCTAAATACATGTCATTGTCTCTGGCTTCATTCGACGGGAAGACGTCACCCCATCAGTACATGAGATACTTCCAGTTTAACAGGCCATTTAGCTCGGGATGACACCTTACTCACCAACTTGTTCATTGGGGCCCTATCCGGTGTCGCCTTTGAGTGGTTCTGTATCCTCCCAAATAAGTGTATTTCCTTCTTCGAGGAAATAAAGTCTCTTTTTCTCGCTCGATTCTACGAAGGAGGAATGGATATGACTATGTCCTTCCTGATGGACATCACCTAAGGGGACATGGAATTTGTATAAAATTATATCGAGTGTTTCCAACAGGCAGTGCTACCTCCCGGTATTCTTGAATCTACACTGATGGACACATGTCAAAATAACCTTCTACCATCAATAATGCGTGAATGGCATCTGGCTCATTCAGTGACTGGACGACATTTATCATAAGTGTCATTGCTATAAAGAAGAGCTCAAAAGATGTCCTCTTATTAGGATTCCAAGCTTCTAATGCTAAAGATAAAGGAACGCGTCCTTTCATAATCGCCAACAATCGTGACGGTAAAGGGAAGCAAGACCCGACATTTAACCTGTCCAAGGGTCCAACCTCGTCTGTTACTAAGCCGATAGATCCACCGAGAGAGTATTGGAGACTTATTCCTTTAATAACGTTGATGTCGTGAAACTCTTCGAAGTATTTATAAAGGGTAACAAACTCATGCTACCTGACATTAGACGCCTTGACGAAGCAGGCTACGTGGACAACCCTAAGTACTGCCACTACCATCGATAAGTCCATTACGCTATACGAGATTGTTAGATATTATAAATGTACATACAATGATAGATCGACACCAAAGCCCTCACTTTGGACTATGAAGACAAGACAGTCACTGTAAAACATGGTGTCTCTCCAGTTCGGCAATTTTTTGATAACTGAGTCCCAAGATGGTGTTGTTCCCATACCTAGGACAACCATGGAGTTCCTTAACCTCCTTCCAGCCCAAGTAGAGGGGTTGGTCCCCGTTACTATAAGAGACAAAGTTATGTGGGTTCACCCAGACCTCGTCCCCGAAATGATGCAACATGCAGTGCCTTTTGTTTCTATATCCAAGAAAAAGAAGACCAAGTCATGTCATACGGTCTCTTCGTTAGCCGATCCAGAGAAGGAAGACGAGTATCCAATCGAACTTTTTAAAATTAAACCATGGGATCAAAAATTGGAGTCACTGTGGAAACTACGATTCAAACAATGGGAACCTCTGACGAAGGATGAAGTCGTATAAGTTGACTTGGGCGACGACGTCTCTCCTAAGCCTATCTTCATCAGTAAAAATTTCTGAACAGAAGAGCGTGATTACCTTATCCAGTTGGTGAGGGAGTACAATGACGTCTTCGCATGGAACTACAAAGATATGTCGGGCCTGGATCTTCAAATTATAATGCATAAACTTAATATCCTGCCAAACGCCAAGCCTATAAAGCAACAACAATGACGATTCTACCTATGAACGCTATTGAAGCAGAGGTAAATAAGCTAATAGAGAGTGGCTTTATCCGCGAAGAACAACATCTAAATTGGGTAGCTAACATAGTCCCCATCATAAAAAAATGGTAAAATCTGAGTCTGCGTAGACTTCCATGATTTAAGTACGGCTTGCCCAAAGGATGAGTTTCCTCTTCCAATCATAGATGTAATTGTCGACAACACTTGCGACTTAGAGCATATGTCCTTCATGGACGGGTTCTCGGGCTACAACCAGATCAAAATATTTCCAGATGATGAGAAGCACATGTCCTTCCAAATGCCGATAGGAGTGTATTGTTATACAGTGATGCCCTTAGGCTTAAAGAATACGGATGCGATATACCAACGAGGCATGAGCACCATCTTCCGCGACTACCTGCGCAAGACAGTAGAATATTATGTTGATGACATTGCTGTTAAAAGACATTTTGAAGATGATCATCTCCATGACCTGAAGATGGTATTTGAGTTAATGCGAGCCCACTACCTCAAGATGAACCCTACCAAGTTATTCTTGGGAGTCTTTAGCGGTAAGTTTCTTTGCTTCATCACAAATCTTTGATTCCAGAGGAATCGGTTTTTGGATCCATGTTGACCCTGAGAAGACTAAGGCTATTTTGGACATGCAACCTCCAAAGAACCTGCTAGAACTCCGTGCTCAGCAGAAAAGATTAGCCTATATCAGGCGCTTCATAGCCAATCTCTCCGGAAGATGATAACCCTTCACTCAGCTCATTAAGAAGGGAGTCTCTTTCGCTTGGACAGAAGAATGTCAATAAGCATTCGATGATATTAAGAAGTACCTCACGAACCCCACGGTGTTGGTGGCTCCAATCATGGGAAAACCCTTCATACTTTATGTCCGTGTAATAGATAATTACCTTAGCGTGCTTCTGACCCAAAATAGCGACAAAAGCTATAAGCAACCTATTTATTATCTCAGCAGAAACATGATCGATGCAGAACATAGATATAATCCGGTCGAGAAAGAGTGTCTTGCTCTAGTATTCGCTATCCCAAAGACATGCCATTACCTGACAGGGCAAACTATCTATGTGATCGCCCGAATAAGCCCCCTCAGAGTCCTTATGACTAAGCCCGGGACGCTCAACTCTCGCCTAGCCACATGGGTGATCCTATTGTCATCGCACGACATGGTCTTTGTCCCGCAAAAGGCTATTAAGGGCCAAGCGCTGGCCGACTTTCTGGCATCTCATCTGGTGCCGAAAACCTCAAATCTCTATGACAAAATCCCTGATGAAGTATTATATTCCAACGCTGCTGCAACAATACGATCAATTTGGCGAATGTTCTTCGATAGTGCTTTCAGAACAGGGCCTAAAGCAATATTGTCGCCGAAGTGGGGATAATATTGATCTCTTCCGGTGACCTATTCATCTATCATGCATACTCACATATGGAGCCGTGTTCCAATAATAAGGTAGAGTACAACGCTCTCATCATTGGGCTCTAGCTGGTTAAATAATTGGAGGTTGACTTTCTAAAAGCCTATGGCTACTCCAAATTAATAGTCAGTCAATTTCGTGGCGAGTACGAGGTTCACCACGAGGATCTACTCCCTTAGCACCAGGTGGTCGTCGACATAGTTTTTACTTTTATGGGGTTCTTCATAGAACATGAGCCAAGACCGCAAAATATTGAGGCTGACGCACTCGCCGATCTTGCTGTTACCTTGGCAACTCCAATCATAACCGACCTATTGATCACAATAGTGGGACAAGAACTGGTCTGTCCAAGGAGCAATATATTCTTAAATCTTAGTCACTCTGTGGATGCAGATGACCCTGTCAAAGAATAGAGGCTCCCATTTATAGACTATGTGGTCTACAGAATCCTTCCAAATAACGTAAAAGAAGCCACTTTCGTTAGAAGACGCTCCCTCCAATTTTATTATAACACAGCCCCTAAGATATTGTACCGTCGTTCCTATGATGGACTCTTGCTACGATGCCTATCAGACGCAGAAGCAAAGCAACCTCTCCTTGAAGCTCACGACGGAGTTTGTGGTGCTCACTAACCTGGTCCTAAGCTTCAAGATCACCTCCGACGTAAGGGCTATTATTTTCCCACAATGATGGTAAAGGTCATTAATTACGCGAAGAAGTGCAGGATGTGTCAAATCTATGCTGACCTCAGTTATCAACCATCGGAGTTCCTACACCCGACCATCGCGTGTTGGCCGTTTGAAGCCTGGGTATTGACATCATCGGCCGATCAGTCCACATTCGTCTAATGGGCGCTGGTTCATCCTGGCCATCAGAGACTACTTCTCTAAATGGGCAAAAGTTATTCCACTCGCAGAGTTAAAAACTTCCAATGTGGTTAACTTATCAAGCATTATGTCATATATCGCTTTGTCTTACCTCACCGTATCATCCATGACAATGGCCCGTAATTTATAAGTCACACTTTCTTCTGCTTTTGCGATAAAAAATGAATCCAAAATGTAGCTTTGACCGCCTACAATCCAGCAGCAAATGGGCTAGCCAAAATGTTCAATAAGACCATCATCAAGCTCCTCAAAAACTAAATAAAAAAGAAGTACTATGCTGGCGGTGCATATAGGCTCGCTAAGCCTAATGGTGACTTGCTCATGATGCCCATCAACGACAAGTTCTTAAAGAAGTACTATGCCTAACTAAGGCAGTTATCAATAAAAATAAATAAAAAAAGAGCAAATTTATTGCCTCTTCTATCCCTAGCAGAGGGACATGAGAGGATAATGTCTACAGTTAGCATCATCCTCAACAAATTATCCCTATCTGCCTGTAGCATGCGGACAAATCTGTTATCCGTACTCGGGAGTCCCGAGTACACAATGGGTAACGGATCCTCAAAATTTTTTTCTGAGGCAAATAGTTCACGTCCATATCACCTCTGAACTATGAGTCATTCTCCCTACCAAAAGAAGACAGTCACGTCTATATTACCTCTGAGTCATCCTTTTTATTATTATTCCCACGAAAAAATTTATACAAAGTAAGTGGTTCACATTCATATCACCTCTGAACTACGAGCTGCCCATGAAAGCAGTCACATCCATATTACCTCTGACTTATTTTCTTCTCTCTCCGTAAAATGTTTCACCATGGTCGTACTCACCAATCTAACTGATCATGTTCATACTATCTCTGACAGGGGTTAGCGATTATTATCGTTATGATGTTATACTCTGTCCATATTACCTCTGGTATAATACTCATTAGCCAAGATATCCACAGCAACAAGAAAAGTTCCAAACAGGAAATAAGGCAAATTTTTATTAATATTCAAGATTATGAGTACATATGGAAGTCTATTGCATTCAAATTTTTTTATTAATATTCAAGATCATGGATACATTTGAAATAAAGGAGACCCCTCTGTGATGTTTCTGGTACCAACACGTGTAAAGCCGACATCTCAACGCATTCAGGGTCATCACTTCACCAAGAATCCTCAGTGCAAACCACATGGCGAGAAAAGAATCCATACCGATGGATAGCAAGAGAGCTTACAATGCAGAGCCGAGCCTCTACAAACCCAACTATGTCGTATGAAAGGACACAACTAAAAATCCTTGTTGGGATAACTAGCCCTGCCACTGCTACTCAGATGGGCTGCCAGGACTCGCCCCGAGATCCAGCTATTACATCCTAGCCCCATACGGAGAGAAGATATAGTGAGCTAGGTTGGAAGATCGTGGACAATCCTCCGGGTAATGTGCTTATTCACTACGAACAACGGTGACTATAAAATCCTTTCATGCACCATCGGAACCAGAGCAATCTGAGTCAGTCATTGCACAAAGGAGCATGCAAAAGTCAGAATGATTGCGAGTAAATACAAAGGTACGCATGCTCAAAAATATGCGCCATGTGGTAACCAACTGCCTATGCATTCAGGGAGGCCGCGCATAGGCACCAAGTCCCGCATACATGTGCATCGCCACCACAGTACAAAGACAACCGTCGCCATGCAGAGACGAATATGCCACTACAATGTGGCTGCAAATTAGTTCTTGGCACATGCTTCAGGTGAGTGTACAGAGACAATATCACCCATGCTACCCGAGTAGAACCCTCATCGTCAGTGCATCCTCAAGATGAAGCACTTTGGCAACGACCATGCGCGTCGGGCCAAGTTGTTCGGACATTGCCAAGAAGGGTACGAATAGGAGGGGTACGAACAGGCAGTGCCCAAGAGTCAAAAAGAGTAACAAGTCTTACTCCTCATATTCATCGACGATAGAAGGATGGTTGACCATCAGAGGAAGAGGGTCGACGAACCGTTCGACTGACTTTCCCGTATTCGACTACAACAGAGACATTGTGTGAGAAAAAAAATACCATTCTCCTTCCCCTAGTACTCTATTTATAGGAAGGAAGCCATTAATGGCTCACGAATTGTTCGACGCTAAAACTGCGGAATAAACCTGACAATCAATAGATGAACCTTCGTATAGGCCTACTACGCCTAACAACTAGTTGCGCCTAGCTAAATGACTTCCTGATGCGCCCAACAGCTATGTGCCAAGCAGTTAGCAGTACCAAAGGGAAGTACTTACCTGGTGCGCCAATCATAATGATGCTTCACACGTGTGCCAAAGAAATTCCTGTACTTATGTCGTACATGCATTTGTTTAAAGTATTTTGAACTTTAAAACTTGCAACATATAAGTTCAAAAACTTTGAAGGAGGTCTTGTAGAAGCATGAAAAATTAATACCATGCGCCTCAGTGATCCAGCCTCATTTGGCTTAGTGATCCAGCACCATGCGCTCCAGTGATCCAGCCATATGCGTCTTAGTGAGCTTGCTCTATGCGCCAACAGTCTCAATAGTTTCTTATATGCCCGTAGTGCCATGCGCCACTAGTATCTTAGCATTCTCATGTGCCAGCAGTGCCATATGCCCGTAGTACCCTAGTGTTCCCATGTGCTCGCAATGCCATGTGCCACTATTGTTCTTTTGTTTCCATACGCCGAGTGGACATACTCCCAAGGTGCAATCAAAGTCTACAACAACACGTGTCACAATTTTTATGGTCATCAACAACCCCAAATCTCGGGCGACCACATGTTAACTTATGACAGCATACGCTGCTAATTGCAATATTCTGTCATCTGGCAGTATGAGATGCGTGCATGTATGTCCCCTCAAAGTTATAAATAGTGAGTGTTTCCCACATGCAAAAGAGAGACCTAGACGTAGAGATACGCACATCTACACGCAAAGGAGAATCATAACCTCTATCATGGGAAGAAGAAGAATGAGCTCTGAATCCTCGTTAACCCTCCTGGTCCCGGATCGTCAACGGAGTAAAGGAGCCACTACAGTGCTCGATCTCCACCGTCATATTTATCCTTTTTTTGTACTTAGATCCTCTTGTAATAGGGATTCTCTTATACTCTTTGTCAGTTTCTGTTACTACCACATTTCCAGATTAGGGCATTAGTGTAATTTCCCTATTTAATTTAATTATGTATTTAATTATATGATGAGTTTTATAAATTAATTATGTGATGTTCTTGATGTTTGGTTTTAGGTTAAACCCTAGAAACTCATTAGGTCTAACCCTAATGGCTAAACCCTAACTTGTAAGCTAGCATTAGGGAAACCCTAAAATTCAATTATCGGTTTAGAATCTCAAACCCTAGAAATGACTAAACCTTAGTTAATTAAATTTTTCATGACTTTACATGGAGGATTAACTTAACCCTTGCATTAGGAACCCTAAACCTAGCCTATATTATAAGGGGAGCCTCCCTCAACCATTCCTTCATGAAGAAAGAAACCAAACCCTAGCCTCCATTTGAAACCATTCCCCCACCCCCAAATTCGGAATCCAGCCCTAGGAATTCCACCTTCCTCCTCCAACAAAGGGGAAACAAGATGCTTGGGCCAAGAAGACTTGGAGAAGAAGAACCTCCATTGGGAAACCATCTTCCGATAGATAAAATCCAATTTTAATCCTTTTAAATTCTATTTTTCTGTTGTAGTTGGCCATTAGGAACCCCCCTACTGTATAGATTTCGATTTCTAGGGATCCTACGTGAAGACCTAGGAGGATTTTGTGTTTTGGTGACCTACGGTTCATTTTTCCTAATTTCCAGGAACCCTAATCCTAGGAATCTCGTGTAGGCACGATTACCTCCCCTACGTATGGGTTTAGATCTCGGTTCTTAGAGTTTTGATTGGGGATTCATGATGTTCTTGAGTAAACCCATTTTTCTGCACTCTTTGTGTTTGTTAAAATATTTAGTAGGGGTATTGCCTATCTCTGTATTTTAAATTCTGCATAGTTGTTATGCCAATCTATATACATAGCTAATTTGCATAAGTGTATAGATGGGTGGTGATTTAGGGTCCTGAGCAGTCGGGTTTTGGGGATAGTTCTATGCACAGTTGGGATTTTACTGTTCTGTGTAGTCGGGTGGAGTTTTGTTCAGTACTGTGTGTAGGTATTTGAAATTTGCAGTGAGTTTAAGTTCTGTGAGTTGGGATAAGTGAGCATGTGTATTCAGTGTTAGCTAAGTTTAGTGTAGCTGTAGGTCAGTGAGTAAACACCTATGTTTGCCTCAATAAAATAAGTGTGTGCAGCTGTGCAGAATGTATCAGTCAATATATATTAGTGTAGCTGTGTGATTTATCTTAAAAACCTGTGTGTATCAGTTAGAACAGTGTGTCTGTGTGTTAGGGGTATCTCAGTGAGAAGTGTATCCGTGGGTGTATACATGTCGGTGTGTGAAACCAGTGTGAGTGCAGTGTAGGAATTCTATTCCTGTGAGTGAGCAGTGTGTGCCTTAAGTTGTATTTCAGTAAGGTGACTGTGTGAGTAATGTGTGAACCAGTGAGATTTGACTGTGTGTGTGTTGTGTACCTATACTGTGAGAGCCTGTGTGTGAGTATAGGTCAGTGTGTGTCAACCTGGGGAGTGAATGCTGTGTGTGTGAGAGTGAACCTGAGTGTTAGGTATCAGGGTGTATCACAGTATCAGTCAGTTTTAGAGTTATATCTGTGTGTAGGTCCTTGTGTCTCAGGTACTGTGAGTATGTGCATGTGTTAGAATGTGTGTGTGAGTGAGCAGTTAGATAGAGCAGTGAGCTGTGTGTGTAGCTCAGTGTGTGTGTGTATTCTGTGTGTTAGCACTTGTGCATGTATATCAGTAAAATTCTAGAACCTAGTGTGTGAGTGCCTGTGAGAGTGAACTGTGAGTGTGGTGTGCAGTGAGAACTCAGTGAGTGAGTTCAGTATATAGTCCTTGTGTCTCAGTAGGTATGTGAACCAGTGTCTGTGTGACTAAGTGAGAGTGAACTGTGAGTATTGTGTGTAGTGAGAACCAGTGTGTGTAGAGTGTGTGACTGTGTGTAGGTGTGATCCTAAGGGTGGGACAGGAAGGTTGTAACATAGGTAGCAGGAATTTGGGGTTATCATGAGGGAGTAGTTAAATTGAAGGGGTATGTGTGTGCACAAGTCTAAGTATTAGGTGTTGGAGTGTTGCTCTGGTAGCAGTGAGTGAGTGAACACTCAGTCAGATTTTCTTAGTATTAGGTTCTGATACTCAGTGTCAGAAAGATTGTTAGTAGTAGGTTCCAGTCTTGTAGTGTTTTTGTGTCCAGGTAATGTTAGGATATAGTTAAGGTACTATGAGACATAGATAAACATACAAGATAGATAATTATATATTTTGATATATGAAACCTATCAGATTAGCTATTAAACCCTAGTACACTTATACCCTTGGGATTTAACCTAGTATAGCCTCAGCCATGACCTAGAAACCTCATCTTTTATTTAACTAAACATGTTATTCCTTTAATTCAGTATCTGACATTTATATTCCACAATTAGGTCTTTGTGACTCCATTTTGGACATCGATCCTCACATATTCATCGGGACCATAGGCGAGTACATTCTCTGACAGTTTTTGTTTTGTTGATTACTTCTATAAATTTAGTTGTATTATATACTTGATTCCGACACTGTGGATACACGGGTTAGCACCCTAGATACCGTCATGAGGAGTCGTGATTGGAATCTATCGTGCTAGCTGGGGATGGGGAACTATTGGTAGATTATGTGATCATATCAAAACTCTACATTCATCATAGCTCACCCCACATCTCACGTCGGGTGCGGCCTGACCATTTACATGCTTCATAGCTGTTATATATGATTAGCCTGACCATTACATGCATCATAGCTAACCAGATGGTTAGCCTGACCTACAAGAATCATAGCTAATCATATGTAACCAGCCTGATCTAGTCCCAAGCCGATCACATAATAAACTGATATTTCAAACACTTAGCTAGATGTTTATTCTTTATTTTATATTCACTTGTTATAGCATTCACTGTATATTGTTCATTGCTAGATATTCTATTGGCTATTTTATATTCTCCAGTACTTTACATTTCCAGCATTTATTCTCATCTTGTATTTCTTACACTGTTTATAGTCTTTGTCAACATAAATGAAACTGCTGTTAGTGTTTGTGCTTCGCTCCAATCCTGACTGGATAACATTTTTAGAGGATCTGGAGAACTTTTGCCCCAACCATTATGGCCCAGGACTAGAGGAAGATTTCACTCCAGTATTCCCAGAGGAGTTGTCTATCCTAGAGGAGATCCTACCTGCCTGCATTTAGATTACTCTTTTTCCTGTATTATTGTTTTTGACTGAGATTGAGTTGTATTATTATTATTTGTGACTTTTGAGGACATCTAGACTCAGGACTTGTTTTATACTTATTTGTGTTTGGCCTATGATAGAACTCTTTATTTCCATTTCTCATCGTGCCAATTACTTTCATATAGCTTATGATTGAGTATATTTATAGAACTGTGGATTTATATTATCATTGTCCTTCGTACGGAGTTGAGACTATTGACAGGATATATATTATGTTTGAGACCTAGACAGCGTTCTACCGCCGAAGCTGCGGTGTAGGCTTGACGTACCCAGGACTCATGCCCAAATTTCGGGTGCGGGTCGTGACACGTTTTTAGTGGTGGCCCATGCAGGTCAAGATTCGCATTGAGAGCGATATCATAGTGGTGCTCGCTTAGAGTATTGCTACGAGCCTGTTTTAGGAATTAGGAATTAGGCCGAGAATATGTTCAATCACAATTAGGAAATTTCTGATTCTTATAATACTACTCTTAATGATTATTTCCTTTAGAAATTTTACTGTCCTTCCTTGATGATATCGTGTCTATTGCCTTAATTAAATCTTTCGATCTATATTCAGGATGCCGCCAAGGACCAGGTCCCTGAGACTCAGAGCAGCAGAGTCAGAGAGGTCTGCCACCTCTCGCCCTGCTGGACAGACATCCACAGCATCTCCTACATCTCCAGTACATGTGGGAGTGTCTGCACTATTCGGGGGTCCTCCCCCACCTGTTCAGAGGGTCCCCATAGCTACGACGGAGCCTCTACCACCACCACCACCGACTTAGTATCCTGGAGGTGTGCCCGTCGATGGGGCACATATGTTCATATTGATTCAGGGCATGGTCGATGCCCAGAGGACGTCGGTAGAGGCCCAGAGGGTGCAGGCTGAGGCACACCAGGCCCAGACCGAGATGATGAGGATGAGCATGGAGAATGCTCATCAGGTGGCTCTCCAGGCTGTGGAGAGAGTCGCCCAGCAGCAGCAGCATCCTAGTCAGTATCACCAGAGGCCGGGCACCATTGTGGACTTTAAGAGGATGATGCCTCGGGATCAAGGGGACAGAAGGGATACTCTACGCCGATGATTGGCTAGAGGACATCGAGAGAAACTTGCGCTTGGCACAACTTCCGGAGGCCCTTCAGATCGAGGCCGTCGGTAGCCAGATGTTCGACATCGCCCTGACGTGGTTTCGCACGGAGTCGAGACTCTTTGACGGGGGACTCACTTGGGAGGCTTTTAGGGAGCTCTTCAAGGAAAAATTCTTTCCTGATGTTGCCCTGGGAGCCTTGGAGAGTCAGTTCCATGACTTAGTCCAGGGAAGCTCGTCCGTCGATGAGTATGCCACAGAGTTTTGCCGCCTGAGCCGCTTTGCGCCGTCGATGATTAGAGATCCAGGAGACAGGGCCCAAAAGTTCAGAAAGGGGATGGCAAGGGAGATCAAGTCTCGTACGTCGGGACTTCGCACCGCTACCCTCGAGGGCATATTGATGGATGCCCAGATAGCCGAGGATGACTTGGACCTCAGGCCCAAGAGGGGATGCGATGTTTCAGGAGGAGCAAACAGTAGTGCGGGACCGGGCAAGCGTCCACACTATCAGCAGCAGCAGAGGCCCTATCAGCAACAGCACCAGCAGCATCAGGCACCAGCCCGAGGACAGGTCCAGCATCAGCAGCAAAGGCAGACTCAGCCCGCCATCCAGTGTGCGTACTACGGGAAAGCAGGACACACCAGAGAGATCTGCAGGAAGAGGTTGGGCACATGTTTGTCCTGCGGATCAACGATACATCAGCTGAGGGATTGCCCTACCATCCAGACTCGTCCAGGTCAGGGTGGAGCAGCCGCCCAGAGAGGACCAGATAGGGTACCTGCCGTACCAGGAGGCCAACAACAGAGGGGACCACTTCCACCGCAACATCAGAGGTTTTCTCAGTACTAGCAGCAGAGAGGTGCACCCCAGGGGCGAGCATACGCCATGGCAGTCGAGGAGGTCGAGCCAGCAAGAGACTTGATTATAGGTTTAATTCTTCTCGATTGTATTTCCGCATTTACCTTATTCGACTCTGGCGCTTCCCATAGTTTTGTGTTTGTATCTTATGCACTTCGACATCATTTAGAGACAAAACCATTAGCTAGGATTTGCAAGATCATGACTGGTGGAGGTATTATCCTAGGTCGTGATTACTGCAAGGACCGAAGGGTGTCAGTAGAAGGCCGAGAGTTGAGCGTGAGCTTACTCGTCATGCCACTTCCGGGGTATGATATTGTACTCGGAATGGACTGGTTGAGTAGGCATCATGCTACTATAGATTGTTATAGAGGCAGAGTATTATTTAGACCACCAGGAGAGCCAGAGTTTGAGGTCGCCAGAGGAGCAGCGGAACAGAGTAGGAGCACATTTTGCGGAGCCAGGGCAGAAGAAAAAAAGTTGCCACATCCTCTGATAGCGGAGTTCCTAGATGTATTTCCAGAGGAGTTGCCTGGCTTGCCGATAGAAAGAGATATTGAATTCTCTATAGACTTGGTTCCAGGAGCGAAGCCCATTTCACAACATGTCTATAGAGTCAACAACAGCGAGCTGGCAGAACTGAAGAAGCAAGTTAAGGAGCTGCAGGACAAAGGCTTCATCAAATCCAGTTCATCACCATGGGAAGCTCCGGTATTGTTCGTACCAAAGAAGGACGGCACGGTGTACATGTGCATTGATTATAGAGCTTTGAACAACCTCACTATCAAGAACAAATACCCGCTGCCGAGGATAGATGATCTTTTTGATCAGTTGAGCGGAGCGAAGGTGTTTTCGAAGATAGATTTGAGGTCAGGCTATCACCAGGTGAAGGTGAAGAGAGAAGACACGCCGAAGACAGCCTTTCGGACCAGATACGGCCAGTTTAAGTTCATGGTAATGCCATTTGGTTTAACCAATGCACCGGCAGTATTCATGAACCTGATGAACAAGGTGTTACACCAGTACCTTAACAAGTTCGTGGTGGTGTTCATCGACGATATTCTTGTGTATTCCAAGACCCCGGAGGAGCATGAAGAGCACCTGAGGGTGGTCTTAGAGACTCTCAGGAGGGACGAGCTGTACGGGAAACTCTCAAAGTGTGAATTCTTTCTTGACAAGGTTGAATTTCTTGGGCATGTGGTGTCGGGTGACGGAATCTCGGTTAACCCACAGAAGATCGAGGCAGTGGAGTCGTGGGCTACCCCCAGTTCGGTAGCTGAGATCAAGAGTTTTATCGGGCTAGCAGGATACTACAGGAGGTTTGTACAAGACTTCTCCAGGATTGCAACGCCAATGACCAGGCTGACCAGGAAGGATGTGGATTTTGTCTGGACGGAGGATTGCCAGGCAGCATTTGATGAGCTGAAGAAGAGATTGATGACAGCTCCAGTTTTGACGTTGCCAGCGGGGACAGGTGGATTCACTATCTACAGTGATGCTTCAGGGAAGGGTCTGGGATGTGTTCTTCAGCAGCACGGGAAGGTAATTGCCTATGCTTCCAGGCAGTTACGCCCTCATGAAAAGAACTGTCACTACCACATTCTGAAAACAGGGATATTTTCGACTTTTTGCAATATTTAATATTTTGGTATTTACAATTAAATTAATTGCATGAATAGTATATATTTAAATTAAATAACTGTATGATGTGTACTTTAATATATTATATTATAGACAGTGTTCATTTGTGTTTGTGATGGTAGATTTGACCTAGAAGCCAGTAGATGAGCACCTGTCAGAATTATGGAATTTTGAGGTTAATTGTTTTTTTTAGAATTAAATTATTGGAGGTGTAATTAATTACTGTATTTTATTTAATATTTTTGCTCATTGCCTTTGCTTCGATATTTGGAGCACTATCCAGACTTTTGTCTTCCAACAAATTTCACAATCTTGCCCTAGACATGCCCGCCTTCCATTCTGCTATTTTTGCAACTCATAATTTTGCTCCCTGTGCATTATTTCTAGCCGCACAAAAATCATCGCGGATATTATTTAACAAATTACTATTTTGTATCGTTGTGCGTTCCAATCGAAATTGGAGGCCATCTTGACCTATTTTTCATGCGGCCCAAATTAGGGTAATATTCTGTTCTGAGTCTTCTTCATTATTGGTATTGATGACCTGACCTAATTTTGGCTCCTTGTACTCCTAATTCATTGTTGAACACAACTTGCATTATTTTTATTTAAATTGAGGATACCATTTTATCTGATTCTAAAATCCCAATTTAATTCCAGTGCCCTGCTAATTGAGCCCGTACCAGTCTTACAGCGTCCCCTGACCCTACAAAATATCGGACCCCGAATCGCCCGCCAAATTTTCGTCATTTTATGTGTTTGTGCAATTTCCCAAATTTAAGGGGGCTAAATTGCAAATTTGGCATTTTGTGCCAACACCCAATTATTTAAACCAATGAGGAATCCTTAATATTTTAATTAAACCCCACCCTCATTTTCCACATAAATTATTTTCTCTTCATGTCCAATCTGGACCACTCATTTAAAGTGGGTCCATCCTCACCCTCCATCACACCCTCTCTCTCCCTATTTAATGTCTTGTACCCTCAAACCCTAATCCCTAGACAACCTAGAAAACACCACCTCCTCACAAGCTCCCACATCCCCTCTCTCATACGTATGTAATTTCTTTTCTCCTTCTTCCTTCTTCTCCTCATTTCTTTTCCTTCTTCTTCTTCCCCTTCTTCTCCTTTCCATTAATTTTTGAGAATTCAAATTTAAGGAAAGGGAGGGAATACTGGGCACTTCCCCTTACTGTGCACCCGAGCCCTCCGGTGCGGCCCGGCCGCTACTCCGGTCTGCCCCGGCCGAGCCTGCACACCGACCCCCTGGCTGTGCTCCCCTCGCCGCGGTTGTACTCCCCATCCTCGACGCGTCCGGCGGTCCCCGGCTGCTCTCCCTCTGCTCTCGTTCACCCCTGGCCAGACCCCGGCGCTGGCTGCTCCGACCGCCGCTGCATCTCCCTCCGCCGAGCGGTCCAGCCATCAGCCCGGCCTCCTGCCATCCCCTCCAGTGCACCTCCCTCCGGCGGCCAGACCGAACCCATCCTCCTCCTATCACCTCCTCCATCCCACATCATCCGACCACCATCAACCTATCATCCGACCACCATCGTCATCCAATCACCCCACTGCTCCTCCACCCGTACAGTCCCCCTCCGGCGGCCGGCCTAGCCCGATCCCGGCGGCCCGCTGCTCTTCCATCCCCATCAGCCCTCTGCTGCTCCCCCTCGCGCCACCGACGGCCGGCGGCCCTCCCTCCATCTCCTCCCTCTGCTGCAGCCGGCTCCAGAGCACCTCCGACCAACTCCCTCCGGCGGCCGGCGAGCCTCCCTGTAACCCAGTAAGTCCCCTCTTCTTCTCCCTCCTTCTTTATATATATATATGTATATATATATATATATATATATATGTATATATGTATGTATATAACTTGTAAAATATATTAGTGTATAGATATAACTATGTATAGGTATTTGTATATATATTAATTAATGTGTATAGTATATAAATACAAGGGTAATGTATAATTTAATAATGTGAATGTATATTATCTATTTAATTAATGTTAATACGCAAGTATGTATATAATTAGTATATATATTTGTATATGTATTAGTATATATTAATTATTGTGTAGATTTATATATATATGTATATAAATGCGTAAATACGTATGCGTGTAATTGTGTGTGTATATGTGTACATATATATATCTATAAATATAGTGTATTTTCTATGTTTGTATATAGTATACATATTTGGTTTATGTACAAACCTATATATGTATATTTTGGTATATATATATATATTGGTATTTTCTTATAAGGTGTATTTAATAGAGTTTATGTTTAAAATAATTGATAATACGTATTTAGTACGTATTTAGTATTAATTGGTATACAGGTATGTGTATGTATATATTTAAATCAATTTATATATATATTTTGGTATATACTTAATATATGTATGTTTTTAAAATATGTAAATTGGATATTATTTAATTATTAGTAATTAATTGTATAATTGTAGTATGTATAATAAATTTAGTAAGTATGTATTTAAATTAATGCACATGTATATATATATATATTTGTATATATTTTGTGTATGTGGATATTTTTATACATGTATATAGTATAATTATTATTTTGGTATACAAATATATATATTTTCACTAGTACATATATATGTATACATGTATATTCTAAATTATAGTTATGAATAAATGTGTTATGTATATTTATAACATATAAATATATATCTATATACTTCTATTTAGTGTATCTACACTTATATGTATTTTGTACAAAACTACTGATATACATTTATATATGTACTTTATACGTGTTAAACTAATACATATATATATTCTCTGAGTATAAATGTATATTTAAATATGTATCCCTACTAGATGACCCTAGTTGACTAGTGCCCTGCCTGGCAAGGCCCTGAATTCAGTGTTTTAGACGGTGTTAGTGTAGCATCTGATGCCAATATGGTTTTGCTTGTGATGTGGTTCTAGGACTGCTACTTCACCCAGGGGATACTCTGGAACAGGACATCCATAAATACTAGCTAAGGACCCAAGGCAAGTACATTCTCTGATAATTTCCAATTCTTTGATAATTTCTATAAGTTCAACAATCATGAAATGTTACAACTGAATCTTTAACACTGTGTTACACGGACTAGTATAGCTTGGATCTGCAGTCATGAGATGTTACCTTGATTATCGTATTGACATTATACGCGACATTGACATTGATATTAGACATTGATATTAGACATTGATATTAGACATTATACATGATAGACTTGGCTTGCTCGTGTATCGTGACGTGTCATGATTGGATCCACAGTACTAGTTTGGGGCGGGGAAATTGCTAGTGAGAGATGTGATCAAATACCCATTGTATAATTAAATATTATTGGTGTTAATCATACCCCCACGTATGATTAGCCAGACTGTAGCAATCGTACATGTTCCCAAGCCGATCATATTTTAAAACTACTATTTCAAACACTTAGAATAGATTACAGTTTTCCCTATTTTAAATCATATACTACATCACCCGTATATGATACTGTTCCTTGTTCTTTTAATTCCATACATGCACTGACTGTATCATATTGCCTATTGCCTGTCTCTTTACATTGCCTGTCACTCTTTAAATTATCATTGCATTTATTTCACTGTCTTTTCAGTAGCTAGCATGACATATTTTATTGTATTATAGACATTATCAATTAATGGAACTGTTATTTGAGAGTGTTGCTTTGCTCCTTCCTGAGTGGAAATATTTTTCCAGACTATGCCTTAGAGGACCGCTGTCCGACACGTTATGGACCATATGGTGAGTAGCTGCAGACTTGGTAATTTGGTTGTGATTCCGAGAGATCTAGTCGGAATTTCTAATCTTCTAGTTAGTTTCTTTCCGTAGTTTATTTGGTACCGGATTTGTCTCCGGCATTTTTGTTGAGACTTGGATTGTTGAGTTAGATTATTAGTTGTTGACTTGTGTTGTATTTAAATTTTTGTTGGATATCTTATCGTGCTGTCGTCCTGTGATTGAGTATGTGTTTATTTTATTGTGTCATCCGTGCCTCCTCATGGAGATTGGATGTTTCGTGAGATTGATTAGATAGATTATTGATCTAGACAGCATTCTACCGCTGATGCTGCGGCGTAGGCTGGACGTACCCACGCACTCGTGTCCTTAAACTGGGTGCGGGTCATGACACATTTTTAGTGGTGGCCCATGCAGGTCAGACTTCGCGAGTTGTGCGATGTCGTAGTAGTGTGGCATCCTTGTTATACTACTGCGTGCCTGCAATAGAATATAGGACATAGGATACTAGGACGAGAGCGAATACTCAATCACAATTTTTGAGAGATTCCTGGGACGACCCCTTGAGAATCTTATTACAATTTCTAAATTTAAATCCTTCCTCCTTGTTTTTGTCCGTTCTCACTTATTGATATTAAGTTTGATTCTTGTTGACCAGTTGTTAACTTTAATTCTTGATATCGTTGTTGAGTTGATTTCATATCGAGGTGAATTTTACGGGCTAAAATTTACGGTATCATCTGATGACATATATTGATGAGGACAGTGAGAAAGGTAAAAACGTCTACTTTGGTTATGGAACCTAGAGTTTATCGCAGCCATATTAGCTGTCGTGACGAGAACGTAGGAACCTAACTTGGATGTACATACTTTAGTTATGAGATTTAGAGTTTCTCGCAGCCATACCGGTTGGCGTGGCGAGGATTCTAGATGACATGATTATAGGGTTGCATACCTTAGTTACGGAACCTGTCGTTTATCGCATCTATGCTTACTGGCGTGGCGAGGATTCTATGTGTCATGATTTCAGACAGACGTGTATGATTATCAGGTTGTATCTTAAAGTGGTTCTTAAAGTATCATCTCAAGACTTATCTATTTTCGTTATTCCAGGACTTTGTTCCATCGCTTCTTTTCTTTACTAGCAGTAAAGATACACTCCGTCCTTGATCCAATTCCTTTTGAGCTTATTTTTCTTTGAGGATTCCTTGTTAGTATGATAATTAGTGACTTACAAATTTGGTTGTGTCTTGTATTAGTTTGACTGAGTGTGACTTGTAAGTTGTAAGTGTTTCTTAGTTGGACATAGGAGCATTAGGCATTAATCTAGAGATATCCATAGCATAGTACCTTGTAGCAATAGTTCTATGATAGGTGTTATTATAATTAGTATTGGTATTATAGAAAGTGCAAATGATAGTGAGTTCTAATAAGTTTGATGAGATTTTATGTTATTAAATTTGAGGATTCAATAAACATGGTCAAAGCTATAAGGATTTAAAAAAAAAAAAAAAGGGTGATTAAATTTTTCTATATTTGAGTATTTGATTTTGAGGAGGTATATGCAATTATTTTTAAGTTGAACGAGAAGCTAAACCTTGACGATTATTTTGAGGATTAATTTTATGGTAGATAAGAGATGAACATTAATATGTGAGTAGATGATATACATGTGTAAGGATCTGATGACTTGAGTATGATTGAGATCTCACTGCCAACTGACTTGGGTGTCAATCTAGGGTTGTATTAGAGAGAGCAGTACTTGGTATAGTGTGTTGCAATTGTTATGCACTTGAGTGATAGGAATAACTAGTATCAACTATTGCAGTAGGTAAGGAAGCTAGCAGTGAGTATGCTTGTAGTAGAGTGTGGTACCTAAAGAGATAGAGGTATCAAACTTTACATGCATCATTTGATCTATGATTATGTTAGAGATAGAAGATACTGCAAGTAATATGTTAGCAGGTTCTTTCTTTTCTTTTCTCATGTTCTTTCTTGTTTTCTGATTGATTGATACCTTAGTACCGTAGCTTGTATGCATGATTTTTTGTTATAACGTAGTTAGTAGTACCCCTGATACAGAGACCGCAATACCATGACAAAAGATACCATGATCATACATATTTCCCTCAGGTTGCATGTTGTATGGTTGTAGGTAGAATTCTCTTAGACTTTGATTGTTGAGGATTTAACTGTAGTAAAGATTAACGAAGAGGTTATGACTTGACAAAGAGAGACAAGGTGCCTTAAATTTTGAGAAAAAATATTAAATTAAATAAAGAGTTGGGAATTTAATATGGCCTAATTGAAGTTTTATTAAATCATTGATTTTTAAGAAGATTATGAAATGATTAAATTATCATTGAATTTGAGGAATTTAAGAAGGCCATCGATATATCTATTGGACTGCAAGTTATGAACTTATATCTTGAATATTGTGTTGGAGGTTTCATAAGTATTACGTCGTTGCATATTATGTGGAAAAAAAAATCGAGGAATAAGAACACAAATGGATTAGTGTTGAATTCAAATTTTGGGATGAGATTCAATTTTAGAAATATGCATTGATTGGATTTCAATTAGAGGATTGAATATTTAATTCTTCTATTTCGTTATTAACCTAAAATTTTGGAGGATATTGTGCTAAGAATGGGATTTGATTTTATATTTGAAGATTTTTAGGGATATGATATTTATAGAATTTTGAAAAATTATTGTGAAATAACAATATGGAGTAGTTCATGATTATATGATTTGATGAATTTAAATTTGATGGTAGTAAATGAATAAATAAAACAATTGAGGATTTAAAAATTTGAGGATAAATATTGATTTAAATAGAGGGTTAAAATTTTAACATGGCAGGATTTATGATGTATTAATTCCAGGAAGGATATGATATGATTGAGGTTATCATTAGAATTTGAGGAAATTAAGGAGATTGTCATTAAATTATTGGATTGCAAGTTATGAATTTTAGAATGTTATATTTGAATGTCGCATTTGGAAAATCCTTAAGTATCGTATTGACGAGTATTTTGAGGAAGGAAAAAAAAAAATTTGATGGACTAATGTTTGAATTCAAAACTTGTGGGACGAGATTATAATTATATATGTGGATTGATTAAATCAAATTTGAGGAGTGGATATTAAATTCCGAGTATTGAATTACTAACTAAAACTTTCAAGGGAATTTTGATAAAAATAGACTTTGATTTTATTTCGAGGATTTTTTCAGGAATGAAATAATATCAAAAAATTTGAAATTATGAAAAGACCTTGCGGATTATTACCTGATGTCGTGGTTGATGAATTTAAGTTTGAGGGAAATAATAATGTGTATGATTAAATGCTACTTTGAGGATTTTAAATTTCGAGGACGAAATTCTTTTAAGGTGGGTAGACTTGTCACTACCACATTCTGAAAACAGGGGTATTTTTGACATTTTGCAATATTTAATATTTTGGTATTTACAATTAAATTAATTGCATGAATAGTATATATTTAAATTAAATAACTGTATGATGTGTACTTTAATATATTATATTATAGACAGTGTTCATTTGTGTTTGTGATGGTAGATTTGACCTAGAAGCCAGTAGATGAGCACCTGTCAGAATTATGGAATTTTGAGGTTAATTGTTTTTTTTAGAATTAAATTATTGGAGGTGTAATTAATTACTGTATTTTATTTAATATTTTTGCGCATTGCCTTTGCTTCGATATTTGGAGCACTATCCAGACTTTTGTCTTCTAACAAATTTCAAATCTTGCCCTAGACATGCCCGCCTTCCATTCTGCTATTTTTGTAACTCATAATTTTGCTCCCTGTGCATTATTTCTAGCCGCACAAAAATCGTCGCGGACGTTATTTAATAAATTCCTATTTTGTATCGTTGTATGTTCCAATCGAAATTGGAGGCCATCTTGACCTATTTTTTGTGCGGCCCAAATTAGGGTAATATTCTGTTCTGAGTCTTCTTCATTATTGGTATTGATGACCTGACCTGATTTTGGCTCCTTGTACTCCTAATTCATTGTTGAACACAACTTGCATTATTTCTATTTAAATTGAGGATACCATTTTATCTGATTTTAAAATCCCAATTTAATTCCAATGCCCTGCTAATTGAGCCCGTACCAGTCTTACAGCGTCCCCTGACCCTACAAAATACCGGACCCCGAATCGCCCGCCAAATTTTCGTTATTTTATGTGTTTGTGCAATTTCCCAAATTTAAGGGGGCTAAATTGCAAATTTGGCATTTTGTGCCAACACCCAATTATTTAAACCAATGAGGAATCCTTAATATTTTAATTAAACCCCACCCTCATTTTCCACATAAATTATTTTCTCTTCATGTCCAATCTGGACCACTCATTTAAAGTGGGTCCATCCTCACCCTCCATCACACCCTCTCTCTCCCTATTTAATGTCTTGTACCCTCAAACCCTAATCCCTAGACAACCTAGAAAACACCACCTCCTCACAAGCCCCCACATCCCCTCTCTCATACGTATGTAATTTCTTTTCTCCTTCTTCCTTCTTCTCCTCATTTCTTTTCCTTCTTCTTCTTCCCCTTCTTCTCCTTTCCATTAATTTTTGAGAATTCAAATTTAAGGAAAGGGAGGGAATACTGGGCACTTCCCCTTACTGTGCACCCGAGCCCTCCGGCGCGGCCCGGCCGCTACTCCGGTCTGCCCCGGCCGAGCCTGCACACCGACCCCCTGGCTGTGCTCCCCTCCCCGCGGCTGTACTCCCCATCCTCGACGCGTCCGGCGGTCCCCGGCTGCTCTCCCCCTGCTCTCGTTCACCCCTGGCCAGACCCCGGCGCTGGCTGCTCCGACCGCCGCTGCATCTCCCTCCGCCGAGCGGTCCAGCCATCAGCCCGGCCTCCGGCCATCCCCTCCAGTGCACCTCCCTCCGGCGGCCAGACCGAACCCATCCTCCTCCTATCACCTCCTCCATCCCACATCATCCGACCACCATCAACCTATCATCCGACCACCATCGTCATCCAATCACCCCACTGCTCCTCCACCCGTACAGTAACCCTCCGGCGGCCGGCCTAGCCCGATCCCAGCGGCCCGCTGCTCTTCCATCCCCATCAGCCCTCTGCTGCTCCCCCTCGGGCCACCAACGGCCGGCGGCTCTCCCTCCATCTCCTCCCTCTGCTGCAGCCGGCTCCAGAGCACCTCCGACCAACTCCCTCCGGCGGCCGGCGAGCCTCCCTGCAACCCAGTAAGTCCCCTCTTCTTCTCCCTCCTTCTTTATATATATATATATGTATATATATATATATATATATGTATATATATATATATATATATATATATATATATATATATATATATATATATATATATGTATGTATATATGTATGTATATAACTTGTAAAATACATTAGTGTATAGATATAACTATGTATAGGTATTTGTATATATATTAATTAATGTGTATAGTATATAAATACAAGGGTAATGTATAATTTAATAATGTGAATGTATATTATCTATTTAATTAATGTTAATACGCAAGTATGTATATAATTAGTATATATATTTGTATATGTATTAGTATATATTAATTATTGTGTAGATTTATATATATATGTATATAAATGCATAAATACGTATGCGTGTAATTGTGTGTGTATATGTGTACATATATATATCTATAAATATAGTGTATTTTCTATGTTTGTATATAGTATACATATTTGGTTTATGTACAAACCTATATATGTATATTTTGGTATATATATATATATTGGTATTTTCTTATAAGGTGTATTTAATAGAGTTTATGTTTAAAATAATTGATAATACGTATTTAGTACGTATTTAGTATTAATTGGTATACAGGTATGTGTATGTATATATTTAAATCAATTTATATATATTTTTTGGTATATACTTAGTATATATATGTTTTTAAAATATGTAAATTGGATATTATTTAATTATTAGTAATTAATTGTATAATTGTAGTATGTATAATAAATTTAGTAAGTATGTATTTAAATTAATGCACATGTATATATATATATTTGTATATATTTTGTGTATGTGGATATTATTATACATGTATATAGTATAATTATTATTTTGGTATACAAATATATATATTTTTACTAGTACATATATATGTATACATGTATATTCTAAATTATAGTTATGAATAAATTTGTTATGTATATTTATAACATATAAATATATATCTATATACTTCTATTTAGTGTATCTACACTTATATGTATTTTGTACAAAACTACTGATATACATTTATATATGTACTTTATACGTGTTAAACTAATACATATATATATTCTCTGAGTATAAATGTATATTTAAATATGTATCCCTACTAGATGACCCTAGTTGACTAGTGTCCTGCCTGGCAAGGCCCTGAATTCAGTGTTTTAGACGGTGTTAGTGTAGCATCTGATGCCAATATGGTTTTGCTTGTGATGTGGTCCTAGGACTGCTACTTCACCCAGGGGATACTCTGGAACAGGACATCCATAAATACCATCTAAGGACCCAAGGCAAGTACATTCTCTGATAATTTCCAATTCTTTGATAATTTCTATAAGTTCAACAATCATGAAATGTTACAACTAAATCTTTAACACTGTGTTACACGGACTAGTATAGCTTGGATCTGCAGTCATGAGATGTTACCTTGATTATCGTATTGACATTATACGCGACATTGACATTGATATTAGATATTGATATTAGACATTGATATTAGACATTGTACATGATAGACTTGACTTGCTCGTGTATCGTGACGTGTCATGATTCGATCCACAGTACTAGTTGGGGGCGGGGAAATTGCTAGTGAGAGATTTGATCAAATACCCATTGTATAATTAAATATTATTGGTGTTAATCATACCCCCACGTATGATTAGCCAGACTGTAGCAATCGTACATGTTCCCAAGCCGATCACATTTTGAAACTACTATTTCAAACACTTAGAATATATTACAGTTTTCCCTATTTTAAATCATATACTACATCACCCGTATATGATACTGTTCCTTGTTCTTTTAATTCCATACATGCACTGACTGTATCATATTGCCTATTGCCTGTCTCTTTACATTGCCTGTCACTCTTTAAATTATCATTGCATTTATTTCACTGTCTTCTCAGTAGCTAGCATGACATGTTTTATTGTATTATAGACATTATCAATTAATGGAACTGTTATTTGAGAGTGTTGCTTTGCTCCTTCCTGACTGGAAATATTTTTCCAGACTATGCCTTAGAGGACCGCTGTCCGACACGTTATGGACCATATGGTGAGTAGCTGCAGACTTGGTAATTTGGTTGTGATTCCGAGAGATCTAGTCGGAATTTCTAATCTTCTAGTTAGTTTCTTTCCGTAGTTTATTTGGTACCGGATTTGTCTCCGGCATTTTTGTTGAGACTTGGATTGTTGAGTTAGATTATTAGTTGTTGACTTGTGTTGTATTTAAATTTTTGTTGGATATCTTATCGTGCTATCGTCCTGTGATTGAGTATGTGTTTATTTTATTGTGTCATCCGTGCCTCCTCATGGAGATTGGATGTTTCGTGAGATTGATTAGATAGATTATTGATCTAGACAGCGTTCTACCGCCGATGCTGCGGCGTAGGCTAGACGTACCCACGCACTCATGCCCCTAAACTGGGTGCGGGTCGTGACAAGAACTACCCCACCCACGATTTGGAGTTGGCAACAGTTATCTTCGCTCTAAAGCTGTGAAAACATTACCTGTACGGAGAGCGTGTGGAGATCTTCACAGACCACAAGAGCTTGAAGTACGTGTTCACATAGAAGGAGCTGAATATAAGGCAGAGGAGGTGGTTGGAGTTGATAAAGGACTTCGACATCTCATTGCAGTACCACCCAGGGAAGGCCAACGTAGTCGCCGATGCCTTGAACAGGTATCCAATGGCTATGTACTTGACGACAGATAGACATTTGTTGGCTGATCTGGAAAGCTTGGAGATTAAGGTGTTAGTTCTCGGTACTGAGATTCAGATATGGGGATTACAGATACAGTCTGAGCTGATGGACAGGATCAGAGCTGCGCAGTATGATGATGAGGCTCTGAGGAGTATCAGGGCACAGGTTCGGACAGGATTGTCGGACGACTTTACTATTGCAGATGATGGTTCTTTACGGCACGGCACGATGATGTGTGTTCCGAGCGGGGAGCTGCGCGAGGAGGTTTTACAGGAGGCACACCGTTCTCAGTACTCGATGCATCCTGGTGCCAACAAGATCTATCGAGACTTGAGGGAGCACGTATGGTGGTATGGAATGAAGCGCGAGGTAGCACGCTTCGTATCCCGGTGTCTAGTGTGCCAGCAGGTAAAGGCGGACCGGCAGAGGCCAGGTGGATTGCTTCAACCTTTACCTATCCCAGAGTGGAAGTGGGAGCACGTGACCATGGATTTTGTTTCAGGGCTTCCGCGTTCTCCAAGAGGGAAGGACATGATTTAGGTCATTGTGGACAGGTTGACCAAATCAGTCCACTTCATACCTTTCAAGGTGGGCACGTCGACAGAGAGGCTAGCAGAGATGTACGTACGACAGATCGTTAGGCTTCATGGAGTTCCTATGAGCATCGTCTCAGATCGGGATAGTCGTTTCACTTTCCACTACTGGAGGAGTCTGCAGGCTAGCTTGGGCACTCAGCTCAAGTTCAGTACCTCATACCACCCCCAGACAGACGGGCAGTCTGTAAGGACTATTCAGACTCTCGAGGATATGCTACGTACTTGTATTTTAGATCTCAAAGGTTCTTGGAAGGATTATCTGCACTTGGTAGAGTTTGCTTACAAAAACATCTACCAGGCCAGCATCGAGATGTCACCATTTGAGGCTCTTTATGGACGGAGGTATCATACACCGTTATCTTGGGACGATGTTGGAGATAGAGCCTTGCTAGGACCAGAAATGGTCGTGGATGCAGCAGAAAAGGTGAAACTCATCAGAGACAGACTGCGAGTGGCGCATGACAGACAGCGGCATTGGGCCAACAGCCACCGTAGACCCCTTGAGTTTCTGGTATAGATTGTTATTTTTCTGGCTTGTGTTTGTTGTTTAGACTGCGTGTTGAGACTGTTTTGTTTTAGGTTGGCGATCTAGTATTCCTACGGATTTCTCCGACGCGTGGCACGATTAGTTTTTGTGGAGGCGGGAAGCTTAGCCCAAGCTACATCGGACCCTTCGGTATTCTTGCGAGGGTAGGTGTAGTGGCGTATAGACTAGACTTGCCGCCTGCACTAGAGGGAGTGCATGATGTGTTTCACGTGTCACAGCTGAGGTGGTACGTGGCAGACCCTAGTCACGTACTTGATCACTCGGAGATCGGGGTTGGTCCGACTCTCAGCTACCCTGAGCAGCCCGTAAAGATCTTGGATCGCAGAGAGAAGGTATTGCGGAACCAAACTATTCCTTTGGTTCGTGTTGCATGGAGACATCACTCTCCAGGGGAGTCGACCTGGGAGAGGGAGGACGAAATGCGCGAGCAATACCCGTATCTCTTTGAGACTTGAGGTATAATTTCTTTTCTGATTTCGTTCTTGTTCTAGTTCAATCCAATTTCGAGGACGAATTTTTTTTAGGAGGGTAGACTTGTCACTACCAAATTTCCAGATTAGGGCATTAGTATAATTTTCCTATTTGATTTAATTATGTATTTAATTATATGATGAGTTTTATAAATTAATTATGTGATGTTCTTGATGTTTGGTTTTAGGTTAAACCCTAAAAACTCATTAGGTCTAACCCTAATGGCTAAACCCTAACTTGTAAGCTAGCATTAGGGAAACCCTAAAATTCAATTATAGGTTTAGAATCTCAAACCCTAGAAATGACTAAACCTTAGTTAATTAAATTCTTCATGACTTTACATGGAGGATTAACTTAACCCTTGCATTAGGAACCCTAAACCTATCCTATATTATAAAGGGGAGCCTCCCTCAACCATTCCTTCATGGAGAAAGAAACCAAACCTTAGCCTCCATTTGAAACCATTCCCCCACCCGCAAATTCGGAATCCAGCCCTAGGAATTCTACCTTCCTCTTCCAACAAAGGGGAAACAAGAAGCTTGGGCCAAGAAGACTTGGAGAAGAAGAACCTCCATTGGAAAACCATCTCCCGATAGGTAAAATCCGATTTTAATCCTTTTAAATTCTATTTTTCTGCTGTAGTTGGCCATTAGGAACCCCCTACTGTAAAGATTTCGATTTCTAGGGATCCTACGTGAAGACCTAGGAGGATTTTGTGTTTTGGTGACCTACGGTTCATTTTCCCTAATTTCCAGGAACCCTAATTCTAGGGATCTCGTGTAGGCACAATTACCTCCCCTACGTATGGGTTTAGATCTCGGTTCTTAGAGTTTTGATTGAGGATTCATGATGTTCTTGAGTAAACCCATTTTTCTGCACTCTTTGTGTTTGTTAAAATATTTAGTAGGGGTATTGCCTATCTCTGTATTTTAAATTCTGCATAGTTGTTATGCCAATCTATATACATAGCTAATTTGCATAAGTGTATCGATGGGTGGTGATTTAGGGTCACAGCTGGGATTTTACTGTGCTGTGCAGTCGGGTGGAGTTTTGTTCAGTACTGTGTGTAGGTATTTGAAATTTGTAGTGAGTTTAAGTTCTGTGAGTTGGGATAAGTGAGCATGTTTATTTAGTATCAGCTGAGTTTAGTGTAGCTGTAGGTCAGTGAGTGAACACCTGTGTTTGCCTCAATAAAATCAGTGTGTGCAGCTGTGCAGAATGTATCAGTGTATATGTGTTAGTGTAGCTGTGTGATTTATCTCAAAAACCTGTGTGTATCAGTTAGAACATTGTGTCTATGTGTTAGGGGTATCTCAGTGAGAAGTGTATCTGTGGGTGTGTACATGTCTGTGAGTGAAACCAGTGTGAGTACAGTATAGGAATTCAGTTCCTGTGAGTGAGCAGTGTGTGCCTCAAGTTGTATTTCAGTAAGGTGACTGTGTGAGTAATGTGTGAACCAGTAAGATTTGACTGTGTGTGTGTGCTGTGTACCTATACTGTAAGAGCCTGTGTGTGAGTATAGGTCAGTGTGTGTCAACCTGGGGAGTGAATGCTGTGTGTGTGAGAGTGAACCTGAGTGTTAGGTATCAGGGTGTATCACAGTATCAGTCAGTTTTAGAGTTATATCTGTGTGTAGGTCCTTGTGTCTCAGGTACTGTGAGTATGTGCATGTGTTAGAATGTGTGTGTGAGTGAGCAGTTAGATAGAGCTGTGAGCTGTGTGTGTAGCTCAGTGTGTGTGTGTATTCTGTGTGTTAGCACTTGTGCATGTATATCAGTAAAATTCTAGAACCTAGTGTGTGAGTGCCTGTGAGAGTGAACTGTGAGTGTGGTGTGCAGTGAGAACTCAGTGAGTGAGTTCAGTATATAGTCCTTGTGTCTCAGTAGGTATATGAACCAGTGTCTGTGTGACTAAGTGAGAGTGAACTGTGAGTATTGTGTGTAGTGAGAACCAGTGTGTGTAGAGTGTGTGACTGTGTGTAGGTGTGATCCTAAGGGTGGGACAGGAAGGTTGTAACATAGGTAGCAGGAATTTGGGGTTATCATGAGGGAGTAGTTAAATTGAAGGGGTATGTGTGTGCACAAGTCTAAGTATTAGGTGTTGGAGTGTTGCTCTGGTAGCAGTGAGTGAGTGAACACTCAGTCAGATTTTCTTAGTATTAGGTTCTGATACTCAGTGTCAGAAAGATTGTTAGTAGTAGGTTCCAGTCTTGTAGTGTTTTTGTGTCCAGGTAATGTTAGGATATAGTTAAGGTACTATGAGACATAGATAAACATACAAGATAGATAATTATATATTTTGATATATGAAACCTATCAGATTAGCTATTAAACCCTAGTACACTTATACTCTTGGGATTTAACCTAGTATAGCCTCAGCCATGACCTAGAAACCTCATCTTTTATTTAACTAAACATGTTATTCCTTTAATTCAGTATCTGACATTTATATTCCACAATTAGGTCTTTGTGACTCCATTTTGGACATCGATCCTCACATATTCATCGGGACCATAGGCGAGTACATTCTCTGACAGTTTTTGTTTTGTTGATTACTTCTATAAATTTAGTTGTATTATATACTTGATTCCGACACTGTGGATACACGGGTTAGCACCCTAGATACCGTCATGAGGAGTCGTGATTGGAATCCATCGTGCTAGCTGGGGATGGGGAACTATTGGTAGATTATGTGATCATATCAAAACTCTACATTCATCATAGCTCACCCCACATCTCACGTCGGGTGCGGCCTGACCATTTACATGCTTCATAGCTGTTATATATGATTAGCCTGACCATTACATGCATCATAGCTAACCAGATGGTTAGCCTGACCTACAAGAATCATAGCTAATCATATGTAACCAGCCTGATCTAGTCCCAAGCCGATCACATAATAAACTGATATTTCAAACACTTAGCTAGATGTTTATTCTTTATTTTATATTCACTTGTTCTAGCATTCACTGTATATTGTTCATTGCTAGATATTCTATTGGCTATTTCATATTCTCCAGTACTTTACATTTCCAGCATTTATTCTCATCTTGTATTTCTTACACTGTTTATAGTCTTTGTCAACATAAATGAAACTGCTGTTAGTGTTTGTGCTTCGCTCCAATCCTGACTGGATAACATTTTCAGAGGATCTGGAGAACTTTTGCCCCACCCACTACGGCCCAGGACTAGAGGAAGATTTCACTCCAGTATTCCCAGAGGAGTTGTCTATCCTAGAGGAGATCCTACCTGCCTGCACTTAGATTACTCTTTTTCCTGTATTATTGTTTTAGACTGAGATTGAGTTGTATTATTATTATTTGTGACTTTTGAGGACATCTAGACTCAGAACTTGTGTTGTACTTATTTGTGTTTGGCTTATGATAGAACTCTTTATTTCCATTTCTCATCGTGTCAATTACTTTCATATAGCTTATGATTGAGTATATTTATAGAACTGTGGATTTATATTATCATTGTCCTCCGTACGGAGTTGAGACTATTGACAGGATATATATTATGTTTGAGACCTAGACAGCGTTCTACCGCCGATGCTGCGGTGTAGGCTGGACGTACCCACGACTCATGCCCAAATTTCGGGTGCGGGTCGTGACAGTTTCCAAAAAAAAACTTTGTACCCTTCAATAAAAAAAACTTATTTTTGCGATGTTGACATTACCATGTGCATTTTCCTTTGAGTGTTAATCATACATTTCACGTATGATTAACCAGGCCAAATCCCTGTAAAAGTTTCTAAGCCGATCATATATCGAAGCTAGTACTCACACACTTAGCTAGTTTACTATTTCCTGATTTCTGTATATGGGATTACATTACCCTCTTATTTATATTCACTTATTTCCATTACCAGTTCCTATTTTTGTTTCCTACTTTTATTTTATTATCTTGTTTTTTTAACTATTTACTATTTTATTGTCTTTATCATTTATTTGGAACTGTTGTTAGAGGTGTGCTTCGCTCCAATTCTGACTGGATAATATATTTTAGATGATTTAGAGGATTGGTATCCTACTACCCATGGAACTCAGGACGTAATGAGCGTAGAGTTTGAGACAGTAGCTCAGGAGGAGTCGACACTGTTTGAGGAAGATGATCAGCTAGTCGTAGCTAGTTAGATATTATTGTATTGGATTTGTTTTCAGCATTTGATACTCTTGGAAATGTTATTATTTTATTACTTATTTAGTGTTGGATATTATTAGACTCTTAGACTTATTATTGGTGTTTCGAGATGTCTATTTCTAGACTTATGTTTGAACTCTTTTTTATATTATGTAATATGTTTTATCTTTCTTATAGATCTCTAATGATCGAGAATTGATATTGCCATTATATTATTATCTTGTCCTCCTTAAGGAGTTGATATATCATTGACAGTTTATGATATATTATTGTAGGATGTTGATTAGCTAGTATTATGGTCATAAACAACGTTCTACGCTGTTGTTACGATATAGGCTGGGCACGTACTCGTGCCCGAACATCCGGGTGCGGATCGTAACACATTTTTGTGATGGCCCATGCAGGTCTGTTCTTCATAATTAGTGCGATATCATGGTAGTATTATAGCTTAGTCATACTACTGAGAGTCTGCGATAGGATATATGATATAAGATGTAGGATGAGAGAGTTCTCAATCACAAATTAGAATTTCTTGATAGATTCTTGGGATGACACTTGAAAATCTTATTATAAACCCTATTTCATATCTATTTTTACTTGCTTCATATCACTTTTGCCTTTGCGTTTGTTCATTATAGAATTTGATTCTTATATCGAGATAAATTTTATGGACTAAATTGAGGTATATTTTGATGACAAATTTGAATGAGGACAATGAGAAAGTTAACTGTCTACCTTGGTTATGGATTCTAGAGTTTATCGCAGCCATATTAGCTAGCGTGGCAAAGATATAAAGCCTAATTTTGAATATATATTTTTTGGTTATGGAATTTAGAGTTTTCGCAGTCAAGCTAGCGGCAGGGCAAAATTTTTAGATACCATAATTCTAGAGGTATGTACCTTAGTTACGGACATCATAGTTTATCACAGTTATGCTTATTGGCATAACGAGGATTCTGGGTAACATAATTTCAGATAGACGTGTATGATTATCAGATTGTATCTTAAATTAGTTCTTTACATATCATCTCTATCATTCAACCTTGTTATCATTGATTTCTGTTCCATCACCTTATTAGCTTAGGATAGAGATATCTTTAGTTTCTCTAGTTAGTTCCTTATAGTGCTTCACCTTCATTAGTTCCTGAGGTAGCTTCTTGGATAGTGTAGTAGTTTGGCAGCTCACAGTCATATTTGTGTCCAATTGAGTATTAGTATTGATTGTTGGGAGTGTAGCTTGTGAGACTGAGAGTGGTTCCTGGTTTGGTATGTTAGCATTAGGTATCAGTGTATAAGCCTAGAAGTAACTCATAGTGTAGTAAAATTTGTAACAATAGTTGATAGGTGTCAGAGAAAAGTTAGAAGTTGGTATCCTGGAGCATTAAGCATGTATAGTATAGAGTTAGTGTTTGTGTACCAAAGGTGCCTAGAACAAGAAAGTGATCAGAGTGTATCAAGACTAGGATGAGTGATATGTGGAGTGTGTTAGTTGAGTATCAGTGAGTGTTATTGTGGGTGATAATATTAGCTAGGTGTATCAGTGTGATATTTAGGTAGGGTCTATAAGGGAGTATCATGAGAGTAGGAGTGCAAGTGTCTAGGCTGTGAGAGAGGTATAACTAGGCCACCTATGGCACAACAAATTGCCCCGCACCAGTAGAGGGAGATACCCCAGTAGGGCAGGGCATTTGCAATGACGGTCGAGGGTACCAATGCTACAAGTGTTCGGTTAGCAGGTTCTGTTATGTTCTTCTTCCTGTCAATTTCCATCCATTGATTTGCTTGATTCCTTAGTACCTTATAAATTGCTTTAGTAATTTTGTTCTATAGTATAGTTAGTAGTAAATCCCTGATACATACTTCAATATCATGACAAGATAGAGACCATAACCATGCATGTTGATAATAATTAGTGATTTCTTTAAGTTGTATACTTGCATAATTTTAGATAAATTGGGGGTTTGACCTAGATAGGGGTACAACCTTCTTTAAATTTGAAGGATAAATTTTTTTTAGGGGGGTCGGATTGTAACCACCACTTTTCACCTTAAGGATATTTTGATAAATTTACATATGGTTAATTATAGAGTAATATTTAATTTAGTGGTTAGTTAGAATTAATTAGTAGCTAATTGTCATGACTAGAATATTCTATTTTCGTTAGTTAGATGTCATCCATAATCAAATGATTACATTCATTTAGGTTTAGAAATCAAATAGAGGAGAATGGCAAACTTGTAAATAGATTAAACCCATCATGACAAAACCCTTTTCCTAAGCCTTCTTTATTTCATTCTTCCACCAGTCCTTCTTCTTCTTCTTCTCCACTTTGTCTTTTCCATCTCCTCAAGAGTGAAAAAACCCTAATTTTCTAATTTACACCAAATTCTAAAATTCTACCATTACCACACTATTTCACCTTCAAAACTTATTCATATGGAGAGCTAGTGCTTGAAGCTCAAGGAGGAAGCCAAGGAGAAGCACTAGCAAGGAGGTTTGAAGCTATTTCTTCTTCCATCACCATCAAATTCGTAGATCTAGAAGGAGGACCCAATTTCTATTGGTAAGTTATGATTTCCACAATTTCCATAGTTTAGAATTTCTAATTATCATAGAGGAGACCTTTCCTTAGGAGATCCAACCCTTTAGTAGGAGTATTAGCTTCTAATGGACTCTTTATGGATAGATCTATATGCTAGAAGTATGATTTGGTAGGAATTACGAATTTTGACCACCAAGTGTTCGATACGTGTCCCCAAAAGAATTTTTGTGTCCTTTTTGAGTGGAGTTTGTGTGTATGTGTCCTAAATATGATATGTGGTGTGGTGTCATGGTATCTCAGGATACGCGTGGTTAGATTTGTGTATGCATGTGTATTAGTGTTCCCTATGTCTTTTGCATATATTTGTCATTTAGATCTATATAATCTCTATTTAGTTGTAATACTTTTATATATATGTTCTTGTGGTTTTGGTTTTTGGGTGAGTGTGTCATATATACCAATTTGGCATGCTATATATGAGGGTTGGTTGTGTGTAGCAAGTGGTTCCATGAAGAGATTGGTGAATCTGTGCTTGAGAGTGCAATGATGAGGGTTATAGAAGTGCAGGTGAGAGGGGAAGCTACCTGGGTGTGTGTTTAAGAGAGGGGTGTCTCGGACTGATACCAATGTATCAATGATAAGGGGCTTTAGAGTGTGCACTGCTATGTGGCAATAGGCTCGAATGCAGATCATGGGGTAGTCGGGCATACTGGATTCAGTAAGGAGAGGAAATGGGGGGACGCTTGAGTAGTGTGGCAGCAAGGAAGGAGTAGTGCAGAGCTTGGTGTGAGCAAGGTCTGTGTTTAAATTTTATTATCATTGTTCAGAACCCATTACAATTTGAGTTTGCATGTGAGTGAGGGTGCATTGGGCCTGGAAAGATAGGTGCATCTGTGTCATGTGAGAGTGAAGTGAAGGTCGAGCGGTTAGCCATTAGCAGGGGTATAACAGCAGCAGAAGCACCAGCACAACAATAAGGTACTGGACAAGTGACAGTAGGTTGGGTAGTCTGGATTGCTATGAGGTGGGGATGGTTTCCAATCTAGTCTAGGTTGTTTAGGTTACCACCATATGCACTCAATTATACACAGTATCTATTTGTAGGACTTGCTTATTTAAGTTTGCTTATTGATCCTAATACTGACTTGGTAGGCATTACTTTGTTAGCTCAGTTGATTTGTAAACCAAATGGTGAATTGACCATTGAGAGTTGATTCTCTCTTAAAGAGGTTTCTTTAGTATACTTCACATTTTATTTGTTAATTAGGCGTTAGATGGTTGCAATTATGCAAAGGATCCAGCATATAAGCAGAGGTGATACCTGTGATAGTTTGTGATCGGATATTACTAATATTTCCAAACTGAGTGTATAGAGGGAAGTCAGACAAGAGTGTGGTAGATCTTGTGTGTGTTCATCAACACATAAAATAGGACATCTAGGTAGCAGAACTTGAGGAGAGGTTGCAGAGGACTACTGTGTGGACTGGAAGTGGACTGCAGGCCAGCAAGGGGCAGATCTGAGTATTGCTGCACAACAAGGAGGTTATATGGGCAGTATCAGAGCCCTATATATGGGCAATTTTGCCAACTGAACAACTCGAGGAACCTGTGTGCAAACCTGCTTACATATAGGGGATGTCAGGTGCATGCATGTAATAGATGGAGCTCAAGTGCAATATTTGCAGGTAAGAGGAGACTGGTCCATGATACACTGGTATCAGTAAGAGTATCAGCAGTAAGGATTCTTGTGAGAGAGTGATTGCAGTGCGTTTCAGTTCACAGGTCTGCAAGTGTGAGGAATTGGGATATAGGGAAGTGCCTGCAGTTGAGCATCTAGAGGCTTTGGCTTGGCCAGAGTTGCAAGGAAGAGTCCACCGATGGGCAGTGCCTTCAGGTAGCTTGAATAGGTTGTATCATAGAGATTTGTAGGGAGTGTTCAGTTACTAACCAAGTGAGATTGATACTTGGTCTGCATCACAGAGGGTTGCAAGCACCAAATGTGGGGGAATGTCATGTGAGTGTAGATAGGTGTGAGTATGAGTCTTAGTACTAGTGTAAACAAGGAGAAGTGTCTGTGAGTGACTAATACCAGGGTGTTTCAATTATGAGGTAAAGTAGTGTAGAGTATCTTAGTATCCTAAAGTTGGTTATACACTAAGGTAATAGTTGTTTATGAGTATTTTGAACAAGGTATTGGTCTAGTTAAGTAGGTAATGAGGTAATGGCTATGTATATGGGTTAGAGACTTAAATACTAGAAATTAGTGTTATATTAGAGTTATATATATAGTATATGATATATAATATAGTGTATTAGCTAGTGTTAGTTAATATAGCTAGTATTTACTAGTATTAACTAATATACTTTGGATATTAGAAAGGTAAGACTAGTATGAACCTAGAATCAAGGTATCGACCTAGTATGACCTAATTTGAATTAATTTGACCTAGGATGACCTAGTTTGACTTAATTTGACCTAGGATGACCTAGTTTGACTTAATTTGACGTAGTATGACCTAGTTTGACTTAATTTGACCTAGTGTGGACTTAGATACCTAGTTGCAAGCTAGTATAGCATGTTTATTATTCCAAAACCCTATTTTAACTTGATATTTCATATTTAGGTCTTTGAGACACTGTTATGGATACTGTTTGACATTCCATACCGGATTTCTAGCGAGTACATTCTCTGATAGTTTACTTTATATGGTAGCTTCTATGTTACATGTAGTATTGTTATACTTGATTCCCGATACGATAGTACACAGATTGGTATAACTTGGATTCCCGTCATGAGATATTTTTTTTCGTGCTACTCCTGTGCATGATACCCTTGTGCAAGTTATTCCTGTGTTGGTATTTTGACTTTCCTTGTGTTTGTGACATGTCATGGTTTGGATCCACTATACTAGTCGGGGGTGGAAAGTGTTAGTTAGATAGGTGATTATGTCCTTATCCTGTGCATGTTCCTGTGAGTGTTAATCATACATTTTGCGTATGATTAACCAGGCTAAATCCGTGTGCAAGTTCCCAAGTCGATCACATGTCGAAGTTAGAAGTTAGTACCCACATACTTAGCTAGTTTTCTTTTTCCTGATTCCTGTATATGGGATTACATTATCCTGCTTATTTACATTCCTTCATTTCCATTGTCAGTTTATATTTCTGTTTCTTGCTCTTATTTCATTATCTTGTATTTCTTTACTATTTACGGTTTCATAGTCTGTATCATTTATTTGGAGGTATGTTTCACTTCAATCTTGACTGGATAATATTTTTCAGATAATTTAGAGGATTGATATCCTAACACTGTAGACCTCAGTACCTAGTAGGAGTAGAGTTGGAGAAAGTGGCTCAAGAGGAGCTGATAGCGATTGAAGGAGATGATCAGCTAGTCGTTGCTAGTTACATATTATTATACTGGATTTGTTTCGAACATTTGATACTCTTGGAGATGTTATTATTTGATTACTTATTTGTTGTTGGAGATTATTAGGCTCTTAGACTTATTGTTGGTGTTTCGAGATATCTATTTCTACACTTAAATTTGAACTCTTTTTTATATTATATCGTGTGTTTCATCTTCCTTATAGATCACTTGTGATTGAGTATTGGTATTGCCATTATATTATCATCTTGTCCTCCTTATGGAGTTTAGATATCATTGAGAGATTATGATATATTATTGTGGGATGTTGATTAGATAGTATTATGGTCATAGACAGCATTTTACATCATTAGATAGTATTATGGTCCTCGTGCCCAAACATCCGGGTACGGATCGTGACATGTCCGCCTTCCCCGAGCACAGTGTAACTCAGGGATCGGGGGCGGAAAGTGATGGGTCTGCGGCTCTATCTACCTCTCCCCATGTGATGCCAGTATATACGGCGGGAGTCAACAATGGAGAGGGATCCAATGACAACCAATGCGTTGAGTCCCTAGAAGCTATGATGTGCCTCAATGCAAACATTGACTCAGGCAATCTTGGATATCCGGGCAAACCAGGTCCCACCACAGCTAAGAACTCTGGGAACCAATGGTGAATCTAATGTACTTGCTCCTACCCTTCTGGGTACCGGTGTTTCTACTCCTTTGACCTCGGACGATACGTAAGAAGCTATTCCGAATTGTGAGCCCGCTTAGACTCGATGAATAAACGAGACAAACTGCAAAGTCTTGGGATAAGGCAACCTTATCCCTCAGAATGGAAAAATATTTTATTTCCCCCGAAATACAAACCGCAATCTATGATTCCGTTCAACGAAAGGACGTCGTCCCGTCAATACTTGACTTACTTCGAGACCATGATAGGACACCTACCGCGAGACGATGCTTTACTCACCAAGATCTTTCTGGGTCCCTAACTGAAGTGGCCTATGAATGGTTCTGCAGTCTCCCAGATAACTGCATCTCATCGTTTGATGAACTTCGACGATTGTTCCTCTCCCGGTTCTATAACGGCGGGATGGACATAACCATGTTATCTCTTATTGACGCAGCCCAAAGGTAGAAGGAGCCAACACGTGCCTATATAGAGCAGTGGTAGGCAGCCCTGAATATGCCTCCCGGTCTCCCTGAAACTGTGCTCATGGATACTTGTAGGCGGAACCTGCTACCGGTGGTAAAAATCTGTATTAGTACCGTACAACATGTAGACTGGTCAATATTTATCGCAAGCGCGGACATGGCTGAAAAGAGCACAAAATAATTTTGTGCGCTCAGAATCCATATCCCTGACTCTGACGATCGAGGAAAACACCCTTAGAGTCACAATAGTGGTTGAGACGGTAAAGGAAAGCAAGCCATTACCATCAACATATCCAAAGGCTCGTCATCTAAGCAGAATCTAGCAGAAGAACCCAAGCCAAAAGAGACTTTCTCCGTCGACGATGTTAATGTAGAGGAAATCTTCAACCTATTGATGAAAGGCAACAAACTCCGGTTGCCTGACATCAGATACCATGAGAAAGCAGATAAGGTCAACGATCAGAAGTACTGCATTTTCCATCGGTACGTCCTCTACCCTACCAAAGATTGCTTTGTGTTAAAGAGACGTATCCAACATCTTATCGATTCTAAGGCCATCAAATACGACTTCGAGGATAAGATGGTCACAACAAACATGGTATCGCTTCAATTTGATAATCTCCCTGGCGTCAAGGTTCAAGACGGTGTCATCCCCATTCCTAAGGCGACACTGGAGGTTGTTAACCTTCCACTAGTTTGGGACCAAGCAGCTGGGCTAGTACCTCTCACAACTCCACAGGGTGAAGTCATGTTGGTCAACCCTGACATTGTCCAAGACCTGACACAGCAAGTGACAAGTCCAATTACCAAGTCTAAAGGGGAGAGGACCAAGTCATGTCACAAGGTCTATCCCTCAACTGATGAAGCCTTGGCAGGAGAGACTATGTCAGGCAAAAATTATCTGCATACCTATGATCTGGCTCAGGAAGATGCTACTCTTCCGACTCCCCCTTCTGCTCCATTAGTATCTTAAGCAGGTCCGTCCCAGCCTCCTGCGATCGACAAACAAAAGCAAAAGGAGACTCGGTTCGACAAGTCTCTAAAGAAAGACTCTTCACAGGGCATGATACAACTTTGACATATTGGCACAACTTGCCAATACGCCAACAAGGTTGTCACTCTTTGAGCTCCTACGTCTCTCTAAAGAGACCCGGGATGCCCTGAGTGAGACATTACAGCATGTCGACTCTTACTTGTCCTAAATTAAGAAGCCGGCCGAGGACCCCACAACATATCCCCACTGCCATAGTTTGATGGAGAGAATTCTGAATATCACGTTCTTGCAACAAGACGATATTGAAGAATAACAAGCACGGTCAATCTTTGTACTATATAGGGAATATATGTGCCATCAAGGTGGTTCGAATACACGGTCCTAGGCTCATCTCTAAGCATCATCCCACAAAGTCTGCTCCAGACCTTGGGAATTCTGATGCATCGATTGTCTACTAATAATACAACCATCAGTAGCTTCAACGTAGGAAGAAGCAACCCTCTGGGCAAGATCCGCCTAAAATGCTAGATAGGCGATCTGCAAACTGATATTACTTGCTACGTCATTGATTTAGATGTATCTTATAACGTCTTACTAGGACGTCAATGGATACATAGGCATATGATCGTGTCATCAACTATTCATCAATACCGGAAGTATGTTGATAGCGAAGGAATCGTCAAGATAGAGTTTGCTGATGTCGATCCCTTCAAAGGCGTTGAAGCCTACTACTCCGACTATGTGCTATACAAACAAATGTGCCAGGAAGAAGGAGAGAATAATGCAGAGAATGAAGCTGAAGCGGACTCTTCCTCTGGCAATCCTTTGAGGATTCGCATGAAAGGGTGCGCCTCGAACACTCTATCCCATTTGGTATTCAAGATTCGTAAGAAGGCTACAGAGCCACTTATGGTCAACCTCCGCAAGATACCTTACAGAGGAATGCAGGACCTTCCCCTTGTGAAGGCCTCCGAACCCCTGGTAATGAGCCTACGTTACTCAAGTACGAAGGTCCCAAACCAAGCTTCGGCACTAGTTTCAGATAACCAGAACGACGAGCTTGAATAGTATATTGCTGCTCAGGATGATGTCCCCTCTTTTAATGATGTAATCCCTAAAGAGAAAATACCTTATTTTCTGAATAAAGGGTTATCTTTGAACTACTCTCATGTCGAATATTTAAGAACTATATACTCCTTAGAACATGGCCTAGGTTCGCAACTACACATGCCAGTAATGGCAACCTATGTGGTCAACAAAATACTCCCCTATGGGGGTAACCTCTTCATAATTCCAGTAAAGAAGGTGAAGAAAAAACCTATTATCTTCGGCAAGGTAGAAAGATGTCGAAGCTTCCTCATAGACGAATAAGAATTTGATAATAGTAAAATGCAGCTTTATCGCTATAGCTCGCAGTCCAAGTGCCTCATCAATGCAATAGATTATGACTTGAATAGCAATCAAGGCCTAAATTTTGGCAAAGAATGACGTCTGCCATTGTGTCACTTTGCTTCCAAAGGCAAGTCAAAGATATACTATCAAGAAACTGGCCACGGTTTAGGATATTTAACGCCGCCAACGACTCCATAGTGTTTAGAAGCAGAGGCTGAGATGAGCTCTCATTCTTCAAAGTCTTCTACCTGGGACTCCGATGCAAGCATCAGAGAAATATTCAAGCAAACATTATCTATCAACATGACATCAGTGGATCGAGTTGAAGATAATGATCAAACGCTAGAATTCATTGAAGTTGAGCCTTGGGCTCAGCGGTTAGAATCTCAGTGGAAGTTGTGTTTTGATCAACGAGAACCTCCCACCAAGGTCGATGTGCAAGTCGACTTGGGTGATGAATCCTCTCCTAAACCTATCTTTATCAGTAAGAGTCTATCCCGTGAAGATCATGAATCCCTTTATTCAACTTATAAGGGAATATATCGTTGTCTTCGCATGAAGATATAAGGATATGCAAGGGTTGGATCCTCGGATCGTGCTGCACAAGCTTAGCATTCTGTCGAATGCAAATCCAGTAAAGCAACAACAACGGCGATTCTGTCCAGACGTCATGGATGCCATCGAAGCTGAGGTGAATAAGATGATAGCAAGCGGCTTTATTTGCGAAGAGCAGCATTCAGACTGGGTAGCTAATATCTTTCCTGTCATCAAGAAGAATGTCAAAATTTGAGTCTTTATAGACTTTCGTAATTTAAATGTGGCATGTCCAAAGGACGAATTCCTTCTTCCGATCACAAACGTGATAATAGACAACACTTGTGGCTTCGAGCATATGTCCTTCATGGATGAGTTCTCAGGATACAACCAGATCAAGATGTTTTTCGATGATGAGAAGCATACGTCATTCCGAACACTACTGGGGGTATATTGTTCCACAGTGATGCCCTTCGGCCTGAAAAATAAAGGTGCGACATACCAGCAAGCTATGAGAACCATCTTTCGTAAACATTTGTGCATAACAGTTTAATGTTATGTTGATGACTTTGCTGTCAAGAACCATTTTCAGAACGATCATCTCCATTATATGAAGACAATATTCGATCTGATGTGAGCACATTAACTCAAGATGAATTCTACCAAGTCCTTCCTAGGAGTCTCCAGTGGCAAGTTCTTGGGCTTCATTATAAATTCGTAGGGTATTCACATAGATCTTGAGAAGACGAAGATATCCTAGATATGCACCCTCCAAAGAACCTCAGAGAGCTTTGTGGCCTTCAAGAAAGATTGGCGTACATCAAAAGATTCATATCGAACCTCTTCGGGCGATGTCAGCCCTTTACTTAGCTTATGAAGAATGGAGTCTCGTTCGTCTGGACAGAAGAATGCCAGCGAGCATTTGAGGATATCAAGAAGTATCTCACGAATCCCCTAGTGTTGGTGGCACTAGTCGTGGAAAAACCCTTCCTACTTTACGTTCGTGCAATGGATCATTCTCTTGGCAATCTACTAGCCAAAAAGAGTGACACAGGCCACGAACAGACCATCTACTACCTCAGTAGGATGATGGTCGGTGCCAAGCACAGATATAACCCTATCGAGAAGGAGTTCCTCGCTTTGGCCTTTACCACTTTGAAGATGCACCATTATGTGATCGGAGAGACAATTCACGTCATTTCTCGAATCAATCACCTCAGAGTACTCATGACTAAGCCAGGGGCACTAAATTCTCACCTAGCCACAGGCAATACTACTATCCTCCTATGATATGGTGTTCGTCCCTCCGAAGGTGGTCAAAGGCCAAGCATTAGCCAAATTTTTGGCAGATCATCTGGTGTCCGAGACGTCGAAACTCAACGAAGATATTCCAAATAAAGTGTTAGAATCTAACACAACGATGGAAGAGTCCACCTGGCGAATTTCTTCGACGGTGCTTCAAGAACAGGACCCAAAGGAAATATTTTTGCAGTAGTGGGGGTAGTATTGATCTCTCCCAACGACTTAGTCATCCACCGTGCTTCTTCTCTTATAGAGTTGTATTCCAATAATGTGGCAGAGTACAACGCTATTATTATTGGGCTCCCAGGCTAAACAGTTTGGTGTGGATTATCTAGAAGCCTATGGTGACTCTAAGATGATATTCAACCAGGTCCGAGACGAATACGAAGTCCGACGTGAGGATTTGGTCTCTTATCATCAAACGGCAATTGATATAATCTCTACCTTCACTACGTTCTTCATTGAACATGTACCCAGGTTACAGAACGTTGAAGCCAATGCTCTAGCCGGTCTCGCAGCCTCTATGGCTCTTCCTACCAAAACCCAGCGTTCGATCATGGTGGTTGGTCGAGAACTGGTCTGTGTCAGAGATTACCAGCACGGTTGTCAAAGATGTGCCACTAAGACAGCTATTGACACCAAAGGCTGGTGGTTCCCCTTTATAGGCTACGTTGTCTACAAAATTCTTTCCGAAGACCCAAAGGAGGATACCTCTGTTAAGAGATGCTCCTTCAGGTTCTACTATGATACGACTACAAAAATGTAGCATTATCGGTCATATGACAGACTCCTGCTACGATATCTATCGGACGCAGAAGCAAAGCTGGCACTTCGTGAAGCTCACGATGGTACCTGCTGAGCCTACCAACCAGGTCCTAAGTTGTAAGACCGTCTCCGACGCATGGGTTATTATTGGCCCACTTTGGGGGCAGATATTGTAGAATATGCAAAGTGGTGCTGGATGTATCAAATCCATTCAAACTTTATCCTCCAACCTTCAAAATTTCTTCATTTGATAGTCGCGTCTTGGCCGTTTGAAGCATGGGGAATGGTCATCATCGACCCAATTAGTCCACCATTAACTAGAGGGCACCGGTTCATCCTCGCTATAATCGACTACTTCTCTAAATGGACGAAAGATGTACCGCTCGTTGAGGTAAAAGCATCGAACGTGATTAGCTTCTTCAAGCATCACGTCATCTACCGCTTTGGTTTGCCTCGAATGATCATCCATGAAAATGGTACACAATTCGTAAGCCACGCTTTCTATCGGTTTTGCAATAAAAACCAAATTCATAACATAGCTTCGATAACTTACAACCCGACAGCGAACTGATTAGCAAAAGCGTTCAACAAGACGATCATCAAATTGCTTAATAAGTTAGTTTTCTCTCACAAGCATGATTGGAACGAGACGCTTGGTGAATATCTCTGGGCCTACCGCACAATGGTTTGAACTCCAACTGGCAGTATATCATTCTCATTGGTTTATGGGAGCGAAGTCCTCCTCCTGAAAATCCAGATTCTTTCTCTCCGAGTAGCCCTCGCTAACCAGTTGAAAGGTGAGGACAACCATCGTCGGTTGGACGCACTAAACGAGAAACGTCTCCTGACTCAACAGTGTATTGTGATATATCAAGCATGTATTTTTGGAGACAAAACGGTGAAGGAAAGAGCGTTCCAAGTCGGTGACCTTGTCCTTACGGAGAGAAGACCAATGGTCATGACGCATAAGAAGGCAGAAAAGTTTCAACCCAAGTGGGAAGGGCCGTTTGTAGTAGAATCGGTGTATTCCAATTGTGCATACTGGCTCGTGAAGCCTAAAGGACATTTGCTAATGATGCCGATCAATGGCAAGTTCCTCAAAAAGTACTATGTCAAAGCTTGGCTTGTACCCCCTTATTCCTAGCGGGGCAATTTGCATATTTATATTTCTATTCTATCCCCACAAAGTATAAATATACAACATAATATTTATCCCCCACCAGGAGTCATAAATCTATTATTATATTCGGGAGGCTGGAATACGCAATAGATAATGGGTCTCCAAAGTTCCCTAGTGGAGCAGTCAGGTCCAACGAAACGCTCTCGTTGATACCACCTAAAATTGATTCTCTTAAGCAAACAATCGTATCCTCGAAGCCCAGCTGCTCCAGGGATATCTCATTTGCGATCCCTAGTCAGGATTGGAGATGCTCCAGGGACATCTCTTAAGCAAATATTCGTAGTGGAATCAGTGTATTCTTGGAGAATTCTTCCCAGTTAAGATGCAATTGCCACCAATAGCAGTTCACGTCCATACTACCTCTAGACTACCATCGGTTCATTCTCCCAGTAGAGTGAATTTATTTTTAGAAGAAAACAGTTACGTCCATACCACCTCTGCCTTGTTTTCTCCAGCCCTACAAAATTATATCTTATCATAAGATATTTCTAGCAGAATTATATATTTGCCATGTCCATATTATATTTAAGCAAACATTCTTGCCTATCGACTTTCTACCAACACGTACATAATACCCCTGATGGTGTTTGTCGTTTCAACTTATCATCTGTACTTAGCTCTAAGTACGCCAGGGATGATGAGTTCAGAAAATTTTTCCAGCAGAATTTTCTCAACCTATCACGTTCATATCACCTCTGATAGGGTTTTACTTCGAACTTATTATCTATACTTAATTATTAAGTTCACCATAGATAATAAGTCCACTAAAAATTCCCCTAGTGGAATGTCTACGGTATTATACAATGTCTAAAAGAAAAGAGTTTTCATTGGTATTCAAGATCATGAGTACATATGATAGAAATCTATTAAACTCATATTTGTATTGATATTCAAGATCATTAGTATATTTGATGGAAATTTATTACATTCAACACTTTCTCCATCAAGGCACCCCTCCGTTTTGTTTCTGTTACCGATGCAAGTGAACTTGGCAGCAGAACTTAATGCATTCTGGGTCATCCCTCCATCAAACTCCATGGTACAAACCTCAGTATATGAAAAAGAATCCATACTTAGGGATAACAACAGAGGGAGGATCATGCGCTCTTCTTCCATGCAAAAGGGCTCAAGATAGAGTTTTGATTGATAATCAATCCAAATTCGGTAATTAGTACCGCATCCACGCAACCGGTGGCAAGATGCATAAAAGGGAGAAACGCATCTAACATGTCGTATAAATAGCATGAAATCCACTCATGATGAAGGATGTTCATCCTTGTCACTTGGATCAGTTCCTGACGAACTGTCGCATAAAGTTGGAATTCTCTTCAAATGATAGGATTTATGATATTCTTCCTTGTTCCATCGAGACTGAAGCGATTCGAGACGATCCCTAGATATCGAACACACAAAGTCAGAACGCTGGCAATACGTGAAAAGGTAGAAACGCGAAGAGGCAAGTCGCCCATGCACATAAGATGCCATATGCACAGATAAATTCTTGAACACATGCGCATGTTGACCATTAGCGCATGACGAGTGACTCAGGAAGATAGCCGCATCAATGCGAATAAGGGTTGCACATAGCTTTCCGGCACATGTTCATGATAAGCATCCTAAGACAGCTATATCCAGGGGCATAATGAAAATTTTGGGCCATTAGCACGTGATTCGCGTCCAGGCCTTTCAACAACAACCACGCGTGTCCGGCATTAAGGTTTCATCTGTGCATGTTCCTGATGATCTATTGCCCATGCAACAAGACTTTGAACTTGTGTCCCTATGTCCCTAGCCTCATAAAATAAAGTTCGAGGCACCCATCCAACTCCAGTCGGAGCACTAGCATCAGGGGGTCACTGTTCAACTTCACCCTTGACAAACTCCTCAGCAAGAGGAATGGGGGCCCTCGAGATGAGATTGAGTAGAGAATAAGTATAAAGACGAAGCTCTTTCTCCTCCCTGATGTAGCGCCCCGTTTCTCCTATTCGAGGAGCGCGGCTAAGAAACACAAGACGGTATCGTGCGATCGGGATAGATTGAATTAAGAACTCGTCCTCGTTATGGATTTGTTTCTTCAGAATCGATTCCCATATTCAGTGGACTGCGCCCCAAGGATCGGCTTAGCGGCAGAGTCAGGAGGGACCTCTCCGCTGCTATCTTTTATTGCCTCGGTTTTCGATGTCGCTTGTTGCTTTCGTGCTTTGAGTTGGTTTCGGGATTTGCTTGTTTTCCTTGAACGGTTTTGATGGTTTTCATTGTTTTCGTTCATTGAACTGCACTTTAATTCTGAGAATGGAAAGAGAGGAAGAAGTATTAATCGAGTTATTCGTGTGCAGGTGAACGAGCAGTAGGCGGCTTGCGAGCGGAGTCGTGAAGCGCCTCTTTCCTTCTTCTTTCCAACTTCTAAGTGAGTGGCTACCAACCCGATTAGCTAGCCTTGCTTCCAAGCTTCACACCCAAAAATCTTGCATTCTTCCTTGCCCCGATCAAACGATACCAAGTAATAATAAAAGAGATCAAGATAAAAAGGGAATAGACTTGGAAATATGGCTTGTCAACTAAACTTATGAACGGTTATCATCCTGTATGCTAGTTTATTTATAACTGTTCTATGAATCGTGCTAAGTATAGAATTATGCTTGTTATGAAATAAACTGTCAGGATGACTATGCAAAACTGTTATGCTATGGAACTAATTCTATGAGTGCTCTTGATCACGGACAACTTGTGCACAAGGTATGTTATGAGTTTCGCGGACGGTCACAGGGGCGCCGGGACCGATCCAATCCGGACGGAACGTATGTATAGTCGTATGTTATGGGGCAAAGTGTTATGCAGCGGGGCTCGCCACCTGCGTTGTATATCATTTGTGTCTTGAGACTATAACCCGTCCCTTCGTGGCATCAAGCCAGTGATCCTAGGTATATTTAAACCTGTTGCATACTAACTTGTATCTTCGTGGCAGGGAAGGCATGGTAAGTATTGTGCAGGTGATTCAGACGGTCAGGTAAAATCCACCGAACGGTGGCACGTTCATTTTCAGTAAATTCATTATGTTGCTTACTTGTAAATGAACTAAGGCAATATAGAAACCCACAAATATGCATGCTTCATTAAAACAACGTGTTGATTGGTATAGTTCGGCTAGCTCGCCTTCACCAACATGTTTTGATATGCTGACCCTCGTTGAAACAGGTTCTCCGCACTAAGGCGAACCGAGCGAGGAGCCGAAGTCGTCTTCCCGATCCAGTCCAGCTGTTCGCGCATCTTCACCGCGCCCTTTGAAGCCTTTTGAAGCAAGAAGCTTGCAAGTCTTCATACATAAATGCAGCTTCGTGGCAAAGTCGTCCTCCAGCCTGGAGGTCTATATCTTTTGAAGTTTAGTAAAGGGATATAATGTACAGGACTGCTATCTCATTTTGAGTCAACTCTTTTGTAAGCCCATGCGGCATTTTAAATGACTCGTTCAAGAGTTTGTAATAGATGTTCATTATCAATAAAGATAACTTTTCCATGTTTCAAATCTGTGTTTCAATTTATCTGCGTACTCTGAATATGTGCTTGTTATGCAAATCATTAAAGCCTTGTGCGAGCGCAACCCCAGGCCCGCACGGCGGTCACGATTCGGGGGACGCCTCAATTGATTCTACGGAATTGGGTCGTGACATAGTGGTATCAGAGCACAGATTCAAAGTTCCTTAGACTTCGTGCTGGAAAAGTTCCTTTAACGATCAAATTCTTGTGCGAACTCTTGAACTCGCTAGGCCAAAATAGGATACGTTCATGCAATAAGTCCATAATACATTATGATTCTAATGTAATTTACCTTCTTTTGAAGGAATGGTACCAGCGTAATCTGTAGCACAAGCACCGAACGAAACACAGGAAAGTAGTTCGGGCACTTCGGGAAGCCCTCAGAGCCAGCGCGGCATATCTCAAGTCGACCCGCTTGAGCGGGTAATGTAAATGTTAGAATCGCAACGACAAAGAGATGATGCTCGCCAAGCCAAGTTCGAAAGCAATTTAGAGACCCGATTCTCAGTCCAACAGAAGCAGGTAGATACCCTACAACAGATCGTTCAGACTTTGGCTGCCAATCATTCCGCCGCAACAGCAACGACTCTGGTGGAACAACCCGTGCTTGAAGTAGAGACGCCTCAAATCCCAAGGCCGAGGGACGTGACTGCCTTCAACTTGGGCCATTTCAAGAAAGTCTACAATACCCCATTCAACGGGACTGAGGACCCAGTGGTAGCTCTAGATTGGCTAGCCGAGCTTGAAGATTATTTTGCTCTGTTAGAGGTCCCCGAAGAGAAGCGCGTCGCCTGCGCGCATCTTCAGATCCGCCTCAACGCGCACGATTGGTGGAACGTGCATCGACGATCTCTCCTATTTAATCACGGAGAGGAGGCGATCTCGTGGACGACTTTTCGTGCTGCGTTCGAAGAGGAGTTTATACCCCCTCCAGTACAACGTCAAATGGAAAATGATTTCGTGCAACTGAGGTAGGGCAGTATGACGGTGAAGCAGTACTCCGCCGAATTCAACCAACTCTCAAAATTCGCTAGGGCCTATTTACCTGATGCAGCGAGTCGAGCTAGAAGGTTTGAAGGCGGTCTGCGCCCTGCCACCATGGGCACGTAGTCAATAATCAGTACGGGACAATGCGTGAAGTCATGAATCACGCCCTATCTCTGGAACCGCAGTATCCTCACATTTCCACCGGCGCTGTGCATACCTACAATCACAAACGCCAAGGCAACGAGAGAGGAAACACCGCTGCAAAGTGCCCTAACCACGACGGTTCACAAAAAGGAAACCCGAGACCATTCTGTGATTACTGTAAAAGGCAAGGGCACACTACTGATAGATGTTACAGCAGAAAAGGTCTATGCTTCAACTGTGGCGGGCCAGGCCACATAGCTCGGGATTGTCCACTCCCTTCTAAGCTCCTGCCTCAACCCAATAATCCCTAACGGTTGGTTCTATTCCTAAGTTTCGGGACGAAACTTCCAATTAGTTGGGTAGGATGTAGCGCCCCGTTCCTCCTATTCGAGGAGCGCGGCTAAGAAACACAAGACGGTATCGTGCGATCGGGATAGATTGAATTAAGAACTCGTCCTCGTTATGGATTTGTTTCTTCGGAATCGATTCCCATATTCAGTGGACTGTGCCCCAAGGATCAGCTTAGCGGCAGAGTCAGGAGGGACCTCTCCGCTGCTATCTTTATTGCCTCAGTTTTCGATATCGCTTGTTGCTTTCGTGCTTTGAGTTGGTTTTGGGATTTGCTTATTTTCCTTGAATGGTTTTGATGGTTTTCATTGTTTTCGTTCATTGAACTGCACTTCAATTCTGAGAATGAAAAGAGAGAAAGAAGTATTAATCGAGCTGTTCGTGTGCAGGTGAACGAGCAGTAGGCGGCTTGCGAGCGGAGTCGTGAAGCGCCTCTTTCCTTCTTCTTTTCAACTTCTAAGTGAGTGGCTACCAACCCGATTAGCTAGCCTTGCTTCCAAGCTTCACACCCAAAAATCTTGCATTCTTCCTTGCCCCGATCAAATGATACCAAGTAATAATAAAAGAGATCAAGATAAAAAGGGAATAGACTTAGAAATATGGCTTGTCAACTAAACTTATGAACGGTTATCATCCTGTATGCTAGTTCATTTATAACTGTTCTATGAATCGTGCTAAGTATGGATTTATGCTTGTTATGAAATAAACTGTCAGGATGACTATGCAAAACTGTTATGATATGGAACTAATTCTATGAGTGCTCTTGATCACGGACAACTTGTGCACAAGGTATGTTATGAGTTCCGCGGACGGTCACCGGGGCGCTGGGACCGATCCGATCCGGACGGAACGTATGTATAGTCGTATGTTATGGGGCAAAGTGTTATGTAGCGGGGCTCGCCACCTGCGTTATATATCATTTGTGTCTTGAGACTATAACCCGTCCCTTCGTGGCATCAAGCCAGTAATCCTATGTATATTTAAACCTGTTGCATACTAACTTGTGTCTTCGTGGCAGGGAAGGCATGGTAAGTATTGTGCAGGTGATTCAGACGGTCAGGTAAAATTCACCGAACGGTGGCACATTTATTTTCAGTAAATTTATTATGTTGCTTACTTGTAAATGAACTAAGGCAAGATAGAAACCCACAAATATGCATGCTTCATTAAAACAACGTGTTGATTGGTATAGTTCGGCTAGCTCGCCTTCACCAGCATGTTTCGATATGCTGACCCTCGTTGAAACAGGTTCTCCGCACTAAGGCGAACCGAGCGAGGAGCCAAAGTCGTCTTCCCGATCCAGTCCAGCTGTTCGCGCATCTTCACCGCGCCCTTTGAAGCCTTTTGAAGCCAGAAGCTTGCAAGTCTTCATACACAAATGCAGCTTCATGGCAAAGCCGTCCTCCAGCCTGGAGGTCTATATCTTTTGAAGTTTAGTAAAGGGATATAATGTACAGGACTGCTATCTCATTTTGAGTCAACTCTTTTGTAAGCCCGTACGGCATTTTAGATGACTCGTTCAAGAGTTTGTAATAGATGTTCATTATCAATAAAGATAACTTTTCCATGTTTCAAATCTGTGTTTCAATTTATCTGCGTACTCTGAATATGTGCTTGTTATGCAAATCATTAAAGCCTTGTGCGGGCGCAACCCCAGGCCCGTACGGCGGTCACGATTCGGGGGACGCCTCAATTGATTCTACGGAATTGGGTCGTGACATAGTGGTATCAGAGCACAGATTCAAAGTTCCTTAGACTTCGTGCTGGAAAAGTTCCTTTAACGATCAAATTCCTGTGCAAACTCTTGAACTCGCTAGGCCAAAATGAGATACGTTCATGCAATATGTCCATAATATATTATGATTCTAATATAATTTACCTTCTTTTGAAGGAATGGTACCAGCGCAATCTGCAGCGCAAGCACCGAACGAAATACAGGAAAGTTGTTCGGGCACTTCGGGAAGCTCTCAGAGCCAGCGCGGCATATCTCAAGTCGACCCGCTTAAGCGGGTAATGCAAATGTTAGAATCGCAACGATAAAGAGATGATGCTCGCCAAGCCAAGTTCAAAAGCAATTTAGAGACCCGATTCTCAGTCCAACAGAAGCAGGTAGATATCCTACAACAGATCGTTCAGACTTTGGCTGCCAATCATTCTGCCACAACAGCAACGACTCTGGTGGAACAGCCCGTGCTTGAAGTAGAGATGCCTCAAATCCCAAGGCCGAGAGACGTGACTGCCTTCAACTTGGGCCATTTCAAGAAAGTCTACAATACCCCATTCAACGGGACTGAGGACCCAGTGGTAGCTCTAGATTGGCTAGCCGAGCTTGAAGATCATTTTGCTCTATTAGAGGTCCCCGAAGAGAAGCGCGTCGCCTGCGCGCAACTTCAGATCCGCCTCAACACGCACGATTGGTGGAACGTGCATCGACGATCTCTCCAATTTGATCATGGAGAGAAGGCGATCTCGTGGACGACTTTTCGTGCTGCGTTCGAAGAGGAGTTTATACCCCCTCCAGTACAACGTCAAATGAAAAATAATTTCGTGCAACTGAGGTAGGGCAGTATGACGGTGAAGCAGTACTCCGCCGAATTCAACCAACTCTTAAAATTCGCTAGGGCCTATTTACCTAATGCAGCGAGTTGAGCTAGAAGGTTTGAAGGCGGTCTGCGCCCTGCCATTCATGGGCACGTAGTCAATAATCAGTACGGGACAATGCGTGAAGTCATGAATCACGCCCTATCTCTGGAACCGCAGTATCCTCACGTTTCCACCGGCGCTGTGCATACCTACAATCACAAATGCCAAGGCAACGAGAGAGGAAACTCCGCTGCAAAGTGCCCTAACCACGACGGTTCACAAAAAAGAAACCCGAGACCATTCTGTGATTACTGTAAAAGGCAAGGGCACACTACTGATAGATGTTACAGCAGAAAAGGTCTATGCTTCAACTGTGGCGGGCCAGGCCACATAGCTCGGGATTGTCCACTCCCTTCTAAGCTCCTGCCTCAACCCAATAATCCCTAACGGTTAGTTCTATTCCTAAGTTTCGGGACGAAACTTCCAATTAGTTGGGTAGGATGTAGCGCCCCGTTCCTCCTATTCGAGGAGCGCGGCTAAGAAACACAAGACGGTATCGTGCGATCGGGATAGATTGAATTAAGAACTCATCCTCGTTATGGATTTGTTTCTTCGAAATCGATTCCCATATTCAGTGGACTGTGCCCCAAGGATCAGCTTAGCGGCAGAGTCAGGAGGGACCTCTCCGCTGCTATCTTTATTGCCTCAGTTTTCGATGTCGCTTGTTGCTTTCGTGCTTTGAGTTGGTTTTGGGATTTGCTTATTTTCCTTGAACGGTTTCGATGGTTTTCATTGTTTTCGTTCATTGAACTGCACTTCAATTCTGAGAATGGAAAGAGAGCAAGAAGTATTAATCGAGCTGTTCGTGTGCAGGTGAACGAGCAGTAGGCGGCTTGCGAGCGGAGTCGTGAAGTGCCTCTTTCCTTCTTCTTTTCAACTTCTAAGTGAGTGGCTACCAACCCGATTAGCTAGCCTTGCTTCCAAGCTTCACACCCAAAAATCTTGCATTCTTCCTTGCCCCGATCAAACGATACCAAGTAATAATAAAAGAGATCAAGATAAAAAGGGAATAGACTTGGAAATATGGCTTGTCAACTAAACTTATGAACGGTTATCATCCTGTATGCTAGATCGTTTATAACTGTTCTATGAATCGTGCTAAGTATGGAATTATGCTTGTTATGAAATAAACTGTCAGGATGACTATGCAAAACTGTTATGCTATGGAACTAATTCTATGAGTGCTCTTGATCACGGACAACTTGTGCACAAGGTATGTTATGAGTTCCGCGGACGGTCACCGGGGCGCCTGGATCGATCCGATCCGAACGGAACGTATGTATAGTCGTATGTTATGGGGCAAAGTGTTATGCAGCGGGGCTCGCCACCTGCGTTGTATATCATTTGTGTCTTGAGACTATAACCCGTCCCTTCGTGGCATCAAGCCAGTAATCCTATGTATATTTAAACCTGTTGCATACTAACTTGTGTCTTCGTGGCAGGGAAGACATGGTAAGTATTGTGCAGGTGATTCAGACGGTCAGGTAAAATTCACCGAACGGTGGCACGTTCATTTTCAGTAAATTCATTATGTTGCTTACTTGTAAATGAACTAAGGCAAGATAGAAACCCACAAATATGCATGCTTCATTAAAACAAAGTGTTGATTGGTATAGTTCGGCTAGCTCGCCTTCACCAGCATGTTTCGATATGCTGACCCTCGTTGAAACAGGTTCTCCGCACTAAGGCGAACCGAGCGAGGAGCCGAAGTCGTCTTCCCGATCCAGTCCAGCTGTTCGCGCATCTTCACCGCGCCCTTTGAAGCCATTTGAAGCCAGAAGCTTGCAAGTCTTCATACACAAATGCAGCTTCGTGGCAAAGCCGTCCTCCAGCCTGGAGGTCTATATCTTTTGAAGTTTAGTAAAGAGATATAATGTACAGGACTGCTATCTCATTTTGAGTCAACTCTTTTGTAAGCCCGTGCGGCATTTTAAATGACTCGTTCAAGAGTTTGTAATAGATGTTCATTATCAATAAAGATAACTTTTCTATGTTTCAAATCTGTGTTTCAATTTATCTGCGTACTCTGAATATGTGCTTGTTATGCAAATAATTAAAGCCTTGTGCGGGCGCAACCCCAGGCCCGTACGGCGGTCACGATTCGGGGGACGCCTCAATTGATTCTACGTAATTGGGTCGTGATATAATGGTATCAGAGCACAGATTCAAAGTTCCTTAGACTTCGTGCTGGAAAAGTTCCTTTAACGATCAAATTCCTGTGCAAACTCTTGAACTCGCTAGGCCAAAATGAGATACGTTCATGCAATAAGTCCATAATACATTATGATTCTAATATAATTTACCTTCTTTTGAAGGAATGGTACCAGCGCAATCTGCAGCGCAAGCACCGAACGAAACACAGGAAAGTAGTTCGGGCACTTCGGGAAGCTCTCAGAGCCAGCGCGGCATATCTCAAGTCGACCCGCTTGAGCGGGTAATGCAAATGTTAGAATCGCAACGACAAAGAGATGATGCTCGCCAAGCCAAGTTCGAAAGCAATTTAGAGACCCGATTCTCAGTCCAACAGAAGCAGGTAGATACCCTACAATAGATCGTTCAGACTTTGGCTGCCAACCATTTCGCCGCAACAGCAACGACTCCGGTGGAACAGCCCGTGCTTGAAGTAGAGACGCCTCTAATCCCAAGGCCGAGGGACGTGACTGCCTTCAACTTGGGCCATTTCAAAAAAGTCTATAATACCCCATTCAACGGGACTGAGGACCCAGTGGTAGCTCTAGATTGGCTAGCCGAGCTTGAAGATCATTTTGCTCTGTTAGAGGTCCCCGAAGAGAAGCGCGTCGCCTGCGCGCAACTTCAGCTCCGCCTCAACGCGCACGATTGGTGGAACGTGCATCGACGATCTCTCCAATTTGATCACGGAGAGGAGGCGATCTCGTGGACGACTTTTCGTGCCGTATTCGAAGAGGAGTTTATACCCCCTCCAGTACAACGTCAAATGGAAAATGATTTCGTGCAACTGAGGCAGGGCAGTATGACGGTGAAGCAGTACTCCGCCGAATTCAACCGACTCTCAAAATTCGCTAGGGCCTATTTACCTGATGCAACGAGTCGAGCTAGAAGGTTTGAAGGCGGTCTGCGCCCTGCCATTCATGGGCACGTAGTCAATAATCAGTACGGGACAATGCGTGAAGTTATGAATCATGCCCTATCTCTGGAACCGCAGTATCCTCACGTTTCTACCGGCGCTGTGCATACCTACAATCATAAACGCCAAGGCAACGAGAGAGGAAACACCACTGCAAAGTGTCCTAACCACGACGGTTCACAAAAAGGAAACCCGAGACCATTCTGTGATTATTGTAAAAGGCAAGGGCATACTACTGATAGATGTTACAGCAGAAAAGGTCTATGCTTCAACTGTGGCGAGCCAGGCCACATAGCTCGGGATTGTCCACTCCCCTCTAAGCTCCTGCCTCAACCCAATAATCCCTAACGGTTGGTTCTATTCCTAAGTTTCGGGACGAAACTTCCAATTAGTTGGGTAGGATGTAGCGCCCCGTTCCTCCTATTCGAGGAGCGCGGCTAAGAAACATAAGACGGTATCATGCGATCGGGATAGATTGAATTAAGAAATCGTCCTCGTTATGGATTTGTTTCTTCGGAATCGATTTCCATATTCAGTGGACTGCGCCCCAAGGATCGGCTTAGCGGCAGAGTCAGGAGGGACCTCTCCGCTGCTATCTTTTATTGCCTCAGTTTTCGATGTCGCTTGTTGCTTTCGTGCTTTGAGTTGGTTTTGGTATTTGCTTGTTTTTCTTGAACGGTTTCGATGGTTTTCATTGTTTTCGTTCATTGAACTGCACTTCAATTCTGAGAATGGAAAGAGAGGAAGAAGTATTAATCGAGCTGTTCGTGTTCAGGTGAACGAGCAGTAGGCGGCTTGCGAGCGGAGTCGTGAAGCGCCTCTTTCCTTCTTCTTTCCAACTTCTAAGTGAGTGGCTACCAACCCGATTAGCTAGCCTTGCTTCCAAGCTTCACACCCAAAAATCTTGCATTCTTTCTTGCCCCGATCAAACGATACCAAGTAATAATAAAAGAGATCAAGATAAAAAGGGAATAGACATGGAAATATGGCTTGTCAACTAAACTTATGAACGGTTATCATCCTGTATGCTAGTTCGTTTATAACTGTTCTATGAATCATGCTAAGTATAGAATTGTGCTTGTTATGAAATAAACTGTCAGGATGACTATGCAAAACTGTTATGCTATGGAACTAATTCTATGAGTGCTCTTGATCACGGATAACTTGTGCACAAGGTATGTTATGAGTTCCGCGGACGGTCACTGGGGCGCTGGGACCGATCCGATCCGGACGGAAAGTATGTATAGTCGTATGTTATGGGGCAAAGTGTTATGCAGCGAGGCTCGCCACCTGCGTTGTATATCATTTGTGTCTTGAGACTATAACCCGTCCCTTCGTGGCATCAAGCCAGTGATCCTATGTATATTTAAACCTGTTGCATACTAACTTGTGTCTTCGTGGCAGGGAAGGCATGGTAAGTGTTGTGCATGTGATTCAGACGGTCAGGTAAAATCCACCGAACGGTGGCACATTCATTTTCATTAATTCATTATGTTGCTTACTTGTAAATGAACTAATGTAAGATAGAAACCCACAAATATGCATGCTTCATTAAAACAACGTGTTGATTGGTATAGTTCGGCTAGCTCGCCTTCACCAGCATGTTTCGATATGCTGACCCTCGTTGAAACAGGTTCTTCGCACTAAGGCGAACCGAGCGAGGAGCCGAAGTCGTCTTTCCGATCCAGTCCAGCTGTTCGCGCATCTTCACCGCGCCCTTTGAAGCCTTTTGAAGCCAGAAGCTTGCAACTCTTCATACACAAATGCAGCTTCGTGGCAAAGCCGTCCTCCAGCCTGGAGGTCTATATCTTTTGAAGTTTAGTAAAGGGATATAATGTACAGGACTGCTATCTTATTTTGAGTCAACTCTTTTGTAAGCCCGTGCGGCATTTTAGATGACTCGTTCAAGAGTTTGTAATAGATGTTCATTATCAATAAAGAGAACTTTTTTATATTTCAAATCTGTGTTTCAATTTATCTGCGTACTCTGAATATGTGCTTGTTATGCAAATCATTAAAGCCTTGTGCGGGCGTAACCCCAGGCCCGCACGACGGTCACGATTCGGGGGACGCTTCAATTGATTCTACGGAATTGGATCGTGACACCTGAGTCCCCTATTTATAGGCCCAGAGCCGTGTTATGAGGTCAAGGCAATAAATCAGACAGATATGAGGATGAATCTGACTCCTCGAAACTCGGTCCATCAACGGCTAATGGAATATGGTGCCTTGATTCTTGTAATTTGCAGCAATTATGAGTCAAACATATGCCAAAAATCCTATGCCCATACACTGGCTGGAGTTCTAATGCGGTTTAATCCAATCAATAAAGATCTAACAGCTTGGCCATCCTATGCGGCATCAAAATCCTTGCGACAAGAATTCTATGCGGCTCCATAAAGATCTGACAGTCTATGCAGCGACAATACTTATGCGACAAAAAGCTCTTTCATCCATGTTTCTTTTCAAAGTATTTCAAACTTATTCAAGTTTGAAAATATTGAAGGAGATCTTGTAGAAGCATAAATTTTTTTAAATCTATGCGCCCACACTAAAGGCCGCATATATACAAAGTTCAAGGCATCTATGCGGCATGAAGCTCATGCGACAGCAAACCAAGGCGCATACAAGCTTACCGCATACATGTAGCAGCTCCAAAAGCATGCGTCATAGAGCCTAGGCATATATGACCTAGCCGTATGAGAGAACTTTTGCCAGTCCCAGCATTAATGGCTTTGACGCAGCATTAATTACTTGAGAATGCCTAGTATTCGGTGCAGACGGCACACATCAACGTCTTAATTACTCATGTCGGACACAACTGTGCAGTGCCACGTGTTTTTTACACGACAAGGCCTTATGCCGAACCACCCTCATGCGGCACAGCCTTCATACGGCACGAACTTCATGCGACGTAGCCTTCATACGGCGGAGCGTTCATGCGGCGGAGTCTTCATGCGACATTGATTACATAAGCCTCCATGCGACAAAATTCTACTGTTGTAACCAACAAGCGATCCTCGACAAGCAGCGTATGCCATGTGCTAAGTTGACCCGGTCATACATGCAACGACTGTAAATATCCCAAATTACATTGGCACTCTAAGATCTCAGCGAGGCTATTCCCAACCAATGCCATATGGCGGTTGGACAGTAACATGTGCGCAGAGTTATAACCATATTCAGTTAAGAATATTATGCGGCAATCTAAACACCTACGCGCATAGGCTAAAAGTAGTAATTTTTAGCACTTGTGCATGCATGGCCATTCAGTATAAATGACTATAAATAGCAGGAACCTGTACGTTCAAAAGCATATAGAGAGAGAGAGGGCATGAGAGCCCAATTGTTGTCCTTCTTGCCAGCGAGCTAGAGACCTTGCAATTTTTTTCGTCGTCGGACCATCAACGGAGTAAAGGAGTCAGTTGCGATACTCGATCTCCATCATCAAACTTTCCCATATCTCTAAAACTTGTATACATAATTCTCTGTGTTAGGGTTCTTTGTACTCTTTTTCGTTATAATTTAAAAATGTAAAACGTTAGTAAAACTTCATACTTTGTAATGGCATCCAACATTGTCTAGTTTACCCATGCCCACTCTCTAATTAATTCTAGAATTATCATGAATGAAATTAAATTGGTTGGAGGAGAATCTAATTAGTTATGGAAGATATCTATGCTAATTAATAGAGAATATTCTATCCATGACTAACTTAGTTAATTCTAATTAACTAAGTCTATAACTAACACTAATATATTTATAACTATATAATTAACAAAAAATAGTTAAATGACAAAAATATCCCTATAAGTGAAACTGGTGGTTACATAAGGGGATTGGTGGTCGATTGTCGATCGTACCACGTGCTTGCAGTTACAAGTGACCGTTCTCGCAGTTGTAAGCCCGAATGGGAGGTCGAGTAGATATAATGAATTATTCTGTGATAGGTTCCAATGCAACTGTGGTATTTGTTCCCATTCCATGAAATGGACCACTAACCTACACTAGAGTTAGGCTGGGTTTAAGTGGCTAGGTTGGAACTTGAAATAATGGGTCCTTATTATTAGTAAGTAGGAAAGAGATTTGTAGTTGGGCGAATGTGTGCCAAATAGGTAGGCTATATTTTTAGATGTTGGACTTCACCAAGAAGAAGGAAATTGGTCCCCCTACTATTAATTTAACTATATTACATATATTGACCTATTAGTATTTACACACTAGTGAAAAGTATATTTCTCATTTAATGACCAGTAATTTAATAGGAATAAATACATTAGCCTTGGACACATATAGTCTAGAAAATTTTAATCTAATCAAATTACATAATATCTATTGCATAACTAATAATAAAGTAATAATAAAAAAATAGGGAGGGGGCTTTATATCCTACCCACCTTAAGAAAAATTTTGACCTCAAAATTATAATCAACGAAACCATAAATCGCAAAGCGACGTTGATAACATCACTACTACTCAACACAAGTCCTCAAGCTTGTCGATCTTCTCTATAAGCTCTCCCCCTCTGTAACTATGTGATAGGTTACTAGATCCTCAAAGAATTAGATAATTACTTAATCAACAATCGTATTACCAAGAACAATTTGCCAACCACACCATGTAGTCTAGATCCAATACACCGCTTAATGCATCCTATTTTTCCATCCTCGATTATATACCCTTAGTTCTTAGTCATCTCATTCTTCCCATACTAAAGCCTTCATTTTTCAAAAACAGATAGAATTTACAACTACCAACATTACCATCACTCAAAGCCATATTCCCGATCAAGCCACATCTTTTTTTTCTCCAAAATCAAGTGCCCCCTCTATAAAAAAAACATATATTATCAATAGCCTTATGAATCAACTTTTAACTTAAAACTATACCTTAACCCTTGCACGCATGTGCATAACTTTAATCATGTGACTCTACTTATGTCAATTTTCTTAAAAATTTAAGTTCGTCAATACCTTAGTCTCTCAATTATGGTTTAACATTCTTATATATGTATACATAATCCACCAGAAATTGGCAATCCTCGAATATTTGCAGATGGCCACACAGTCAATTTTCTTTAATCACCTTTAGTGCAGTCAAAAATCAAATTGTTTCCTTGAGAACTTTTTCTTGCTATAAATTTCCTAGCCTTGCCTAAAATTCGTTATAGGTATACTTCTCGATCAACTATACCTACCCACTCTTGCTAGAAATTGCATCTACTACATACAGTATGTTATATCCAATCTAAACTTTAGATTGTGTAGCAACAAATATTTCTATATATCGCTTGCTTGTGTGGCTATGACAGTCACTATCTACCTTAGATACCAAATTTTGTTACCAACTTACTGATAGGAAAATCTCCGCATCGAACTATACATGATCCACCTTAATAGAATTTGCCATCTAATATAAGCAATCCACTATACCTAATCTATAATTGTAACACATATGAATATTACTCAACCTTCAATCCAATTACTCTATATTTAGATATCGTTTTATCAACCCATGCTATTTTTGGTGAAACCCTCTAGTCCAACTATTTGTATTTGTCCCTACCAACCCACAATCAAATATATCTAACCTAAATACTAAAGCTACATCATTAGTTACCCAAGCATCAACCATTCAAACAACAGATCTAGTGAACTACCTAACTATCTTATCCTAGTCATTATGTTACCATTAATTAAAGAGGTAGTACTGATCTAAGTTTGATTCTGGAATCTTAAGGTAATTAGAAAATTGTACCACTATGGCCGTACCGATTAAAGTTCTCTTTCCTTGAGTCAAAAATTTATCAAAACATCCCCTATACCAATACCATAATTTGTCCTCAAGGTTTTCAAATTTCAACAGCTCTTAAATCCAATTTGTTCACCCAGAGTTTCTCCAACCATGGTCAAGTGTTTTGGACTTAATATATGTATATTGCCTCCAATACTCGATTTTTATTGATAACCCACACAAAGGGTTAAATTCTTGTCCTACTCGGTCACTATATCTTACTAGTTCATAGTCTAATTTACCCATAGTTTTCTCCAACATTTGTCTAAGTCTCAAGATTTAAATTCCATCCAACTTTTGATCCCTATAGCTCCCTTTTTTCTATAACTTGTGTTATCCTATTTCCTAATGTTCTCCAAACGTGGCCTCAAATTCAAACCTCGACGTAGATTTCATTGTGCTAATTTATCAATAATGGTTTGTCAACATTTCCATCATAATTTGTTTTTCATATTTCCCATCTATATATTATAATCTGTTCTTCCTAAAAAAATTCTTGAGTTTTGACCTATTTCTAATTTTGATTAATCCCTCGAGCTTTAACGGGTATCATTTTCTTAATTCGCAATCTATTTCTTGCTTAGTCCTTTAGTCTAATATTTTATTTGCTATAAATGTAATTTCATTTCGTATTCATCTTCATATCCTATAAGTATAACCTCTAGATCAATGCAGTCATAAACCAGTACTTGCTTTATAAAATCCTGTACTCAATTCACATTCATACTTATCATCGTATAATGTCACAAACTATTACAATCAAGTTAATCATCCTCATGATATATCAAATAAAAACTCATTATTTTAGATTTGTATTTCCTGAATTGCCTCTTTCTACTGTTATTGCTCTGAGTCATCATAGTATCATTATAAAAATTTATAATCCCTATATCAGATAACATTCTCCAAAGTGTGAATCTAAAGTTCTATTTTCTCAAGTTTGTTATGCATTTATGTCATACCTCCATAGGTTATAGTTGTCTCTATCATTTAACTGCGCATTCTCATACATCATTCTGTAGCATTTGAATTGCGCTCCAATCCTTCCAAATACTTCTAGCTTAGGCAATGGGTAGAGTTTATCTAGTTCTATGCTCATGTCTCTAGAATCAAATCTTAAACTAAGCCTGATAACATCAATACTTTCTAGCTCGGTAATTGAAAAAGCATCTAGTCTAACCCTCCTTACTATAGGTATCTTCTTACAAATATTTTTTAAAGTAATGCCTTCGTCGCCTTAACAAGAATCCTCTTCTGAGGTAATTACAGGGAATGAACGTTCGTCTCTTCAAAATAGGAGAAAATAAGAAACAATGATAAGGAGTTCAAGGAGGGTATGATCGAATACAATTATAAGGATCAAAGACAATAGTGAAAATCATAAGAAGTTCCAATAACAGTTCTGGATTGAGATCCTAACATAATCATCCTAACACAGGCTCGCTCGGTCCAGTAACATAACCAAAGCGATAAATCAGACCTGCATGGGCCACCACTAAAACTATGTCACACCCTATTCCCAAATATATAAGACTGATACGTAACCTAGCCAACTGATATGATCTAGAGTAGGTTCCCAATTTAGTGGACCCATCTAGATGTATTACATTATGGATGTGTACTAAGTCTCCGGCTAAACTACACGTGTAAAAGGTAAGCATCTAATCTCATCCACAAACAAAAATATAAGAGTGACTGAATTAAGTACTAAAAATGTAACATGGAGAATCTGAAATCCATAATACACTTAAAATAAGTCTTGTAGGAACAAACCCACAGAATACAATGCTGGAATAAAAGTACAGGAAATGGAAGGAAACTGGAAATCAATAAGACAACTAGACATGAGCATCTGCTAACTAGATAATAATACTCAAGTCCAATGCGGTAAGCCTACCACAGATCAGGAAATCTCTGATGAAAGAACCTCGAGATTCTCAGTTGTAACAAATACAAAATCTAGCCTCACCCCGTACACCGTCAGATAGAACTGCTCGTCTAGATATGGAAGGAAACTAGGTCCTCAGAGGAACGTAACAAGATACAAAAATACATGTCAAACGTAAATACTGAATAAAGCAAATAAGGGTGAACAATTCATCTAAGTGAATACAATCTGAGGATAACTTTGGTGCGTATGAATAGGTGTAGGCTAAATAGGGACATAGCTCAAAGCTAGAAGATATATATATACTGACATATATCACAACCGACATAGCTCACGGCTAGCGACCATCACATGATTTACCGACAAATATATATATATATATATATATATATATATATATATATATATATATATAACAGTTGTAATATTCAGAGAACGTTAGTGGGTATCTGAATGTATATAAATTCAATCATAGCCGTAGTTCCTCCGGAGACTTCGGTTTACAAATTTGTTTGTCCCAAATGCCTACTAGTTGTCCACCCTGCCCAATAAAAATGTATATGTTGTGATAACGAGATGAACATATCGTATCTATTAGTCAAATATCAAGAAGCTAGTGCTAACCTCACATACATATTGTACCAACACACACCCCGTACATACTGATAGCTAGTCGAGTACGTGGGCACGTGTCCTAACATAAGTTCACATTGTGCCATGAGAAGTTCGTGTCAAGGCTTGCAGAGATATTAGTATATCCCCTCAACTTTGAATTTGTCTGCTAATGTCTAGGTCGATACATAAAACCAGACATCGACGTATTCATCGACTGCCCCCGAGGCATTCTCAAACGCGCATAATATAATATCTATATATATACCAAAATAATATGAATAGTAATATTTGGAATTAAATAGTAGAAATAGGGCAAGGTATTCTTGCCTAGATTTGGCAGCTAAGAATGAGTATCCCGTAAAGTCTGAACCCCGCGAGCCCAAGGAACCTAAAGATTAAATTATAAATTAATTAGTTAACCTATCATATTACGAACTTGCTTATTATTAACTTGGGTATAATAAATGAGAGTTCAACTTTACATACTCTAAATGGTTACTATGCCTAATATGCCAAACATTGACCCTATTTAACACACCATATTAATCATACCCTTACTTGCACTTAAACACATAAACACATGAGCAAAAGATTTTAATATCGATCCTTGTCCAATTACTCGATAGAACCTTCTCCAAGTTATTTGAATTCATAGTGAACTATTTTCCTCAAGTGGAGACATAAATCAGATTTCCCTGCTCCAACTCTTTATCACTTAACAAGTAAGGTACACAATTGTATACATATCACTGTTGCTACCCTTATTTTTAATCACTATTTGAGATCACTCCTCAATACAGTGCTTCTACTACATAATGACCCTCACAATACACACACTAAGATTTTTCTAGCATGGCCAGTGATTTGCACTCTCTCCTATGCACCTAAACAAATTTCCATAGAAACCCCATTGTTGCTTCCTTCATTACACTACAACTATGCATGGTCCAGCTCATTTGTTACACTATGCACGCCCATCATATATTACACATACAATCCTTAGCCTTTTCTTAATACACACACTCTCTTATTTATCATGTTTTTCATATGTGTTTGCATTTCTTTATACACATATATTTCTTCCTTTACAACCCATTGCTCAATTCGACAGTTTATCCCAACCTCATGAGCACACATCTATATACAACCAGAATACCTTCTTCCATTTATATATGCTTTTACTCATGCTATTCTACTATGGGGATGAAGCGCATAAACTGTTCTCCCAAACCAGAGAGCCCTGCGAGAGAACCAAGCAAAAGCATACCAACCATAAATGCCAAACACAAATTATAGACACAAAGATTTTTGACGTAGAAAATCCTTGTGAAAAAAACTATGGGACGATCAGAGTCCAACCTTGAAGAACCTCTACTAATAGAATAAAGAGATTACACCATCTACAAGCTCCTCATCGATCCAACATGGATCACCCTAAATCTTTGGAATTGAAAATAGATTACAACCACGAAGAAGAAAGACAACAAAAAATACCCGAAACTAATCTTCTTCTTCGAAACAGCCTCCAATCCTTCTTTCTCCTCTCCAAAGTTACAAAGAACTCTTGCCACCTTTTTTCTCTCTTTTTTTATTCTTTTTTTATTCCATAATGCATGGGCCTTTTTATAAGCCCTTGCATGAATTAGGGTTTCCATGTAATAAAAATCTATATATGGAAGCCAAAAATATTTATGGAAATCCAATTACATTCAATCATATATTTAATGAAAATTAAATCATAAATTGACTTGTCATAAATTGGAAATCCAATTATATTGAAAGTTAATATATGAAAAATCCAATCATAAATATATAATTAAAGTCAAAGATAAAAATCTAATATAATATTTTTTTATCATAAATGTTCCAATATACGGCGCTCGATGGACTTTTCGAGCTTTTTGACACACGGATAGTGCTCATCGGACTCCGGAGTATTCTCCACATAGGTTGGGAACCCCACCCACTATAACAAATCTCTCCCTTCACAACTATGTGGAGGGGCTCGTCATCCCGACGATCCTCCTGTAGTACTCAAACTTTCCCCTTGGTAGAACCTTTATGAATGTGTATGCTCCGATGTCATCTGTATGAACCTTCTCAGGCACCGTTTGGTTCTTTTCAACCACATCCCGTATCCAATGATACCAGGTAACAAAATACTTGGACCGGCTATGAAATGACTGGTTCTTCACAAGGTAAATTACACTCTGGCTATCGCAAAGCAAAGTATACTGCTCTTTCTTTAGTCTCATTTCCTATAATAACTTCTTCATCCATCGTAAATCCTTGCAAGCCTCCACCGTCGTAATGTACTATGCCTCTGTCGTCGATAAAGCAACACACTACTACAACCGCGATTGTAACGATATTGCTCCACCAGCAAACATCATCACATAATCCAAAGTCTATCACCTCATATCTATATCTACATCCATATCAGCGTCGACCCAACCAGCTTCGGCTCATCACCACCAAAAGAAAGTCTCAAATCGGCAGTGCCCTGAAGGTATCGTAGGATCCACTTGACCGCACTCCAATGCACCCTTCCAGGATTGGAAAGATACCTGTTAATTGTGCCAACTGCGTGAGCGATATCTAGCCTCATACATATCATATCATATCATACATGAGACTTTCTACAGTTGAGGCATATGGAACTAGCTCTATATCTTCTTTCTCACCGGTGGATAGACACTACTCGGTGGATGGATACTTCTTTTCAGTGAACTTAAAGTGAGACGCAAGGGGGTTACTCACTTTCTTCGACCCTTCCATCCCAAAATACTGAAGTACCCGGTGAATGTACTTCTTTTGGGACAAGTTTAGCAGCTTGGACTCCCTCTCTCGGCTGATATCCATCCCAAGAATAGTCTTCATTGCACCCAAATCTTTCATAGAGAAGGTCGCTCCCAGTTGGTGCTTCAACTCTGCTATCCTAGTAGAATTTTGACCCACCAGTAGCATATCATCAACATAGAGCAATAAAATGATAAAATTGTCTTTGACAAAGTACCTCACAAATATACAGTAGTCTGACATCGTCCATGCATAACCATGCTCCCTAATAAATGACTCAAATTTTTTGTACCACGGTCTCGGAGCCTACTTCAGACCAAACAAGATCTTCCTCAACCGGCATAACAAGTGTGACTTTCTCTTCTCACATAATCCCCCTGGCTGCTCTATGTACAACTCCTTCTCAAGATTATCATGTAGGAATATCGTCTTCACGTCCATCTACTCGACCTCTAAGTCAAAACTGGATGCTAATGCTAGTACCACCTGAATAGACGACTACTTGACGACTGGCAAAAATATCTCATCATAATCTATGTCCTTTCGCTGACAGTAGCCTTTAAATACCTGGCTCGCTTTGTATCGAGGGCGAGTAGCATCATCTGTCTGCTTCACTCTGAATATCCATTTATTTTTTAAAGCCTTCTTGCCTTTTGGCAACTACACCAGATCATAAGAGAAGTTATCCTGTAAGGAACTCATCTCCTCCTATATAGCCTCAATCCACTCATGCCTGTGTTCGTCTTCTATAGCCTCTGCAAAACTTTTGGTCTCTCTTTAGTTACTCAGTAGCACAAATTCACCCGGTGAGTATCTCATAGATGGTCGACGTTCTCTATTGATCCTCCCAATGTAACTACTAGTGCTGGCTGTGTATCAACTACCTCATCCTCTTCAGGAACTACCTCCTCGACATGCTCATTCTCCTTAGGGTCACCTTGACCAATATCAGCTGGCTGATGATCAAGGTTAGGAGCAATTCCATGTAATATCTCCCGCATAACTAGATTCTCTGCAATGTCCTCTAGAAATGCCTTGAAGTGAAATGACTCTAACTTAGGCAATTCCTCAGCCTCATAAGGCATCTCAAAATCCTGAGGGTTTGTCTTGGTCTGATCCTCGTCGAACACCACGTCCCTACTTTTGTAGAGCTTTCTTCCTACTGGGTCATAGAGTCTATAGCCAAACGCATCTCGACCATAGCCGACAAAGACGCAATATCTCATCTTTGGCTCAAGTTTGGATCTCTCGTCCTTCGGTACCTGCACAAAGGTCTTACAACCAAACATTCGCAGGTGATTGTATGACGGATCTTTGTCATACCATACTTTGTCAGGAACATCACCCTTCAAAGGAGCACTAGGAGTTAAATTAATATCATAAGCAGCAGTGTAAAGAGCCTTACCACAATAAATGCCTGATAAGTATGCCTCTGATAGAAAGTATCGTGCACACTTTATTAGTGTCATATTTATTTGCTCTGCTATACCATTGAGCTGAGATAACTTGGGCTGAGTTTTCGGGTGTCGTATCCCTTGCTCTCTACAATAATTATCAAATGGACCAATGTACTCGCCGCCATTGTCGGACTGAACATATAGTAGCTTTTTGCTCATCTCCCTTTCAATAGAGGCCTAAAACTCTTTGAAAGTGGGCAACGCCTGATGCTTGGTATTTAAGGCATAGATCTAAACTTTTCTGGAATAATCATTAATAAAAATTATATAATAAGAAGAACCACCAATAGACTTTACCTTCATAGGACCGCAGATATCTGAGTGAATCAACTCGAGCAATACCGGCTTTCTTGAACTTGGGTGACTTTGGAAAGATACCCTATTTTGGTTTTCTGCCAAAATATGCATATATCTCTCTAACTTTGTAGACTTGATTCCTGGAATCGCCTTCCTATTCACCAAGTAGCTCATCCCCTTCTCGTTGATATAGCTGACCCGCCTGAGCCACATCTCGATAGACACATCAATAGTTGCATTCACCTCTTGTGTCCCATGTGCGCTCCCTTCCATATAATAAAGTTTGGACCTTTTGCTTCCTCTAGCAATCACCATCGAACCTCTGAAAAGCTTTCACTGACCGTTTGCGAAAAGATTGAATAAACCCTCGTCCTATAATCTTCCAACCGATACCAGGTTTAAACTGATATCAGGGATATGACGAACATCTTTGAGAATAAGAACTACATCCTTCTTTGTCCTCAAATACATATCTCCAATAGCAACAGCTTTCGACAAATCATTGTTGCCCATCTTCAACACTCTATAGTCGCATGTTGTATAAGTAACAAATAGTGCTATGTTGTGAGATACGTGCGCTGAAGCCCCTGAGTCTACCAGCCAAGAGTTTTTATCACAAGCGGGGTTCATAACTACCTCATCATCTATAATGATCACATCGTCTCCATGTGCCAAGGCCACCGTTGTAGTGTTCTCACTTTGATTCCGCTTGTCGCCCTTCTTTTCCCCCTTTCAAGCGAAATAGTTCTGCTTGATATGGCCTTTCTTGCCATAATGGTAACACTCTGAGTCCTCGTACTGACCCTTGGACTTTTTTTTGCTCTTGTCTCTGCCACCGCCTCGACCCCTACTTTTGCTCCTTTCACGGCTCTCTTAAACTAGTACCTCTGAATGGGATGAAGAAGACGTGCCGTAAGTTTTCTCCATAACTCATTCAATACCCCGCTATTGGTGAACTACAGACAGACCATGCCTTCCAGAGCAAAAGCAACCATAGACACTCATATGGTCTCCCACGAGTCTGGCAAAGTACATAGCAACTATAGTCCCTTAACCTCGTCATCGAACTTAACTCCCATTGAGGATAGCTGGTCAATAACGTCCTGGAAATAGCTCAAGTGATCCTTAATAGATGCACCATCTTTATACCTTATATCCATCATCGTTCAGATCAGGAATAACTTGTTCACCCCGGTCTTCTTCGCATACAAAGATTCTAGCTTCTCCTACAGTGTTCTCGCATGCTCTATATTGGCAACGTGATTATATACGTTCTCGACAACGAACTACCTGATCTACCCATACAAATATTTGTGCTCGAAATTCTAGTCCTCTTTGGTTTTATCAACTAGCCGCTCTAAAGCACATACCGAAAGATGTAGCTTCTTGACAAATAGCAAATCCTTCACCTTGCTCCGCCAGTAGTGATAGTAGGAACCGTTTAGGTTTATCATGCACACCAGCTTCGCATCCATCTTTTCTTTCTGATTTGATTGTGAACTCCTGACACCAATCTAAATTTTAGAACCTAGCTATGATACCACTCAGTTGATAATGAAGGGCAAAAATCGTCCCCCAAACCAGAGACCCTACGAAAGAACCAAGAAAAATAACACAAACCAAAAACGCCAAACATAAATTACAGGCACGGAGATTTTTGATGTGGAAAACCCTTCCAGGAAAAACTATAGAACGATCGAAGTCTAACCCTGAAGAACCTCCACTAATGGAATAAAGAGATTACACCTACTGCAAGCTCCTCACCGATCCAACACGGATTATCCCAACTATTTGGAATAGAAAATAGATTATAACCACGAAGAAGAAAGCAACAAAAAATACCCAAAACTAATCTCCTTCCTTGAAACGGCCTCCAATCATTCTTTCTCCTCTCCAATGTTGCAAAGCACTCTTGCCACCTTTTTTCTCTTTTTTTTTTCTTCTCTCTTTTTGTTCTATATTGCATAAGCCTTTTTATAAACCCTTGTATGAATTAGGATTTCTAAGTATTGAAAATCTATATATGAAAGCCAAAAATATTAATAAAAATCCAATTACATTCAATTATATATTTAATAGAAATCAAATCATAAATTGGCTCACCATAAATTGGAAATCCAATTATATGGAAAGTAAATATATGAAAGATCCAAACATAAATATATAATTAAAGTCAAAGATAAAAATCCAATATAATATTTGCTTACCATAAATATTCCAATCGGCGCTCGATGCACTTTCTGAGCTTTTTTGACACATGAATGGCGCTCGTTGCACTCCGAGATATTCTCCACATAGGTTGGGAACCCCACCCCCTCCAACACTATTCTACTACTAAATGGTTTAGCATAAACCTATACACAATACTTGGGCCATTCTTCCATATTAATCAAGACCATCTTTTTATATTAGCTAGGTCAGTGTCCAGCAAGTGCTCCATAGTAACACCAAAAATATAAACCCAGGTGACTAAATTCAAGATTTAAATGCTGACTAATATGGGCACACCTGCACAGATGCATGCACGATACAAAATCCATACTACTAGGTTCTCCACACATACAAGTAGCTCCCATAAAATCATATGTTCTCTATATATCCCTAATTGAACTTTCCTCAAACAACACATACATTCACACACATAGCACATACACAAAAAATTCTATAATTGATAATTCTCCAAACAACCTCCATGGCCACATTAAGCACTCATCTAAAATCAAAAGATATAGAGAACCCCTTCAGCCATAGTTATTTTATTAGAGTTTTGCATTACACTCTTATCTATTTCTAACTCGCAACTGTGATACAAAGGGGGACACTGCTAAATAATTTTCAAAGTATAAGATAGAACATGAAAGAATAGTTATGAGTTTTAGAGAAGTAGAACTGGAACAGCGCCAGTTGTCGAGATTGAGACAAGGGACGAGTCACTGGGAGGTGCCGGTCTGAACTTAGGACGACAATCTATCGTCTGAATTAATGCGCTGATGGAAGGTCGTCGCTTGGTGTGGGACACGTGGAAAACAATACTAGTAGTCGAAGCACCAGAAAAAATAGCACTCGAGAAGCTGTCATTTGTCGAAATAATATGACCACTTATCGAAGGTGGCACTCGAACGATCGTACGTCGAAGCTTGAGATGCTGACAGAGGTGAAAGATGGCGGAGAGGGCTCACCGCGAAGGTGGTAGCCAGGTTTGATAAGATAGGGGATTGATCAAATAATGTATATATGGTAAAGATGGCTGACGGAGGAGGAGCGCCACCGGATGTCGAGGCAATCACCTGTGTCAAATGGAGTGATGCCTGGTGGTAGAGGATCGGCGTGCTGGTAAGTCAACAACGACGACGGAGATCAGTTAGCTTACCGGAGCAGAAGAGGAATATAGATATTTTCTTCGTGGCATCTAGGGTTAGGTAATGGAGAAGAATAGATAAGGAGTTTATATAAAGAGGCAAGGAGAGAAGGGGATTAGTCGTCGATTATCGACTGTACTGCGTGCATGCGGATGTAGGTGACCGTTCTTGTAGCTATATGCACGAATGTGAGGTTGTCACTACCACTTTTCCATATAAGGGCATTTCTATAATTTAACAATTTAAATAATTATGTATTAAATTATTTGCTGAGTTTTATAACTATTATATTATTATTAGGGATATTTGATTTTAGGTCAACCCTAGAATGCTTTAGGGCAAACCCTAATGACCAAACCCTAATGTGTAAATCCTATTCTAGCAAAACCCTAGAATTTTAAAATTTAGGGTGGACCTTAAACTCTAGCAGACCTAAACCTTAGCTAATTAGGTTCTACATGACCTAACCTAGGGGTTAAACCTAGGCCATACACTAGAAACCCTAACTGGGCCTATATATATAAAAGGAAGCCTCTTTCTAGGCTATTCTTCACGTAGAGAGAAAGGAAACCCTAGCCTCCACAAGAGAAACCTATTCCCCACCCCATTTTCGAGATTAAACCTAGGGTTCCATTTTCTCCTTCTCCAAAGCAAGGAACGAGGGTCAGGAAGCCTTGGAAAAGAAGAACTTCATTGAAGAAACCTTCCCTGCAGGTAAAACCCTAGTTCTACTCATTTAAATTCTGTGTACAGACGATAATGGCCATTAGGAACCCCCAAATCTGTGTGTAATTCGATTCTAGGGCTTTGGATTAGGTTTTGGTGACCCACATGGGGTTTTCCCCCAATTATTAAGAACCCTAACCCTAGATTTTGGGTAGGTAGACTGATTTCACCCTCCTATGGGTAGGTTAGATATTGTTTTAGGGTTTTGTTTTGGGTTTTCAGGAATTCTTGGTGTGGTTTTCGTTTTGCACATCTTGTGTTTGATTAAATGCTTCCCAGGGTGAATACCTATCTATTTTACCCTAAAATATCTAATTTAATGAATGATGTATGATGTCTATATATATTTATGCATATGTATATGGATTAGATGTGTTGTATATATGTATCTAGGTTGTGGTTGTGTGGGTGTTTAGAACAGGGTGCAGTCGGGTATGTGAATTGGGAATTCTGGGCAGTGTTCGGGGTTGTGTGCTGTGTGCATCGATGGAGAAGTGAACTGTGCAATCGGGTTTTGGGAGATGGGTGTCTGAGCACTGTGATTTGGAAACTGTGAAACCAGGGTGTATTCCTGTGTATCAGTAAACAAGGGTTGTGAGTTTCAGTTTGTTAAGGGTGACAGTGCCTGTGCAGTGCAAATGGGTAGACAAGGGATCATAGCAAGTTGGTTGATCCCTGCTGTGCTCTTGTCCCCATGTGTATTGTGTGCACAAAGGATGGGGGAGGAGCAGTAGATAGTAATATCAAATTGAGGGTGCTCGAGTTGTGGCTGTGTTATGTATCAGTCAATATGAGTTGTATATGTGTGTGTGCATTGGGGGTAAATTCAGTTTGTGTGTTTTGCTGTGTATTTGTGTCTTGGGTCAGTGTGGCCTGAGAGTTTGTGTGTTATCAGTAATGCCTGTGTGTAGAGTTGCCCCTAGTTCAACAGAGGGACCGTGTGGTTGTGTATTAATGTATAGGGGAGTGAATGAGCCAATGGATAGATGTGTAGCTAATTGTTCCAGGTTCAATGATACTGTGTAGGTAATTAGGATAGTTCAGTATTGCAGGAAGGGGAACATCAGTGTGGGTATATTCAGTATGTGTGTGTGCTGTATTGGTGAAGTGCATTCTGTGTTTAGTGTGTCTAGTGTGTAGGATTAGGGGATCAGAGACTTGGGGGAGAAATACATGTGTGTGTTCATGTGGCAGTTAGTATCAGTATAGAGGATTCAATGGGGGGGGGCTGTGCATGAGAAAGCAAATATGTATGTGTGTATCCTTGTGTCAATGTATAAGCCTGTGTGTCTTGTTTCAGTTTGTGTACTGTGGCAACATTGTTTATATGTGACTGTGTATAGGTGTGAGGGAGAGATAATTCCCAGGTTTGATGAGGATTTTGATAAGTGTGTCTGTGCATATGTTTATGTGTGTGGTAGTGTAGGTGTTGTGTGTATCAGTTCTCCTTAACTGATACTATGATTAGTGTCAGTTTAGGGTGTTATTATATGTGAGGGTTTAGTGTGTGTATGGCTGTGTGAATTCTGAGAAGAAGGGAAAGAGAGAGCAGTGATACTTTCATGAACATGTGTCCCTGTGTTGCATATAGAGTGCCACTGTGAGGAAACTGTGTATGCTGTGTAGATGTGTTAATAGGTATCAGTAGATAGGAATTTGAAATTCAGTGCAGAATCTGTAGGTAGCAGTATCCTGAACCTGTGTGTGGTGTCTGGGGAATTAACCAGATACTGTGGAGTACCTGTGTCTGAAAACTGTATGTGGATGAGATTTCAGTGTATTAGATAGCTATGTAAGTACCTGTGTATCAGTGAACAAAATGTGAGTTTCAGTGTATTAGTGTGTCATAGTGTATTAGTGTCTGATTGTAGTGTGTGTGAGTGATTTGCAGTGTGTGTGAATTTAGGGTGAAGTATAGTGTCTCAGTTAGAACAATGTATCAGTGTGGAGTTTAGAGTATCAGTAAGGTAAGGTGGTTTGGGATATTGGGTTGAACCTTGGTGTCAGCTAAGGTATATACTCAGTATATATATATGTAAGTTAATTACATACTGATAGCATATAGTATAAGAAATAGTAACTAGTCAGCAAGATACCAATATACCACTATATGAGTTATATATATAATGATAATACCTAGTATAATGAATTTTAGCTAGTATTAGTAGTATTACTAAAATAATCCAATATTAGTAAGTATAGAACATATAATATAGTGTATTAACTAGTATTAGTTAACAATAGCTAGTATGAACCTAGAAGCAAGGTATTGACTAGTTTTGACCAAAAAGCCTAGAGTTGACTTAGTTGGACCTAGTATTGACCAGTAAACCTTAGACATGACCTAGAAACCTCATTTTTAAATTGTTAAGCATGTTATTCTTTTAATTCATTAATTAACATTGAATTTCCATAAATAGGTTATTGTGATTCCATTTTGGACCTCGATCCTCACATTCTGCTCAGGACCACAGGCGAGTACATTCTCTGACAGTTTTCATTGTTGATTACTTCTATAAATTGTAGTGTATTTCATACTTGATTCCGACACTATGGATACACGGGTTAGCACCCTAGATCCCCATCATGAGGAGTCGTGATTGGAATCCATCGTGCTAGCTGGGGGATGGGGGACTATTAGTAGATTATGTGATCATATCCACACTTACCATGCATCATAGCTCACCCCACATCTCACGTCGGGTGCGGCCTGACCATCATCATGCCTCATAGCTGTTATATATGATTAGCCTGACCATTATCATGCATCATAGCTAACCATATGGTTAGCCTGACCTTCAAGAATCATAGCTAATCATATATAACCAGCCTGATCTAGTCCCAAGCCGATCACATAATAAACTAATATTTCAAACACTTAACTAGATGTTTTATCTTTATTCAGATTTACCTGTTCTAGCATTCACTATTTATTGCTCATTGCTAGATGCTTTATTGTCTATTTCATTTCTCCAGTACTTCACATGTTCAGCTTTTATTTCCATCTTGTATCTCTTACACTGTTTATAGATTTTGTCAATTTAATAAAACTGCTGTTAGTGCTTGTGCTTCGCTCCAATCCTGACTGGATAACAACATTTTCAGAGAACCTGGAGGACTTTTGCCCTACTCATTACGGTCCAGGAATAGAGGAGGATTTCACCCCAGAAATCCCAGAGGAGGTGCCTATCCTAGAGGAGAACTTGCCTGCCCATGCTTAGATTATTTTCTGCATTATTATTCTAGACTGAGACTGAGACTGTGATGTATTTATTTTATTTGCGACTTTGTGAGGTCATTTTAGACCGGGATTTGAGTTGAACTTCTTGTGGTTGGTTTTAATAGAACTCTTTTCAATTCTCATCGTGCCATTATGTTTATAGTTATGATTGAGTATATTATAGAACTGTGATTATTTATCATTGTCCTCCGTACGGAGTTGAGACTATTGACAGGATATACTATGTTTGTGACCTAGACAGCGTTCTACCGCCGATGCTGCGGCGTAGGCTGGACGTACCCACGACTCATGCCCAAATTCTGGGTGCGGGTCGTGACACGTTTTTAGTGGTGGCCCATGCAGGTCTAGTCTCCAGCCAGTAGTCTTAGATTCACCTTAGAGCGATATTGTAGTAATAGGAATTAGGCCAAGGATTATGCTCAATCACAATTAGGGAATTCTGATTCTTATGATACTATTCTTAATGATTAATTCCTTTAGAAATTTTTACTGTCCTTCCTTGATGATATCGTATCTATTGCCTTAATTGAATCTTTCGATCTGTCTTCAGGATGCCGCCAAGGAGATCCCAGAGACTAGGAGCAGCAGATACGGAGAGGTCTGCCACCTCTCGCGCTGCCGGACAGACATCAGCAGCACCTCCTACATCTCCAGGACAAGTGGGAGTGTCTGCAGCATTCGGGGGTCCTCCACCACCTGTTCAGAGGGTCTCCGCAGCTACGACGGAGCTACCACCACCACCAGCTCAGCATCCAGGAGGTGTGCCCGTCGATGGGGCACAGATGTTCGCTTTGATTCAGGGCATGGTCGACGCCCAGAGGACGTCGGCAGAGGCCCAGAGAGTGCAGGCTGAGGCACATCAGGCCCAGACAGAGATGATGAGGGTGAACATGGAGAATGCTCACCAAGTGGCTCTCCAGGCTGTGGAGAGAGTCGCTCAGCAGCAGCAACAACCTGGTCAGCAACAACCGAGGCCGGGCACCATTGTGGACTTCAAGAGGATGATGCCTCGGGAGTTCAAGGGGACAGAAGGGATACTCTACGCCGATGATTGGCTAGAGGACATCGAGAGGAACTTGCGTTTGGCGCAGCTTCCAGAGGCGCTCAAGATCGAGGCCGCTGGCAGCCAGATGTTTGACATTGCCCTGACGTGGTTTCGCACGGAGCCGAGACTCATGCACAGGGGACTCACTTGGGAGGAATTCAGGGAGCTCTTCAAGGAGAAATTCTTTCCTGACGTTGCCCTAGGAGCCTTGGAGAGTCAGTTCCATGACTTAGTCCAAGGGGGTTCGTCCGTCGATGAGTATGCCGCGGAGTTTAGCCGTCTGAGCCGCTTCGCGCCGTCAATGATTAGAGATCCGGGGGACAGGGCCCGGAAGTTCAGAAAGGGGCTGACAAGGGAGATCAAGTCTCGCACGTCGGGACGTCGCACTGCTACTTTCGAGAATATATTGATGGATGCCCAGGTAGCCGAGGACGACTTGGACCTCAGGCCCAAGAGGGGACGCGATGGTTCCGGAGGAGCAAACAGTAGTGCGGGACCAGGCAAGCGTCCACACTTTTAGCAGCAGCAGAGGCCCTTCCAGCAGCAGCACCAGCAGCACCAGGCACCAGCCCGAGGGCAGGTTCAGCAACAGCAGCAGAGGCAGACTCAGCCCGCCATTCAGTGTGCGTACTGCGGAAAGACAGGACATACCAGAGAGAACTGCAGGAAGAGGTTAGGCTCGTGTTTGTACTGCGGATCGACGACACATCAGCTGAAGGATTGCCCTACCATTCATCCAGGTCAGGGTGGAGCAGCCGCCCAGAGAGGACCAGGCAGGGTACCTGCAGCACCAGGAGGCCAACAGCAGAGGGGACCACTTCCACCGCAAAATCAGAGGTTTGCCCAGCATCAGCAGCAGAGAGGTGCACCCCAGGGGCGAGCATACGCCATGGCAGTCGAGGAGATCGAGCCAGCAGGAGACTTGATCACAGGTTCGGTTCTTCTCGATTGTATTCCCGTATTTACCTTATTTGATTCTGGCGCTTCCCATAGCTTTGTGTCCGTATCATATGCACTTCGTCATCATTTAGACACAGAACCATTAGCTAGGACTTGCAAGATCATGACTGGTGGAGGTATTATCCTAGTCCGTGATCACTGCAAGGACCGGAGAGTGACAGTGGGAGGCCGAGAGTTGAGCGTGAGCTTACTTGTCATGCCACTTCCGGGGTACGATATTGTACTCGGAATGGACTGGTTGAGTAGGCATCATGCTACTATAGATTGTTATAGAGGCAGAGTATTGTTTAGACCACCAGGAGAGCCGGAGTTCGAGGTCATCAGAGGAACAGCGGAACAGAGAGGGAGCACATTTTGCGGAGCCATGACGGAAGAAGAGGAGTTGCCACATCCTCTGATAGCGGAGTTCCTGGATGTATTTCCAGAAGAGTTGCCAGGCTTGCCGCCAGACAGAGATGTTGAATTCTCTATAGACTTGGTTCCAGGAGCGGAGCCCATTTCACAACATGTCTATAGAGTCAACAACAGCGAGCTGGCAGAACTGAAGAAGCAAGTTGAGGAGCTGCAGGACAAAGGCTTCATCAAATCCAGTTCATCACCATGGGGAGCTCCGGTATTGTTCGTACCGAAGAAGGACGGCACGGTGCGTATGTGCATTGATTATAGAGCTTTGAACAATATCACTATCAAGAACAAGTACCCGCTGTCGAGGATAGATGATCTTTTCGACCAGTTGAGCGGGGCGAGGGTGTTTTCGAAGATTGATTTGAGGTCAGGCTATCACCAGGTTTAGGTGAAGAAAGAAGACACGCCAAAGACAGCTTTTCGGACCAGATACGGCCAGTTTGAGTTCATGGTGATGCCATTTGGTTTAACCAATGCGCCGGCAGTATTCATGAACTTGATGAACAAGGTGTTCCACCAGTACCTTGATAAGTTCGTAGTGGTGTTCATCGACGATATTCTTGTGTACTCTAAGACACCGGAGGAGCACGAAGAGCACCTGAGATTGGTCTCAGAGACTCTCAGGAGGGAGAAGCTATACGGGAAACTCTCTAAGTGTGAATTCTTCCTTGACAAGGTCGAATTTCTTGGGCATGTGGTATCGGGTGACGGAATCTCGGTAAACCCAAAGAAGATCGAGGCAGTGGAGTCATGGGCTACCCCCAGTTCGGTAGCTGAGATCAGGAGTTTCCTCGGGCTTGCAGGATATTACAGGAGGTTTGTACAAGACTTCTCCAAGATTGCAGCGCCAATGACCAGACTGACTAGGAAGGATGTGGATTTTGTGTGGACGGAGGAGTGCCAGGCTGCATTTGATAAGCTGAAGAAGAGGTTGACGACAGCCCCAATTTTGACGTTGCCATCAGGGTCAGGCGGTTTCACCATCTACAGTGATGCTTCAGGGAAGGGTCTGGGATGTGTTCTTCAGCAGCACGGGAAGGTAATTGCCTATGCTTCCAGGCAGTTATGCCCTCATGAAAAGAATTATCCCACCCACAATTTAGAGTTGGCAGCAGTTATCTTCGCTCTAAAACTGTGGAAACATTACCTGTACGGAGAGCGTATGGAGATCTTCATAGACCACAAGAGTTTGAAGTACGTATTCACACAGAAGGAGCTGAACATGAGGCAGAGGAGGTGGTTAGAGTTGATGAAAGACTTTGACATCTCATTGCAGTACCATCCAGGGAAGGCTAACGTAGTCGCCGATGCCTTGAGCAGGTATCCGATGGCTATGTACTTGACAACAGACAGACATTTGTTGGCTGATTTAGAGAGCTTGGAGATTGAGGTGTTAGTTCCCGGTGCTGAGATTCAGATGTGGGGATTGCAGATACAGTCCGAACTGATGGACAGGATCAGAGCTACGCAGTACGATGATGAGACTCTGAGTAGTATCAGAGCCCAAGTTCAGATGGGATTGTCAGACGACTTCACTATCGCAGAGGACGGTTCTCTACGGCACGGCACGAGGATATGTGTGCCTAGCGGGGAGCTGCGCGAGGAGGTTTTGCAGGAGGCACACCGCTCTCAGTACTCGATGCATCCCGGTGCCAACAAGATGTATCGAGACTTGAGGGAGCACGTATGGTGGTATGGAATGAAGCGCGAGGTAGCACGCTTCGTATCCCGGTGTCTAGTGTGCCAGCAGGTAAAGGCAGACCGGCAGAGGCCAGGTGGTTTGCTTCAACCTTTACCGATTCCAGAATGGAAGTGGGAGCACGTGACCATGGATTTCGTTTCAGGGCTTCCACGTTCTCCAGGAGGGAAAGACGCGATTTGGGTCATCGTGGACAGGTTGACCAAATCAGCCCACTTCTTACCTTTCAAGGTGGGCACGTCGACAGAGAAGCTAGCAGAGATGTACGTGCGACAGATTGTTAGGCTTCATGGAGTTCCTGTGAGCATCGTCTCAGATCGGGATAGTCGTTTCACTTCCCACTTCTGGAGGAGTCTGCAGGCTAGCTTGGGCACTCAGCTCAAGTTCAGTACCGCATATCACCCCCAGACAGACGGGCAGTCTGAAAGGACTATTCAGACTCTCGAGGATATGCTACGCACTTGTGTTCTAGATCTCGGAGGTTCTTGGGAGGATCATCTGCACCTGGTAGAGTTCGCTTACAACAACAGCTACCAGGCCAGCATCGAGATGTCACCATTTGAGGCTCTTTATGGACGGAGGTGTCGTACACCGCTATCGTGGGACAACGTTGGAGAGAGAGCCTTGCTAGGACCAGAAATGGTCGTGGATGCAGCAGAAAAGGTGAAACTCATCAGAGACAGACTGCGAGTGGCGCAGGACAGACAGCGGCATTGGGCCGACAGCCACCGTAGACCCCTTGAGTTTCAGGTTGGCGATCTAGTATTCCTACGGATTTCTCCGACGCGTGGAACGATTCGTTTTGGCAGAGGCGGGAAGCTTAGCCCACGCTACATCGGACCCTTCGGTATTCTGGCGAGGGTAGGCGCAGTGGCGTATAGACTGGACTTGCCGCCTGCATTGGAGGGAGTGCATAATGTGTTCCATGTGTCGCAGCTGAGACGGTACGTGGCCGACCCTAGTCACGTACTTGATCACTCGGAGATTGAGGTTGGTCCGACGCTCAGCTACCCTGAGCAGCCCGTAGAGATCTTGGACCGCAGAGAGAAGGTGTTGCGGAACCAAACCATCCCTTTGGTTCGCGTAGCATGGAGACATCACTCTCCAGGGGAATCGACCTGGGAGAGAGAGGACGAAATGCGCGAGCAATACCCGTATCTCTTCCAGACTTGAGGTAAATATTCCTTTTCTGATTTCATTCTTGATTGTAGTTCAGTCCAATTTCGAGGACGAAATTTCTTTTAGGAGGGTAGACTTGTCACTACCACTTTTCCATATAAGGGCATTTCTGTAATTTAATAATTTAAATAATTATGTATTAAATTATTTGCTGAGTTTTATAACTATTATATTATTATTAGGGATATTTGATTTTAGGTCAACCCTAGAATGCTTTAGGGCAAACCCTAATGACCAAACCCTAATGTGTAAATCCTATTCTAGCAAAACCCTAGAATTTTAAAATTTAGGGTGGACCTTAAACTCTAGCAGACCTAAACCTTAGCTAATTAGGTTCTACATGACCTAACCTAGGGGTTAAACCTAGGCCATACACTAGAAACCCTAACTGGGCCTATATATATAAAAGGAAGCCTCTTTCTAGGCTATTCTTCACGTAGAGAGAAAGGAAACCCTAGCCTCCACAAGAGAAACCTATTCCCCACCCCATTTTCGAGATTAAACCTAGGGTTCCATTTTCTCCTTCTCCAAAGCAAGGAACGAGGGTCAGGAAGCCTTGGAAAAGAAGAACTTCATTGAAGAAACCTTCCCTGCAGGTAAAACCCTAGTTCTACTCATTTAAATTCTGTGTACAGACGATAATGGCCATTAGGAACCCCCAAATCTGTGTGTAATTCGATTCTAGGGCTTTGGATTAGGTTTTGGTGACCCACATGGGGTTTTCCCCCAATTATTAAGAACCCTAACCCTAGATTTTGGGTAGGTAGACTGATTTCACCCTCCTATGGGTAGGTTAGATATTGTTTTAGGGTTTTGTTTTGGGTTTTCAGGAATTCTTGGTGTGGTTTTCGTTTTGCACATCTTGTGTTTGATTAAATGCTTCCCAGGGTGAATACCTATCTATTTTACCCTAAAATATCTAATTTAATGAATGATGTATGATGTCTATATATATTTATGCATATGTATATGGATTAGATGTGTTGTATATATGTATCTAGGTTGTGGTTGTGTGGGTGTTTAGAACAGGGTGCAGTCGGGTATGTGAATTGGGAATTCTGGGCAGTGTTCGGGGTTGTGTGCTGTGTGCATCGATGGAGAAGTGAACTGTGCAATCGGGTTTTGGGAGATGGGTGTCTGAGCACTGTGATTTGGAAACTGTAAAACCAGGGTGTATTCCTGTGTATCAGTAAACAAGGGTTGTGAGTTTCAGTTTGTTAAGGGTGACAGTGCCTGTGCAGTGCAAATGGGTAGACAAGGGATCATAGCAAGTTGGTTGATCCCTGCTGTGCTCTTGTCCCCATGTGTATTGTGTGCACAAAGGATGGGGGAGGAGCAGTAGATAGTAATATCAAATTGAGGGTGCTCGAGTTGTGGCTGTGTTATGTATCAGTCAATATGAGTTGTATATGTGTGTGTGCATTGGGGGTAAATTCAGTTTGTGTGTTTTGCTGTGTATTTGTGTCTTGGGTCAGTGTGGCCTGAGAGTTTGTGTGTTATCAGTAATGCCTGTGTGTAGAGTTGCCCCTAGTTCAACAGAGGGACCGAGTGGTTGTGTATTAATGTATAGGGGAGTGAATGAGCCAATGGATAGATGTGTAGCTAATTGTTCCAGGTTCAATGATACTGTGTAGGTAATTAGGATAGTTCAGTATTGCAGGAAGGGGAACATCAGTGTGGGTATATTCAGTATGTGTGTGTGCTGTATTGGTGAAGTGCATTCTGTGTTTAGTGTGTCTAGTGTGTAGGATTAGGGGATCAGAGACTTGGGGGAGAAATACATGTGTGTGTTCATGTGGCAGTTAGTATCAGTATAGAGGATTCAATGGGGGGGGCTGTGCATGAGAAAGCAAATATGTATGTGTGTGTCCTTGTGTCAATGTATAAGCCTGTGTGTCTTGTTTCAGTTTGTGTACTGTGGCAACATTGTTTATATGTGACTGTGTATAGGTGTGAGGGAGAGATAATTCCCAGGTTTGATGAGGATTTTGATAAGTGTGTCTGTGCATATGTTTATGTGTGTGGTAGTGTAGGTGTTGTGTGTATCAGTTCTCCTTAACTGATACTATGATTAGTGTCAGTTTAGGGTGTTATTATATGTGAGGGTTTAGTGTGTGTATGGCTGTGTGAATTCTGAGAAGAAGGGAAAGAGAGAGCAGTGATACTTTCATGAACATGTGTCCCTGTGTTGCATATAGAGTGCCACTGTGAGGAAACTGTGTATGCTGTGTAGATGTGTTAATAGGTATCAGTAGATAGGAATTTGAAATTCAGTGCAGAATCTGTAGGTAGCAGTATCCTGAACCTGTGTGTGGTGTCTGGGGAATTAACCAGATACTGTGGAGTACCTGTGTCTGAAAACTGTATGTGGATGAGATTTCAGTGTATTAGATAGCTATGTAAGTACCTGTGTATCAGTGAACAAAATGTGAGTTTCAGTGTATTAGTGTGTCATAGTGTATTAGTGTCTGATTGTAGTGTGTGTGAGTGATTTGCAGTGTGTGTGAATTTAGGGTGAAGTATAGTGTCTCAGTTAGAACAATGTATCAGTGTGGAGTTTAGAGTATCAGTAAGGTAAGGTGGTTTGGGATATTGGGTTGAACCTTGGTGTCAGCTAAGGTATATACTCAGTATATATATATGTAAGTTAATTACATACTGATAGCATATAGTATAAGAAATAGTAACTAGTCAGCAAGATACCAATATACCACTATATGAGTTATATATATGATGATAATACCTAGTATAATGAATTTTAGCTAGTATTAGTAGTATTACTAAAATAATCCAATATTAGTAAGTATAGAACATATAATATAGTGTATTAACTAGTATTAGTTAACAATAGCTAGTATGAACCTAGAAGCAAGGTATTGACTAGTTTTGACCAAAAAGCCTAGAGTTGACTTAGTTGGACCTAGTATTGACCAGTAAACCTTAGACATGACCTAGAAACCTCGTTTTTAAATTGTTAAGCATGTTATTCTTTTAATTCATTAATTAACATTGAATTTCCATAAATAGGTTATTGTGATTCCATTTTGGACCTCGATCCTCACATTCTGCTCAGGACCACAGGCGAGTACATTCTCTGACAGTTTTCATTGTTGATTACTTCTATAAATTGTAGTGTATTTCATACTTGATTCCGACACTATGGATACACGGGTTAGCACCCTAGATCCCCATCATGAGGAGTCGTGATTGGAATCCATCGTGCTAGCTGGGGGATGGGGGACTATTAGTAGATTATGTGATCATATCCACACTTACCATGCATCATAGCTCACCCCACATCTCACGTCGGGTGCGGCCTGACCATCATCATGCCTCATAGCTGTTATATATGATTAGCCTGACCATTATCATGCATCATAGCTAACCATATGGTTAGCCTGACCTTCAAGAATCATAGCTAATCATATATAACCAGCCTGATCTAGTCCCAAGCCGATCACATAATAAACTAATATTTCAAACACTTAACTAGATGTTTTATCTTTATTCAGATTTACCTGTTCTAGCATTCACTATTTATTGCTCATTGCTAGATGCTTTATTGTCTATTTCATTTCTCCAGTACTTCACATGTTCAGCTTTTATTTCCATCTTGTATCTCTTACACTGTTTATAGATTTTGTCAATTTAATGAAACTGCTGTTAGTGCTTGTGCTTCGCTCCAATCCTGACTGGATAACAACATTTTCAGAGAACCTGGAGGACTTTTGCCCTACTCATTACAGTCCAGGAATAGAGGAGGATTTTACCCCAGAAATCCCAGAGGAGGTGCCTATCCTAGAGGAGAACTTGCCTGCCCATGCTTAGATTATTTTCTGCATTATTATTCTAGACTGAGACTGAGACTGTGATGTATTTATTTTATTTGCGACTTTGTGAGGTCATTTTAGACCGGGATTTGAGTTGAACTTCTTGTGGTTGGTTTTAATAGAACTCTTTTCAATTCTCATCGTGCCATTATGTTTATAGTTGTGATTGAGTATATTATAGAACTGTGATTATTTATCATTGTCCTCCGTACGGAGTTGAGACTATTGACAGGATATACTATGTTTGTGACCTAGACAGCGTTCTACCGCCGATGCTGCGGCGTAGGCTGGACGTACCCACGACTCATGCCCAAATTCCGGGTGCGGGTCGTGACAGAGGTCGAGTAGATGGAAGGAATCATGATGTAATAGGGTTCAATAGAACAGTGGTATTTGTTCCAATTCCATAAATGGGCTACTAACTTATACTAGAGCTGGGTTGGGTTTAAGTGGCTAGGCTGGTGTCACTACCACTCTTCTTGAATAGGAATATTTTTTATTATTTTGTATATAGAAACCTTTCCATGGCTATAGACTACCTATAAGAAGAAGAACTAGGTTCATAGGAGACCTATTGAGAAAGTTACATGGAGTTTTGTGCCCAAATTGGGAGAAACCTAAATTTGATACACCAATTATTTGTGAATATGTTTATTTAGTATTAGAGGCCCTAATTGATATATATTGAGGGTGTACGTGTCCACAAATAGATACATTAGGGCTATATCATGATATGCTGTGATAAGTAGATGTAGGTTTGGTAATTTCTATGGTTCTAGTGTCCATTGATGTCAATTTTCTTATATTAGGTTAGATCTATTATTTATATATATAATTTTTGTCATATACTATATTTGTGAGGTGTTCTTGAGTTTGGGAGTTAGTTCATGATATTGGATAGTGTATCATGTAGTATCATAGGTGTCGATATGATACATGGGTGTCTCATAAGTATCACCTTAGGTGTTTGATGTTTTGTCAATAGAATATTGTGGAGTATATATATATATATATATATATATATATATATATAGTATTATATATATTTTGTGTTAGCCTTGTATACGTACATTATATCCCATATGTGAGAGTGATCCTTGTGATTGTGGGTGAGCAGTGAGTGTTGCAGACCATGTTCATGTGTGTGCTTGTACTCAAAGGGGGTCGGGTTAGACAATATTGCAGTGTGTGTGTTCAGTTAGAAAGAGAAGGGTCTGATGGACTGTGATGGCTGTGTTGATCATTAAGTTATGCACACTAGTGTGAGTGGGGTGGCGAGTGGTAGTGAGCATGTGCAGAAGGGAAAATATCTGCTCAGTGCACTACAGTGGTGTTCACTGAACCAAACACACATTGCAGTACAGTGAGAACTCGAGACATCACAGTTGCAGCAACACTGCATTTGGCAGCGCAGTTGCTATAGTGTGAAGGTAGATAAGAGTGTTGGTTCGTCAGTGGGGTATCTAGCAAGGGGGTATTACCATAGGACAGTAGAGGGACTATGTTGTGAAGTGTGCACCTATGCAAGGGGTTAGGGGCAGTCGGGTTTGAGTGGTGCACAATAATGTGTCCATGTGTCTGGTATTTGAATAGGTATGATGGTGTTGGAATTTAGTGTGAATTGTAGTGCAGATAGTGTATTGGTCAGGGATGCTGATGTGGTCGGTTGAAAGGTATTGTACTTGGTGTGTGTGTGAGTTTCATGTGAGTGAGGGGTGTAGGTTTTGGGAAGTGCAGACATTAGGAGAGGTTGTTGATGTTGTGTTTATGAGTTTGTGTGTGTATGTGTGTTGAGACTTGATGTTAAGATTTACAAACTTGGGTTTGAGAAGTGTAGATTAATTGAGGGTGATAAATGAATGTGTGCATGTAGTAGGTATCATTGGTTGACTTGTGTGTGAATGCAACTGACTAGAAATGAATCACCGAGTTAAGGTTAAGTATCAAAACTGATACCCAAGAGTTTCAGTAAATTTGGGGGTAAGCTAGAGTATCAGTTGGGAGTAATGTAGGATGTTAGTTAAGTTACACTAAAATAACAGTTGGTAATAGGGGTAGAGGTTAGAAGTAATTTTGTAGGTATAAATTGTCAAGATCAGTTAAGGTAACCATTACCTAGGGGTGTGTGTGTGTGTATGAGTGTGAGTGTGTGTGTATGTGTGTATGTGTGTGTGTGTGTGTGTACTAGCAGTATACAGTATTCTGTGTTTGGTTTTAGGGTGTCATGAGGGTGTCAGTATAATATGCATTTTTAGTTGTATTAGATGGATTGTTGATGTGCTCGATTTCGGATGTTGGGGAAAGTGTGGTGTTGTTGGGTAGTTGGTCTATTAAGTGCAGACAATTGAGGGTGTATCAACCTATTGATGTATCAATAGGGTACCAAGCCTATAATAGGTAACAGAGGTATGGTAACAAGGTATTTGACCATAGTATCATAGGATACAAGAACTGGAAAAGTGTAGAGATATCAGAAGTATTTTTGTTATGTAGGTTGTAGGAAGATATTCACAGTAGTATGTGCTTGTGTATGTGTTGAGTGTGGAGTATAGTGTGAAGAGTGTGATGACCCATTATGCTCAACCGGACAGCCGATTTCAAACGACAAAAGTGTAACAACCCGACCCTCTTTGCTCAGCGAGAATAATCGTTTGAGGCTAAAGGATTTTCAGACTTGGCCCTTCAGGAGTTCCTGCTTAGACTTTCAGAGACTCGCTCGAAGCATCCCTTGACCGAAGCGAATCAACGCTAAGGTGGGTGGCTACGATAAACTTGTCTTTGCTTAGCCAACACACTTAAAATATAGACGATACATGCTAGTCGCTAGGTGAATCACTCTCTGCATGCTAATAAAGAATACAACGCACCTAGCTAAGGGAATAATCCTAACTTGTATTGCTTGTGTTAGATCATAAAAATAAAACTTTGCTTATATATGGACCCTCGCATGCTACATTTGCCTTGTGCAAGCAGACCCCGCTATGCCTCAAGTAGAATGATATGTATGCTCATTGTAGTGCACAGTTCACTTGTTTACACTACATGTCCCTAGATTATGTTGCTCGGTATGTCCCTGTATGGTTTCACCCCTCGCTTTACATTTAGGCCCGTGCCAAGCATAAATGCTTATGTTTCCATAAATGCATGCTTGCCTGCTTATATGTTAACTTGTACACGTTGCCTCGTTCCAATGTTTTCCATAATGACACTTATATCACAATCAAGTCACACTATCACGTATCGTGCATGCATCTTATTAGCCAGAAGACTATCAAATAGTCCTTTTGTGCAATATGAACCTGCAAGTATCCGGGACCGTTGGGTCGCCAAGGCAGTCCCTGCACCAGGGGAATGCATCAGGTCAAGTTGAACACTGAACGAGAATCATGTCAAACAAATCAAGAATCACAGCTCGTGGAGCAATGATCGTTCAGAACAAAAATCATGGATTGTCTTATCAAGATGTGAATTTGGAATGACCCAAGACTTACATGTCGCAGACAACTTGGAAACAAGGGGGATTACAGCATCCCGTTCCACAGACGTTCTCCGGGGCACCGAGGTCGATCCGATCCGGATGGAACTCATGCAGCCTTCTTGTACGAGCTGGGTGGCATCTTCGCTAATGCCGCGCCACCTTTGCAGATAAAGGATGATAGTCTCTTATGCTTGGACGGGATAGTTTGTAGCACCTCTTATGCTTTCGGTGCATTCCATCCTCGTCAACGACTATAACTCGTCCTTTATGGCTATGCCAGCGACCTCCTGTTTATATAGATAAGTCATCCTCGCTTAGTGGCAATCTACGTTTGAGTCTTTGTATCGCATCCAGAAATCGAAAAATACCTGAACGATCTTGAGTACAACACACTTGTACATATGGAACACTTGGACATCTTCTGTGACACACTTCATAATTAGTGTAATCTTGCACCTGAAACATAACCTCGCACATGACACTCATGTTTACATATGCTATTGCCCCTGAATTTCATTATATATGCTCGTACATGATTTAACTTGGTTTGCCTTGGACAGGAAAGGAAGGATGGTAAGTTGGTAAGTCTCGCCGTATTTCTTATATCGCACGGTGCACTGCTACACGAGTTAGTCTTTTCATCATTGCCATAAAACTGATTCTAAGGCAAGAATAGAAAGATAACTTAATAGATGGTGCACGGAACCTATATAACGTGTTTAAATTTGTCGAGCGGGCGAGAAGCCTTTCCACCAGTGCATTCATGTACTGATAACCTACCAGATTGCTTGTAGGGTATGGGAGAACCTCGTTCAGTGCGAATACCTCCTTCGTGTATGCTGAGGCATGGAGTTTACTCTTGAGCCTTAGAACGTGGCGTTCAAAACTGAAGCATATATACTGGATATGATGTTGGAACATCGTCTATGTATCATTCCATAAATGTAGCCACTTGGCATACTTATACTATTTCAGAGAGAGAGAGAGAGAGAGAGAGAGGCTTGAGCGACTTATAATCTCGGCCTAGCACAGCTTGTAACACTTGTTCAATATTAATAAAGAGTTTACTTTACTTCTATACTTGTGTTATTCAATGCTTTCGCTATTGACGACTCTGTGAACTTGTTACCAATCGCCTGTGCGTTGATCTTTCCTCTACACTCGAACAATCTATACGACTTTGTGGCTTAGACCTCTTACCGCCTGTTCGGATCATGGCCTAGCACGGGCACAACTTACGCTCGTACGTTATTACGCCCAGATGGGTCAAGCGATTATCCTGCGGGAGCGCTGGTGTGGTGATTCGTGCCTAGCGGAAACAGTCGATTACCTGTGGGAGATCGGGGCATGACATATTGGTATCAAAGCATGGCTTTACGCCTTTGGACTTCGTTTCAATTTTCTCAGTTTCGAAAGCTCGTTCGTGGGTTATATGCATACGCTCTCTCTCAATGTCGCATCAAAATAATTTATACAATGAGTCTAAATACTTTCAAAAGGTGCATATGAATAATGTGATTGCTTGTACAAATTTGTGATGCGAAGGCCTTTGTGCCGACCTGTGTTAAGCTTGGTGGGAATAGACTCGTGCTAAAATTTACAAGTTATGCGCAAACTCGAATACCTATACGTAATTACCCAACTGGTTAGTATGCTTGATAAAATGTCTTTCGAACGGTTAGCTATGCACACAGCCTTTCGGCTAAGTTGTGTTAAGTATCGCGTGCCAAGACCCTTTGGTGCTAGCAAGTTGCAACGAAATTGGAATATCGTTCAGATAAGGGATAAGTCAGGCTTACAAATTGCAATCGATAAAAACCTTATAAGATTATCGCTTAGGCGAACATAGAAAATCATGCTTGGATTTTGGGAAATAGCATAGACGATATTTCATGTCGGAAGATACAAATCGAATAAAGGTTACTTGGAGGACTATCAAAGAAAATATATGTAAGAGACTAAGATTTACAAGCGATACCTAAGTATCGTACAGGAATTCTAAGAAACGACTTGGTGAGTATGCTAGCGATTAATGCGGACACCGATTGAGGATTTAATTGGGTGACTCAATTTCGAGTAGTGTATGGATCATTTAGAAATATCCAAATGGATTCATAGGTCTCATGCGATAGTCGAATTGAACGAATTTGAGAATGTCTTGAACAAGTAATAAGGCTTATATCGAATAGGAATTTATGAAAATAGAAATGGAAATCAATATCTTGGTTAAGAAAACTTGTTAAAAACTTGGAATATCGTGCGAGCGATTTTAGATTAAAACAAACGGACTAAAGTTGAATACAATATCGCTCGAATAGAAGTGTAACCGATAACAAATTTGACTTAGAGTTTTGAAGAACGATCTTGAAATTTAGTTCAAAAAGATAACCATCGAAATTAGTCCCAACGAGAACGATTATCCTGCGGGAGCGCCGACGTGGTGATTTCACGTACGACGGGGATGATCAGACTCACGAAAACATATTCGATGATTATTCCAAACGAACTTGATGAATAGAATGTATTAAAAGTGGATAGACTTGGGCTTAAATATTTAAAACTAAGTTGGATGATTTTACTAGACGAATTATAATCACTACATGAACGGACATGACTTGATGGATTTTATATATAATTGGATGGAAGAAAGTAAAATGATAAGGTGTCTTAATTATTTCGAAGATAACCATAACGTTCGGCGTTCTTGTCTTGTACGAGCGTAACTCTATGCTCGTGCATGCGTCACTCCCGGATTAGGACGATTATCCAGCGAGAGCGTTGACGTGGTGATCTCACGTCCAACGAGGGTGATCGAACTTGCGGGAGATCGGATCATGACAACGGATGGATCATTTTAACTTTTGGTTTGACACGATAAGACGAATTTGGGAATATAAGTGAATCAAAAGTGTTTTGAGGATAAGTTAGCCTAGAACCTGGAGTAAATCATGCTTGATGGTTTCGTGAACGGATACATGAATCATGTTGGACAACTTGGAGTTATAATCGAAAGGTGTAGAATTGAATCTTGGTTTGGCGGTCTCGACTTAGAATGGATATATGTGTTTTATCAAATATGCTTAAGGAGATAGACTATAGGAATTGCTAGGCTTATCCTACAACTTGGGTATATTATGGATTTTACTGAACGAACTCGACCGCTGTACAAACAAACTTGTCAATGAGAGTAGGATGATCCATACTCGGTGTTTATAAATTAGAGTAAAATAAGATTGGGTAAAATATTCTATGCAAACGAACAATGGTTTGACCTTAGAAATTGGGACGAGCATCATGCAACAAATTTGTACGATGAATCGTGTGCTTGAACTTGTACCTATGACCTTGTGAGCTGACCTAGTAATTAGGCAGACGACCCTTTATTGAATGCAAGAACCTGTGTGACCGACTTTAGCATATTGCTTGAACAAGCTATTGAACAGGGCAGCAAGACTTAGAGTTAGACTAGGAACGGTAAACGTGTGCCATGTTTTACCCGAACGGATGGACGCTAGTTGGTTGATTGGATAGATCGTGCTTAACGGTAGTGCAAATACTTGATTTGAGTTGGTATAGAAAATAACTTGGATTTTGATTGACCTGTCGGAAGTATCCTTATGATTTATAAACGAGAACCTTTAAGATTTTCGCAAGTAGCTTGTCCGATTTTACTATCTCTAAGTTTGGTTAAATGCATATGTTTGAGAGATACCTTGAACGTGTGCACGATCCAAGACTCAATGATATGTGAAACTCGAGTACTAAGATTTTGCTATCGCTATGTTGATTGACAAGCATATGTTTGAAAGATGCTTTGAATATGTGCACGATCCAGACTCGCGATATGTTGATCTCAAATGCTAGTGTAAGTGAATATCCGCATGGACAAGTATAACGACTTGTATAAGTTTGCCTCATCCTTAGATCATCATTCACGATGGATTATAACGTACCCCGCATTAAGCGATATATGTTCCGCACCAAGGCGCAATAGAGACCGAGTCAAAACATGGATTGGATGATAGAGTCATTCAATGAGACTGACCCACCATACACGCGACACAGTATAAGAAGTGAGTAGGAAATTGTATTCAAACAGATTTAATGGTACCGATTGCTACGCTTGGGATAGATTCGATAGTGCGATAGAACGGCTTGCGCTCAGGAAGTCTCGAGGACGAGACTTTTTCTGAGTGGTGTATAATATGACGACCCATTTCGCTCAAGCGGACAGCCAATTTTAAACGACAAAAGTATAATTACTCGACCCGCTTTGCTCAGCGAGAATACTCGTTTGAGGCAAAAAGATTTTCAGACTTAGCCATTCAGGAGTTCTGGCTTAAACTTTCAGAGGCTCGCTCGGAGTATCCCTCGACCAAAGTGAATCATCGCTAAGGTGGGTGGCTACAATGAACTTGTCTTTTCTTAGCCAGCACAGTTAAAATATGGATGATACATGCTAGTCGCTAGGTGAATCACCCCCTGCATGATAATAAAGAATACAATGCACCTAGCTAAGGGAATATTTCTAACTTGTATTTCTTGTGTTAGAACATGGAAATAAAACTTTGCTTATATTTGGACCCTCGCATGCTACCTTTGCCTTGTGCAAGTAGATCCCGCTATGCCTCAAGTAGAATAATATATATGCTCGTCGTAGTACAATGTTTACTTGTTTACACTACATGTCCCTAGATCATGTCGCTCGGTATGTCCCTGAATGGTTTTACCCCTCGCATTACCCTTAGGCCCGTGCCAAACGTAAATTCTTATATTTTCATAAATGCATGCTTGCCTGCTTATATGTTAACTTGTACTCATTGCCTCATTCCAATATTTGCCATAATAAAACTTATGTCATAATCAAGTAATACTATCATGTAACATTCATGCATCTTGTTATCCAGAAGACTATCAAATAGTCCTTTTGTGCAATATGAACCTGCAAGTATCTGGGATCGTTGGGTTGCCAAGGCAATCCCCGCGTTAGGGGAATGCATCAGGTCAAGTTGAACACTGAACGAGAATCATGTCAAACAAATCAAGAATAACAGCTCGTGGAGCAATGCTCGTTCAGAACAAAAATTATGAATTGTCTTATCAAGATATGAATTTGGAATAACCCAAGACTTGCATGTTGCGGACAACTTGGAAACAAGGAGGATTACAGCATCCCGTTCCACGGACGATTTCTGGGGCACCGGGGTCGATCCGATCTGGATGGAACTCATACAGCCTTCTTGTACGAGCTGGGTGGCGTATCCGCAAACACCGTACCACCTTTACAGATGAAGGCTGATAGTCTCTTGTGCTTAGACGGGATAGTTTGTAGTGCCTCTTATGCTTTCGTTGCATTCTATCCTCATCAACGACTATAACTCGTCCTTTATGGCTATGCCAGTGACCTCCTGTTCATATAGATAAGTCATCCTCGCTTAGTAGCAATCTGCATGTGAGTCATTGTATCGCATCCAGAAATTGGAAACACCTGAACGATCTTGAGTATAACACATTTATACATATGGAACACCTGGACATCTTCTGTGACATACTTGATAATCAGTGTAATTGTACACCCAAAACATAACCTTGCACATGACACTCGTGTTTGCAGATGCTATTGCCCTTGGATTTTATTATATATTCTCGTACATGATTTGACTTAGTTTGCCTTTGACAGGAAAGGATGGATGGTAAGTTGGTAAGTCTCTTCGTGTTCCTTATATCACATGGAGCACTGTTACACGAGTTAGGCTTTTCATCATTGCCATAAAACTGATCCAAAGAAAAGAATAGAAAGATAACTTAATAGATGGTGCACGGAACCTATATAATGTGTTTGGATTTGTCGAGCGGGCGAGAAGCCTCCCGACCAGTTCATTCATGTATTGATAACCTACCAGATTGCTTACAGGGTGCGGGAGAATCTCGTTTAGTGTAGATGCCTCCTTCGTGTGTGCTGAGGCATGGAGTTCACTCTGGAGCCTTGGAACGTTGCGTCCGGAACTGAAGCACATATACAGGATATGATGTTGGAACATCGCCTATATATTATTCCACAAATATAGCCACTTGGTATGCTTTTACTGTTCCAGAGAGAGAGAGGCTTGAGCGACTTATAATCTCGATCAAGCGCCACTTGTAACACTTGTTCAATATCAATAAAGAGTTTGCTTTACTTCTATACTTGTGTTATTCAATGCTTCTGCTATTGACGACTCTGTGAACTTGTTATATTCGCCTGTGTGTTGATTTTTTTACTGCACTTGGATAATATGTGTGACTCTATGGCTTAGACCTCTTACCGCCTGTTCGGATCATGGCCTTGCACGGACGCAGCTTATGCTCGTGCGACATCATACCCAGATGGGTCAAGCGATCGTCCCGCGGGAGCGCTGGCGCGATGATTCGTGCCTAGCGGGGATGGTCGATTGCCTGTGGGAGATCGGGGCTTGACAAAGAGTGCTTGGTGTTCCCTGTAGGTGTTGGTACTAGTGTATCATGGATACCATGTAGTGTTGTGTATCCATTAGTGTATGTATAGATGCAAGTAAAATGAGTGTGTGGTATTTGTGGGTCTACACAGGCAGGGAAAGAGTTGGATGTGCATGTGTTTCTAGGCCAAGGAATATTAGTGTATCCAGTGAAGTGTTAGTGTGTGTGCGCCTATCAGTTAGTAAATATCAGGTTAGTTAGCTTCAGACAATAGTTGGTAATAACTAGGATAATACCTATGTTAGAGATATACTAAGATATTGATGTTAGGTGCCTAGGTATTGGATAGCACCTATATTGGTATCTTGATATATGTATACATTAGGAGGACAAGTGAAGTTAGTTTTGTGACATGGGTAGATAGCACGAGTACTAGCATGGATAATTGGTCAAGACACTACATAAATATTAGTATATATAAGTTAGATAATTACAAATATATCTAGTATGATATTTAGTATATATTAGTTACTAAAATTGATCTAGAAAGCCTAGTTAGAACTTGATATTAACTAGCATGATGCAATAGGCGAATTTAGTAGATAATTTGGAATCCAAAATAGATAGTTGACCGAGTTTGACCCTAATAACCAAGAAATGACCTATAATTCCTCCCAAGACCTATTTGACAATGCTTATAATTAAAAATTATTGTTTTGACTTGATATTCCATACTTAGGTCTTTAAGACACCGAGACGGACACTGATTTGGTATTCATTGCTCTAAAAAATAAGCGAGTACATTTTCTGATAGTTTTTATTATTTGATAATTAGTATATTTCAAGTACTTAGAAATGTTACATCTGATTCTTGATACGATGGTACACGGACTGGTATATAGCTTGGATCTTCAGTCATGAGATGTTACAATGGTTATCGTATTGACATCGTACATGATATTGACATTAGACATCGTACATGGTATTATTATTGGACATTGATCGTGTATCGTAACGTATCATAGTTGAATCCACTTTACTAGTTGGGGCAGGGGAAAGCTAGTTAGAAGTTCAATCTCCACCAAAGAAATTAATTCCCCGGGACATAGTTACCTTTCCTGGACACGAGCTTCTTGAAGTCAAATTGAGGAAAAATAAACATATAGGAGTCTTGATTATAGAGATCCTTGTAGAAATGAATAGCTAGATTCGTCATGAATACCTTGGGCATGGTAATAAGATTAGCTCTAGGATCAAGATGGCCCTGAATCACATTCCCGTGCCACCTCGCTTTCCACTACCAGAATAAGGCAAATTAGCGACACAGGAAAGCGTCTCCAAATGTCAAAAATATGTCGCTAATACCTAATACCGACGTATTTAGCAACATTTTAGTCGCAAAAAAACTAGTCGCTTATCAAAACAAAGTCAAAAATATCGTTTTAGCGACGTAATTTAGCGACGTTACTATATCGCAAAAATGGTGACTCTTAGCTTCGAGGGTCACCAAATTTGTGACGTTTAAATTTGGTCATTAAATGTCGTTATATTTTGCGACTACTTGTGACATAATCAGCAACGAATAGCTGACATAGCCAAAATTATCATGTCAGCAATATTTAGTGACGTGTAGTGACGATCAGTGACGAGTTAGGATGTCACTAAACGTCGCTAAACATCGGTAATATTGATAATAAAAAATAAGACAGTTTAGCGACGTTAGTAATGGCACATATGGATGTCACTAAATATCACTAAACGTAGCTAAGTATCGCTAATATTAAAAAATAAAAAATAGAAATAAATGAATGCATGTAATATCACAGTATAACATGCCCGCAGTATAACATTTCAAATAAATAGACAGACTCGGAGAAATCCTTCGTTGAATTCCATCAGTTTTTTGACCCCTTCGGTAGAACACTTAACACTGGTACAATCACACAACAATAATGATAAAATAAATTAATAAAAAGACGACTCTAAGGCCCTAATATAGTCACATAATAGCCAAATACACAATAAAAATGTACAAATAAGTGACACAATAAAAGTGTACCAATAATAAGTACAAACTCCCATGAATGGACCAATACGCACATGTAAAAAAAATACTACTGATCAGGAGGAGGAGCCACGTCGAATATGAGATAATAGGGCATCAAACTGCTCATGTGTAAGCGTTACGGAACCCGATACAAGAGTCGATGTAGATGATGATGTAGGCGGACTAGGTGGACGTCGCTCCTCCAACTCTGTCAGTCGAGCATCGCAAGTATCCATGACAGATAATAACCTCCTAGTACTATGCTCCACTCGCTCGCCTATCTGAAGATGTGACGCTTGCATCCTTGATAGTGTAGCGCCCACGGTCTCCACTCGCTCGCTCATCTCAATGTGTGACTCCTGCATACTCGATAGTATAGTGCCAACGGTCAACTGTAACTCCTACAACAATGTCACGTTATGCTCTGTCGACCTGGCCAGATTCCTTAGTTCCATGATGCTATGCACTAGCGATTCGAAACGTGCTATGAGTGTCGCATCATCCATATGCGACTACGACTGTACCGTAATCCTCTACATCAACTCGCCATGCAGAGATGCGATCTGAAGGTCAACTCTCTCCTGGGCTCGCTGTGACTCATGGAAGGACTGTGGGGTATACACATCGGTAGAGGGTATCCTAGCAGACGGTGACGCAACATAGGCACCGTAGGATCCGGTACTGTAGTTCCTATCCCTGTGTAGACTAACAACGGCTCTCATCCGTAGCTTGTCTTCCGACGGAGCTGGGTGGTCCGGGGGTTGCGAGGAACTACCCCATCTCCCTGTGTAGGCTGGGTCGACTTTTCGCGGAGCCTCCTATAATCATCAAAAAAAATGCGGATCTATCAATAAGTGTACTACTTACTATATATCTTAGGTACTTATTACTAATTACATGTATTTTTTGCTAAGTTATATCAAAATTAACAAAACATAAGAGTAATACTTACGTAGCTCTACGTCTCCCTATCATCGAAAAGTTATCCCCCTACCTATGAGTGGCGAGGAACACTGTCACCATGTTGGCGTCCTCACCCCTCTGGACCTGTTAAGAAATATATTATTTTTTATTAAATTAAAAATTAGGCCATGATGATTAAAAATTGTATGTATACAATGGATGATGTACCAAGCGACAAAAATATTTTGTCATCGGAATTAACCCACTGCACCACTTTTTTGCCCTCTGCTGAGCCGCCTTGGCCTTCTCCGACTTTTCCTATACCTATCCTCGTTGAATCTAGCCCTCATCGCAGTCCACTTCTCAGGCGTGATCCAACCTTGGATCGGTTTTCCTTTCCGATCACGAGCCTTCTGGTCATACATAGGATCATTGATCATCTTTGCGGCGGCGGAAGAAAACGGTTGCTCGATCTGTGTGGCCCGGTGTGGTGGATAAAAATATGTTCTCTATAAGAAGTACAATAGTAAGTTATAAAATATTAACATAAAAATATTACTGATGTTAAAATCAAATATAATTTTACCTTGAAGTGTCCAAACTAGAACATCTTTCTCTTTCACGTCCAGTTCCAAAAATACGTAGGACTAGGACACGTAAGCATGCCAGCCACATGGATATGGCAACTCCAATATATGGAAACCAAAACCCATACGTACGCTGTAATATGAATATCAATCCACAAGTGGTATAAATATATCATAAGTCACCGGGTATAATCTAAATCTCATCCACGAAACTCAAATATAAATAAATAACCAGTATCTATGAAACTAGATCTCAACATAAGTATCTGAAGATGATAGTTGGATGGAAACAAATTCAGTACCAACTAGAATATAAAAGTAAATACAATATAAGTACAACACAACAAACACAATATAAGAATACTAGCTAACGACCACGGGCTCGAAGAGAAGACATCCTCGAAACATATGTAACTATCCGAATCTGCGAGCCTGCGAATACTCAAGAAAAGATACACCTGGAAGGGCCAGGTCCTCAGAGGGACATAACAAGATACATAGAAGCATGCCAATAAAGTACTGAAATAAATATACAATGGGTCGCCTAACCATCTATGTGAATGCAGTTTGAGAACAACTTTCTAACAAGTGGGCTATCTGGCCATAAAATGGGATTGGCATGATTCTCTCGGAGAATCAGGGGCCTACAAAGCATGTCGTCTTTTGAACGACAGAGGCCGCCAAGTAGTATAGGGGTCATCACGACTGCGTATCTCCGGCAGAGCGTACAGGTTACATAAAAGGAAAGTACAAAGGAGCCCAAATGCGGTACTTGTTGTTCTCCCCACCCCATGCTCTAAATATGTCATATACATGACACAATTTGGTTCATAGCCTTTCTTTAGTATCCTAGCCTAATCCTGCAACCAAACAAGGACAAGGATTGGACCACCGTACTACGATAGGCTATGTCCATGGACCTCTAATGACTGCTAAGTCTTCTAGCATATAAGGTTTCTATCAGCAGTCATCCCTAATGCACGGCCCATACGTACAGGAGACCAGACCTGTCACGTAGTTCATGATCTATATGAGACTCACACTCGTGTAACAACTGTGTCACGGCCAATAAACCTAATGATGCTACATGATAATGGGGTAGTCTCATAAACAAGGTCAATGCAAATACATAAATAAAAACATATCGCGATGACACCATCGTGCGCATTTTATATAACAGTTAAAATATATAAAATGAAGACAGAAAATAAAGATGCATGTAACATATGGAATATAAATAACAGTATAATGGCAGGGTATACTTGCCTGGCAAAAAATCTGTAAAGTGTTCGCGCCCAAATATCAAGGACACATAATCTAGAACTAAGGCCTCCAAAAAAACTTCTCCGGATGCTGAAATAGACATCACCAATATTTTCGGAATAGCGAGATAGCTAGAAATTACTATCCTTTCGTCCAATTTGGACACAGAGGCAAAACGGTAATTTTGGATAAAAGTGGAGTCCACATGTGGCCCACTTTACACCAAAAAGTGTGCCAATGGTAACAGTCTCTAAATGGGACAATTTATAGGTCAAACAAACTCTAAATGTCAATACGAATCCAATGGTATGTCTAAATGTGGATTCCGATTTGCCCAAAAAGTCAACCGTGGGGCCCGCCAATTGCCGACTTGGTCAACTGTCTAAGAATTTCTTGAAATTTGGGTCACAGGACAAGCGCGTTACCACGAGTCCAGTGGCGTAAGTTTCATCGCAATCTGACGAGCGTACAAAAAATGCGCACAGCTTTCACAAAAGTTACGACAAGGGGTTTGTCCGCGGATACGGGCTGATTCTGACACGCACACGCGTCCAAATCTATTTTTGCAAACTTTTACGTGTCCGGATATACTGCGCGCACCGATTGGTATACTTGGTACACGACAGGGTGGTCCCGTTTGGCGGGGCGCGCTCTATTTTACAACTTTTAAAAGTTTAGGAAAAGTATGTTTTTGGGATTTTCTATTGAATTTAATTCTACCTACAGCAGTTAATAATCTACTGTTATTTAACAAAAATTAAACTAGGTCAAGTGGTCTCCGCATACCAAAAAAAATTTGGATTCGGATCTCTGTGGTGGGAGATACGAATCCGGGAACATAGGTGATCACCGCAGTTTTCTGCGATCCCAGAAATTGGTCTTTTTCTGCCAACTTTGACGCTATTTTCGCCTAAGGTTACGCATTGTTCGAGGTCTACTATCACACAGATATTGAAAAGGGTTAAGGGGTGAGCGTACCGGTGAATACGGGGTGGCGTTTGGTTGAGCGAGGTGACGGAAAACTGTGCGGGAACACAGGTACCCTACAGTTGAATTTTACAGTTACGGTATCGCGGGGTCGCGGTCGTCGGGGTTGGTTTCCGGTGGCTGGAGGCGGCTGTGGGCAGCGATGAACGACGGTTGGGTCGAGGGTGTGTCACTACCACTTTTTCATATAAGGGTATTCCTGTAATTTAACTATTTTAAATAATTATGTATTAAATTAATTGCTGAGTTTTATAACTATTATATTATTGTTAGTGATTTTGGTTTAGGTCAAGCCCTAGAACCCATTAGGTCAAACCCTGTTGACTAAACCCTAATTTTTAAACCAGTTCTAGTGAAACCCTAGAATTCAAATTTTAGGGTGAACCCTCAAACCCTAGACTGACTAAAACCTTAGTTAATTAGGTTCTACATGACCTAATCTAGGGGTTAAACCTAGGCTATAAACTAGAAACCCTAACTGGGCCCTAATATATAAGAGGAACCCTCTCATTCTTCATGTAGAAGAGGAAAACCTTAGCCTCCACCAGAGAAAACCAATCCTCCACCCCATTTTCGAGATTCAACCTAGGGCTCCCATTTTCTCCTCCTTCAAAGCAAGAGAAGAAGAGCCTCGTTGAAGAAACCTTCCCTGCAGGTGAGAACCCTAATTTTCTTCATTTAATTCTGTGTACAAGATGATAATGGCCATTAGGGAACCCCCTTTGCTGTGTAATTCGATTCTAGGGCTTTGGATTAGGTTTTGGTGACCCACATGGGGTTTTCCCCAATTATTAAGAACCCTAACCCTAGATTTGGTTTGTAGACAGATTTTTCCCCATTTCATGTAGATATAAATTCGATTTTAGGGTTTACTTATCTAGGTATTCTAAATTCTGTGTATTGATGTATGAATCTATATGTATAGATATGTATTGTGTGTTGGGGGGGGGGCTTTCATCTGTACATTAGGTTTGGGGAAGAACAAGGTGCAGTCGGGCAACTTGTGCCTGTGCACAGTCAAGGAGGGGAGGAGCAAAATGCTCTGTTCAGTCGGGTGGAGAATTCTGGGTCAGATTTCAGTTGTGTAATACCTGTGTGTAGATATTTGTGTGGCTGTGTATATATCTAGGTTATAGATATATGTGTGTGTGTTTTGTAGAGGGGGAATTTTCTGTGAAATCGGGTTTTGAGAGATATCTGTGCAATTTTGAGAGAGAGGTGAGAACTGTGCATGTGTGAGTACCTGTGTTCAGACTGTGGACTTGTGTACAAGAGTGTACATGTGACTGTGTGAGAACTGAGAATGGTTCTTTGGATCAGTTTTCCTGTGTGAGTTTTCCTGTGTATCAGTTAGGTGTAGTTGGGTATCAGTGCAAGTATGAGGACTGTGAGTGCAGTAAGTGATTTGTGAGAGTGTGTGAACTATATGTGAGTATCAGTGGGTACCAATTTTAGTATGTGCAGCTGTGCAAAGATTTATAACCTGAGGGTGATGTGTATGGATGTGTGAAACTGTGTGAAATTTCTGTGTGTGTTGATATATGGCTGTGTGGTTAAGTATCAGTGACTTATGCATTGAGGTGTGTGTGTTTTAGCATGTTAGGTATCTGTCAAAGGAAGGGAGGCAGAGTAATAATCTAGGGTACAGTATTAGTTCAGTAGGTGCAGTGTTTTGTACCAGTAATTTTGGGTATATGTGTGTAGATGATAACTTGAGGTGTGTAACTGTGCATGCCTGTGTGGGTGCCAGTAATGACCAGTGTATACCTGTGTCAGTAGGTGTATTTCTGTGTCAGTATGTAGCAGTAGGTATTTGAGTTATGGTTTTCTTGAGGGTTAATATGAGCAGTCTAGTATTATGTTGTGTGTGTTTGTGGAGTGAGTTAAACTAGATTTCCTGTGTGATTCAGAGAGAGAGAGAGAGAGAGTGTTTGGTTCCAGATCTCCTGTGTGTGTGTGTATGCTGTTAGTTTAGTGTGTCTAGTGTGTAGAATTTCAGTAAGATATCTGTGTGCCCTGTTTTAAGTTGTATGTTAGATTCATGTGTAGACTGTGTCAGTAGCTTATAGGTGTGGTAGTGTAGGAACTAGGTTATGTAAGGGTTTAAATTAGTGTATCAGTAGTTATCAGTGTGCAGGGGAGGGAAATCTGTGAGTTTAGAACTCAATGATCAATGTGTGTGGAGGTATATGTGTGACAGTGGATCAACCTCAGTGTGCAGGTGTAGGGGTGTAGCAGTAGGCCTAGAAAATTAGTAGATGTGTCTCAGAAATTCCCAGGCCTAAGGTATAATGTATAGTGTGTAGTCTTGAGTAGCAGTGGGGAGTTCTGTTGTGAAATTCAGTGATCAATGTGTGAGTACTGTGGGTTAATGGTATTAAGTATAGGAGTAAGGTATAAGTTAAGTCACTAAATAAACACTATCCTATAGATAAATTGGGCAGTATATTTATAAGTCACATATATTATTACGACTCACTATATAGTCTATATAGCTATATGATACCTAGTATCTAGATACTCATGAGATGGACCTAGAAACCTAGTCACAACCTAGATTTAACTAGTATTAGTAAAATAGCTAGTATGAACCTAGAAGCAAGGTATTAACTAGTTTTGACCAAAAACCTAGAATTGACTTGGTTGGACCTAGTATTGACCAGAAAACCTTAGACATGACCTAGAAACCTCGTTTTTAAATTGTTAAGCATGTTATTCTTTTAATTCATTATTTAACATTGAATTTCCATAAATAGGTTATTGTGATTTCATTTTGGACCTCGATCCTCACATTCTGCTCAGGACCACAGGCGAGTACATTCTCTGACAGTTTTCATGGTTGATTACTTCTATAAATTGTAGTGTATTTCATACTTGATTCCGACACTATGGATACACGGGTTAGCACCCTAGATCCCCATCACGAGGAGTCGTGGTTGGAATCCATCGTGCTAGCTGGGGGATGGGGAACTATTAGTAAATTGTGTGATCATATCCAAACATTATATGTACCATAGCTCACCCCACTTCTCACGTCGGGTGCAGCCTGACCACTTATATGCTCCATAGCTGTTATATATGATTAGCCTGACCATTATATGCACCATAGCTAACCATGTGGTTAGCCTGACCTAAAAGAATCATAGCTAATCATATATAACCAGCCTGATCCAGTCCCAAGCCGATCACATGATAAACTAATAATTCAAACACTTAGCTAGATGTTTTTATCTTTATTCAGATTTACCTGTTCTAGCATTTACTACTTATTGCTCATTGCTAGATGCCTACTGTCTATTTCATTTTCTCCAGTACTTCACATGTTCAGCTTTTATTTCCATCTTGTATCTCTTACACTGTTTATAGATTTTGTCAATTAATGAAACTGCTGTTAGTGCTTGTGCTTCGCTCCAATCCTGACTGGATAACAACATTTTCAGAGAACCTGGAGGACTTTTGCCCTACTCATTACGGTCCAGGAATAGAGGAGGATTTCACCCCAGAAATCCCAGAGGAGGTGCCTATCTTAGAGGAGAACTTGCCTGCCCATGCTTAGATTATTTTTCTGCATTTATTGTTTTAGACTGAGACTGAGATGTATTTATTTTTATTTGTGACTTTGTGAGGTCATTTGGACCCAGGATTTGAGTTGAACTTCTTGTGATTGGTTTAAATAGAACTCTTTTAAATTCTCATCGTGCCATTATGTTTACAGTTGTGATTGAGTATATAATAGAACTGTGATTTATTTATCATTGTCCTCCGTACGGAGTTGAGACTATTGACAGGATATACTATGTTTGTGACCTAGACAGCGTTCTACCGCCGATGCTGCGGCGTAGGCTGGACGTACCCACGACTCATGCCCAAATTCCGGGTGCGGGTCGTGACACATTTTAGTGGTGGCCCATGCAGGTCTAGTCCTAGTCTTAGACTGTTTTAGGAAATAGGAATTAGGCCAAGAATATGCTCAATCACAATTAGGGAATTCTGATTCTTATGATACTATTCTTAATGATTAATTCCTTTAGAAATTTTCTGTCCTTCCTTGATATCATATCTATTGCCTTAATTGAATCTTTCGATCTGTCTCCAGGATGCCGCCAAGAAGGTCCCAGAGACTCGGAGCAGCAGATTCAGAGAGGTCTGCCACCTCTCGCGCTGCCGGACAGACATCAGCAGCACCTCCTACATCTCCAGGACAGGTGGGAGTGTCTGCAGCATTCGGGGGTCCTCCACCACCAGTTCAGAGGGTCCCCACAGCTACGACGACACCACCACCTCCACCACCCCCAGCTCAGCATCCAGGAGGTGTGCCCGTCGATGGGGCACAGATGTTCGCTTTGATTCAGGGCATGGTCGACGCCCAGAGGACGTCGGCAGAGGCCCAGAGAGTGCAGGCTGAGGCACATCAGGCCCAGACAGAGATGATGAGGGTGAACATGGATAATGCTCACCAAGTGGCTCTCCAGGCTGTGGAGAGAGTCGCTCAGCAGCAGCAACAACCCGGTCAGCAACAACAGAGGCCGGGCACCATTGTGGACTTCAAGAGGATGATGCCTCGGGAGTTCAAGGGGACAGAAGGGATACTCTACGCCGATGATTGGCTAGAGGACATCGAGAGGAACTTGCGTTTGGCGCAGATTCCAGAGGCGCTCCAGATCGAGGCCGCTGGCAGCCAGATGTTCGACATTGCCTTGACGTGGTTTCGCACGGAGCCGAGACTCTTGCGCGGGGGACTCACTTGGGAAGCTTTCAAGGAACTCTTCAAAGAAAAGTTCTTTCCTGATGTCGCCCTGGGAGCTTTGGAGAGTCAGTTCCATGACTTAGCCCAGGGGAGCTCGTCCGTCGACGAGTATGCCGCGGAGTTTTCCCGCCTGAGCCGCTTTGCGCCGTCGATGATTAGAGATCCGGGGGACAGGGCCCGGAAGTTCAGAAAGGGGCTGACAAGAGAGATCAAGTCTCGCATGTCGGGACGTCGCACAGCTACCTATGAGGGCATATTGATGGATGCCCAAGTAGCCGAGGATGACTTGGACCTCAGACCCAAGAGGGGACGCGATGTTTCCGGAGGAGCAAACAGTAGTGCGGGACCAGGCAAGCGTCCACACTTTCAGCAGCAGCAGAGGCCCTTTCAGCAGCAGCATCAGGCACCAGCTCGAGGGCAGGTTCAGCAACAGCAGCAGAGGCAGACTCAGCCCGCCATCCAGTGTGCGTACTGCGGGAAGATGGGACATACTAGAGATATCTGCAGGCATAGATTGGGCTCATGTTTGTCCTGCGGATCGACGACACATCAGCTGAGGGATTGCCCTACCATTCGGACTCGTCCAGGTCAGGGTGGAGCAGCCGCCCAGAGAGGACCAGGCAGGGTACCTACCGTACCAGGAGGCCAACAACAGAGGGGACCACTTCCACCGCAAAATCAGAAGTTCGCCCAGCATCAGCAGCAGAGAGGTGCACCCCAGGGGCGAGCATACGCCATGGCAATCGAGGAGATCGAGCCAGCAGGAGACTTGATCACAGGTTCGGTTCTTCTCGATTGTATTCCTGCATTTACCTTATTCGATTCTGGCGCTTCCCATAGTTTTGTGTCTGTATCATATGCACTTCGACATCATTTAGACACAGAACCATTAGCTAGGACTTGCAAGATCATGACTGGTGGAGGTATTATCCTAGTCCGTGATCACTGCAAGGACCGGAGAGTGTCAGTAGGAGGCCGAGACTTGAGCGTGAGCTTACTTGTTATGCCACTTCCGGGGTACGATATTGTACTCGGAATGGACTGGTTGAGTAGGCATCATGCTACTATAGATTGTTATATAGGCAGAGTATTGTTTAGACCACCAGGAGAGCCGGAGTTCGAGGTCGTCAGAGGAACAGCGGAACAGAGCAGGAGCACGTTTTGCGGAGCCAGGGCGGAAGAAGAGGAGTTGCCACATCCTCTGATAGCGGAATTCCTGGATGTATTTCCAGAGGAGTTGCCAGGTTTGCCGCCAGACAGAGACGTTGAGTTCTCTATAGACTTGGTTCCAGGAGCGGAGCCCATTTCACAACATGTCTATAGAGTCAACAACAGCGAGCTGGCAGAACTGAAGAAGCAAGTTGAGGAGCTGCAGGACAAAGGCTTCATCAAATCCAGTTCATCACCATGGGGAGCTCCGGTATTGTTCGTACCGAAGAAGGACGGCACGGTGCGCATGTGTATTGATTATAGAGCTTTGAACAATATCACTATCAAGAATAAGTACCCGCTGCCGAGGATAGATGATCTTTTCGACCAGTTGAGCGGGGCGAGGGTGTTTTCAAAGATTGATTTGAGGTCAGGCTATCACCAGGTGAAGGTGAAGAAGGAAGACACGCCAAAGACAGCCTTTCGGACCAGATACGGCCAGTTTGAGTTCATGGTGATGCCATTTGGTTTAACCAATGCACCGGCAGTATTCATGAACTTGATGAACAAGGTGTTCCACCAGTACCTTGATAAGTTCGTGGTGGTGTTTATCGACGATATTCTTGTGTATTCCAAGACCCCGGAGGAGCACGAAGAGCACCTGAGATTGGTCTTAGAGACTCTCAGGAGGGAGAAACTGTACGGGAAACTCTCTAAGTGTGAATTCTTCCTTGACAAGGTCGAATTTCTTGGGCATGTGGTATCGGGTGACGGAATCTCGGTAAACCCAAAGAAGATCGAGGCAGTGGAGTCGTGGGCTACCCCCAGTTCGGTAGCCGAGATCAGGAGTTTTCTCGGGCTGGCAGGATACTACAGGAGGTTTGTACAAGACTTCTCCAAGATTGCAGCGCCAATGACCAGACTGACTAGGAAGGATGTGGATTTTGTGTGGACGGAGGAGTGCCAGGCTGCATTTGATGAACTAAAGAAGAGGTTGACAACAGCTCCAATTTTGACGTTGCCAGCAGGGACAGGTGGTTTCACCATCTACAGTGATGCTTCAGGGAAGGGTCTGGGATGTGTTCTTCAGCAGCACGGGAAGGTAATTGCCTATGCTTCCAGGCAGTTACGCCCTCATGAAAAGAATTATCCCACCCACGATTTAGAGTTGGCAGCAGTTATCTTCGCTCTAAAGCTGTGGAAACATTACCTGTACGGAGAGCGTGTGGAAATCTTCACAGACCACAAGAGCTTGAAGTACGTATTCACACAGAAGGAGCTGAACATGAGGCAGAGGAGGTGGTTGGAGTTGATGAAGGACTTCGACATCTCATTGCAGTACCATCCAGGGAAGGCTAACGTAGTCGCCGATGCCTTGAGCAGGTATCCGATGGCTATGTACTTGACGACAGATAGACATTTATTGGCTGATTTGGAGAGCTTGGAGATTGAAGTGTTAGTTCCCGGTGCTGAGATTCAGATGTGGGGATTACAGATACAGTCCGAACTGATGGACAGGATCAGAGCTGCGCAGTACGATGATGAGACCCTGAGGAGTATCAGAGCACAGGTTCAGATGGGATTGTCGGACGATTTCACTATCGCAGATGATGGTTCCTTACGGCACGGCACAAGGATATGTGTGCCTAGCGGGGAGCTGCGCGAGGAGGTTTTGCAGGAGGCACACCGCTCTCAGTACTCAATGCATCCCGGTGCCAACAAGATGTATCGAGACTTGAGGGAGCACGTATGGTGGTATGGAATGAAGCGCGAGGTAGCACGCTTCGTATCTCGGTGTCTAGTGTGCCAGCAGGTAAAGGCAGACCGGCAGAGGCCAGGAGGTTTGCTTCAACCTTTACCGATTCCAGAATGGAAATGGGAGCACGTGACCATGGATTTCGTTTCAGGGCTTCCACGTTCTCCAGGAGGGAAGGACGCGATTTGGGTCATCGTGGACAGGTTGACCAAATCAGCCCATTTCTTACCTTTCAAGGTGGGCACGTCGACAGAGAAGCTGGCAGAGATGTACGTGCGACAGATTGTTAGGATTCATGGAGTTCCTGTGAGCATCGTCTCAGATCGGGATAGTCATTTCACTTTCCACTTCTGGAGGAGTCTGCAGGCTAGCTTGGGCACTCAGCTCAAGTTCAGTACCGTATATCACCCCCAGACAGACGGGCAGTCTGAACGGGCTATTCAGACTCTCGAGGATATGCTACGCACTTGTGTGTTAGATCTCGGAGGTTCTTGGGAGGATCATCTGCACCTGGTAGAGTTCGCTTACAACAACAGCTACCAGGCCAGCATCGAGATGTCACCGTTTGAGGCTCTTTATGGACGAAGGTGTCGTACACCGCTATCGTGGGACGACGTTGGAGAGAGAGCCTTGCTAGGACCAGAAATGGTCGTGGATGCAGCGGAAAAGGTGAAACTCATCAGAGACAGACTGCGAGTGGCGCAGGACAGACAGCGGCATTGGGCCGACAGCCACCGTAGACCCCTTGAGTTTCAGGTATAGATTGTTGTTTTCTGGTTGTGTTGTTTGTTTGTTAGACTACATGTTGAGACTGTTTTGTTTTAGGTTGGCGATCTAGTATTCCTACGGATTTCTCCGACGCGTGGAACGATTCGTTTTGGCAGAAGCGGGAAGCTTAGCCCACGCTACATCGGACCCTTCGGTATTCTTGCAAGGGTAGGTGCAGTGGCATATAGACTGGACTTGCCGCCTGCATTGGAGGGAGTGCATAATGTGTTCCACGTGTCGCAGCTGAGACGGTATGTGGCCGACCCTAGTCACGTACTTGATCACTCGGAGATTGAGGTTGGTCCGACGCTCAGCTACCCTGAGCAGCCCGTAGAGATCTTGGACCGCAGAGAGAAGGTGTTGCGGAACCAAACTATCCCTTTGGTTCGTGTTGCATGGAGACATCACTCTCCAGGGGAGTCGACCTGGGAGAGAGAGGACGAAATGCGCGAGCAATACCCTTATCTCTTCCAGACTTGAGGTATATTTCCTTTTCTGATTTCATCCTTGTTGTAGTTCAGTCCAATTTCGAGGACGAAATTTCTTTTAGGAGGGTAGACTTGTCACTACCACTTTTTCATATAAGGGTATTCCTGTAATTTAACTATTTTAAATAATTATGTATTAAATTAATTGCTGAGTTTTATAACTATTATATTATTGTTAGTGATTTTGGTTTAGGTCAAGCCCTAGAACCCATTAGGTCAAACCCTGTTGACTAAACCCTAATTTTTAAACCAGTTCTAGTGAAACCCTAGAATTCAAATTTTAGGGTGAACCCTCAAACCCTAGACTGACTAAAACCTTAGTTAATTAGGTTCTACATGACCTAATCTAGGGGTTAAACCTAGGCTATACACTAGAAACCCTAACTGGGCCCTAATATATAAGAGGAACCCTCTCATTCTTCATGTAGAAGAGGAAAACCCTAGCCTCCACCAGAGAAAACCAATCCTCCACCCTATTTTCGAGATTCAACCTAGGGCTCCCATTTTCTCCTCCTTTAAAGCAAGAGAAGAAGAGCCTCGTTGAAGAAATCTTCCCTGCAGGTGAGAACCCTAATTTTCTTCATTTAATTCTGTGTACAAGATGATAATGGCCATTAGGGAACCCCCTTTGCTGTGTAATTCGATTCTAGGGCTTTGGATTAGGTTTTGGTGACCCACATGGGGTTTTCCCCAATTATTAAGAACCCTAACCCTAGATTTGGTTTGTAGACAGATTTTTCCCCATTTCATGTAGATATAAATTCGATTTTAGGGTTTACTTATCTAGGTATTCTAAATTCTGTGTATTGATGTATGAATCTATATGTATAGATATGTATTGTGTGTTGGGGGGGGGGCTTTCATCTGTACATTAGGTTTGGGGAAGAACAAGGTGCAGTCGGGCAACTTGTGCCTGTGCACAGTCAAGGAGGGGAGGAGCAAAATGCTCTGTTCAGTCGGGTGGAGAATTCTGGGTCAGATTTCAGTTGTGTAATACCTGTGTGTAGATATTTGTGTGGCTGTGTATATATCTAGGTTATAGATATATGTGTGTGTGTTTTGTAGAGGGGGAATTTTCTGTGAAATCGGGTTTTGAGAGATATCTGTGCAATTTTGAGAGAGAGGTGAGAACTGTGCATGTGTGAGTACCTGTGTTCAGACTGTGGACTTGTGTACAAGAGTGTACATGTGACTGTGTGAGAACTGAGAATGGTTCTTTGGATCAGTTTTCCTGTGTGAGTTTTCCTGTGTATCAGTTAGGTGTAGTTGGGTATCAGTGCAAGTATGAGGACTGTGAGTGCAGTAAGTGATTTGTGAGAGTGTGTGAACTATATGTGAGTATCAGTGGGTACCAATTTTAGTATGTGCAGCTGTGCAAAGATTTATAACCTGAGGGTGATGTGTATGGATGTGTGAAACTGTGTGAAATTTCTGTGTGTGTTGATATATGGCTGTGTGGTTAAGTATCAGTGACTTATGCATTGAGGTGTGTGTGTTTTAGCATGTTAGGTATCTGTCAAAGGAAGGGAGGCAGAGTAATAATCTAGGGTACAGTATTAGTTCAGTAGGTGCAGTGTTTTGTACCAGTAATTTTGGGTATATGTGTGTAGATGATAACTTGAGGTGTGTAACTGTGCATGCCTGTGTGGGTGCCAGTAATGACCAGTGTATACCTGTGTCAGTAGGTGTATTTCTGTGTCAGTATGTAGCAGTAGGTATTTGAGTTATGGTTTTCTTGAGGGTTAATATGAGCAGTCTAGTATTATGTTGTGTGTGTTTGTGGAGTGAGTTAAACTAGATTTCCTGTGTGATTCAGAGAGAGAGAGAGAGAGAGTGTTTGGTTCCAGATCTCCTGTGTGTGTGTGTATGCTGTTAGTTTAGTGTGTCTAGTGTGTAGAATTTCAGTAAGATATCTGTGTGCCCTGTTTTAAGTTGTATGTTAGATTCATGTGTAGACTGTGTCAGTAGCTTATAGGTGTGGTAGTGTAGGAACTAGGTTATGTAAGGGTTTAAATTAGTGTATCAGTAGTTATCAGTGTGCAGGGGAGGGAAATCTGTGAGTTTAGAACTCAATGATCAATGTGTGTGGAGGTATATGTGTGACAGTGGATCAACCTCAGTGTGCAGGTGTAGGGGTGTAGCAGTAGGCCTAGAAAATTAGTAGATGTGTCTCAGAAATTCCCAGGCCTAAGGTATAATGTATAGTGTGTAGTCTTGAGTAGCAGTGGGGAGTTCTGTTGTGAAATTCAGTGATCAATGTGTGAGTACTGTGGGTTAATGGTATTAAGTATAGGAGTAAGGTATAAGTTAAGTCACTAAATAAACACTATCCTATAGATAAATTGGGCAGTATATTTATAAGTCACATATATTATTACGACTCACTATATAGTCTATATAGCTATATGATACCTAGTATCTAGATACTCATGAGATGGACCTAGAAACCTAGTCACAACCTAGATTTAACTAGTATTAGTAAAATAGCTAGTATGAACCTAGAAGCAAGGTATTAACTAGTTTTGACCAAAAACCTAGAATTGACTTGGTTGGACCTAGTATTGACCAGAAAACCTTAGACATGACCTAGAAACCTCGTTTTTAAATTGTTAAGCATGTTATTCTTTTAATTCATTATTTAACATTGAATTTCCATAAATAGGTTATTGTGATTTTATTTTGGACCTCGATCCTCACATTCTGCTCAGGACCACAGGCGAGTACATTCTCTGACAGTTTTCATGGTTGATTACTTCTATAAATTGTAGTGTATTTCATACTTGATTCCGACACTATGGATACACGGGTTAGCACCCTAGATCCCCATCACGAGGAGTCGTGGTTGGAATCCATCGTGCTAGCTGGGGGATGGGGAACTATTAGTAAATTGTGTGATCATATCCAAACATTATATGTACCATAGCTCACCCCACTTCTCACGTCGGGTGCAGCCTGACCACTTATATGCTCCATAGCTGTTATATATGATTAGCCTGACCATTATATGCACCATAGCTAACCATGTGGTTAGCCTGACCTAAAAGAATCATAGCTAATCATATATAACCAGCCTGATCCAGTCCCAAGCCGATCACATGATAAACTAATAATTCAAACACTTAGCTAGATGTTTTTATCTTTATTCAGATTTACCTGTTCTAGCATTTACTACTTATTGCTCATTGCTAGATGCCTACTGTCTATTTCATTTTCTCCAGTACTTCACATGTTCAGCTTTTATTTCCATCTTGTATCTCTTACACTGTTTATAGATTTTGTCAATTAATGAAACTGCTGTTAGTGCTTGTGCTTCGCTCCAATCCTGACTGGATAACAACATTTTCAGAGAACCTGGAGGACTTTTGCCCTACTCATTACGGTCCAGGAATAGAGGAGGATTTCACCCCAGAAATCCCAGAGGAGGTGCCTATCTTAGAGGAGAACTTGCCTGCCCATGCTTAGATTATTTTTCTGCATTTATTGTTTTAGACTGAGACTGAGACTGAGATGTATTTATTTTTATTTGTGACTTTGTGAGGTCATTTGGACCCAGGATTTGAGTTGAACTTCTTGTGATTGGTTTAAATAGAACTCTTTTAAATTCTCATCGTGCCATTATGTTTACAGTTGTGATTGAGTATATAATAGAACTGTGATTTATTTATCATTGTCCTCCGTACGGAGTTGAGACTATTGACAGGATATACTATGTTTGTGACCTAGACAGCGTTCTACCGCCGATGCTGCGGCGTAGGCTGGACGTACCCACGACTCATGCCCAAATTCCGGGTGCGGGTCGTGACAGGGTGTAAAGCCCTGCTCTGTGCCGGCGTTATGTATCAAGGTGAGTGGGCAGAACTTCGTTCTCTGATTCTTGCACGCCTTAATAATAACCTGAGTTTTTGCTTGCAATGTTTTCTTAAGAGAATGATAGAACCTGCCTTGCATGTTAATGAACGAACTCACCTAGCTTGTCTTTGAATCAATGTCTGCTTAACAAGAATCCTGAAACGCTTGCCTAGAGTGCATGAACATGTTCACTATCGTCTATGCTTCGAGAGAACCATACTGTGCCTGAACGTATTCAAGTGATAAGTCGGATTGCCCCGCAACAACGATTGTATTCTGATGGTTCGTCTCGTCTGCATACTAGAGTTTATTTGATAGTGTTCCATGCATTCGCACGCGGTCGGACAATGGTTTTTGGTGGAGAGCTGAACTGCATGCGTCATCCACCATGGGTCACAGCTGCCATTAGCATCAGAGAAATGAGTCATTGGTATGTTGTTCCACCAGCTGCCGATCCTGAGATACTCGGAGACCGCCCTGCATATAGCTAAGTCATTGTGTTGGCTTGGATAGTGACTGCCCCTAAGAAAGTGCATTGTGTGTCTAGCTATGCATATGACCCTGGAGTCGCACGAGACGCGCTGCGCACACCCTAAAACATGAACGATTTGCTTGCTTGCATATTCAATATGAAACTCTGTTTCCAAACATGTTTCTAAATAATGTAATATGACTCTGCTAGCGAACTGCATGAAATAAACCTAGGTAAAACTAGAAAGATTAATAGTAACGTAATATTTTATAACATGATTACTTAGTGCCTGTTTGAGTGAATGCATGTTTCTGTTCAGTTGATTTATCTTACCAGTACTTGTATAAAGTGCTGACCCACCAACAGTTTACTTGCTTGCAGGTACTGGATCGTCCGAGGGAGCGATAGGCGTGCCACAGTCCCCAAGACCCGGAATCCTGGTTTTGATTGTTGCCCCGAGAATGCTATCGTATAAGGGGGCATAATGTATGGAACGAACGTGTGCCTTTGCTAAAGGAAACACAAGTTGCCTCGATTGTCCCGAACACTCGGTTGGCTAATGCATTGCATTGCAACAAGTTCCTTTCCGCTGCTTACTCGATTGATGCGATGATAGCCAAGTATCAACTTAAACGATTGGCCTTGCACGGGCGCAACCCCAGGCCCATGCGGCATCACTTCCCCCGAAAGCTCGAACGGACCATTCGCTTGGCTCCCTTTAACGCGCGTTAGGATGGGTTTGGTAGTTGTGGGCTTTGCTAATAAAGGGGTCTCATTCCAGCGGGTTTGCTATGGGGTTTGTAATGCATTTGCTAGCTTTGTCCAGCGGGTGTAGGCTTTAGAAGTAGCGGGTAGGTGGGTTAATGGGTTGGGGGTAGATTAGGAATCCAATAAGAGATAAAAACTATTTTTCTTTTCTTTTCTTTTCTAACTCTTTTTCCTGTTTCTTTTTCTTTTCTTTTTTTCTCTGAAATGTATATATATATATATATATATATATATATATATATATATATATATATGTATATATATATGTATATATATATACCCATAGAAAAATCTAGAATTACATTAATGCATACCATTAAGCTAGCAACTGCTCAAAGGGTCTCCTACATGGAATAAATTCAAAAAAAATTCTAATGGCCCCATAAATCCCCTAAGTGCACGAACACCTGAAATAAAAATTAAATAAAATCTATTTCTCCTAATTAGCCACTAATTACTATAATAAAATTAATAATTTAAAAAGGGGTAATTACGGTTTTTAGGATTAGGGGTTTTACATTCTACCCAACTTATAAATTTTTTTCCTCGAAATTAAAATTAAGCCGCGGTAGAAAGTCAAGGATGGTATAAGATATGCATTGTTTAAAATGCAAGGCTAGGTTTAAAGGAGGGGGCGATGTTGCGCGCTGCACATTCCGAAAATTATGGGAAAATTCACATGAACGAAAAATAGGTTTCTTCATGTGTCATGTCCAATGGTGTGGACACCTAAATGCTCTTTTGCATAAAAGCGTCCAACCATTGAAATGTTGCACAAAGATGGAAATTGGATTAAATAATTAAAATTAATGCGCATGGGGTTCGGGAATTAATTAGAGGTACATGGGATAACATTAGGTGGGACACAAGGGTCATGGACATAGAGGGCTCATGATAGAATATTGTCATAGATTGGGTTGTACGAAACGATTCAAATTGTGTCTCCAATTTTGATTGGAACGTACAAGGATAAAAGTTGGAATTAATTAGGATTAAATAATAACGTCCACGACGAATATTGTGCGACTAAAATGTAGCACAAGGGAGCTTAATTATAAGTTGCACAAAGGTCAAAATGGAAGATGGGCATGTCTAGGACAAGGATGTAAAATTTGTAGGAAGGCAATGGCTAGTATAGTGCTCCTATTTTAGAAGCAATAGTAAGGTGCGCTAAGTGGTACAAATATTGTATAGTTAATTAAAAATACCGTGTTCTATTTCTAATTGGATTCGATCTAGCCTAAGTCTCACTATCTAAGCCAAGTAGGTCTAGTTTTGGGTGAGGGAGTTTACAATCTGCCAAACTTATAATAATCTCGTCCTCAAAATTAAAATAAGGCATAATTTGTTAATCCTTCATGTAAATAAGGCAAGTCAATCACTATCCCTTCCAAAATTTAAAATATATTCAAATCCATCTCAATCACTTTCAAAATTAAGGTAACCTCTGTTTAATCGAAATCTTGTAACCTATTTTCGATTTTTAAATTATCAACATCCAAATTTAAATTAAATCCATATAACATCTTCAAGGTTTAAATACGCATATAAATTTTACCTTACGATCTCCAACTATCATAATCTCCTCTAGAAAATAATTCGAGTCCAATCTTATTCCTATTTCCACTTATAAATTTTTGTATTCTTCAACTTTTTAAATTCAATTCATATCCTCAATATTTCAAATACGTAATCCAACAATCGAATTTTAACTCTTAATTCAAATCATCAAGTTGTAAAAATTTTAAATTCAATCCACCCATGTTCAAATCTGAGATTCTATATTTATCCTTAAAATTTAAATTGATGATTTACCTTCAATATTCAAAATTTAAATCATGTACTTAAAGTATAAATATTTGGTCCTCACTATCAAGATCTCATAATTCATTAAATCTTCATCATCGTAATCCTTCTTTTAAAATTTCTCAAAATTAAAGTGACTTGAATCTCCCAATCTAGTCTTGTTTGATCACAATCTAAAAGAACTACCCAACTTAGAATTTACCCATCTATCATATAAGGCTATACACTTTAAGAAAAATATTTTTTAATTTATTTACTTATGTCATTCAATCCTCAAAACTTTAACACCGATTATATCATATATGTTAGGCCCTTAATCAATTATAAAAGACAGTCACCAAATAATACGATTGGCCTATGGGTACCTCTAGTACTATCTATATATTCCTTAATTTCAGTCATCGCACTTATTAGAAATAGAAGGCGGAAAACAATGATAAAGAGTTCAAGGGAAAGGTACTAGAATAGAAGTATGGAGATCAAGGCGATTATAGAATTCAAAAGAAAATTGTCAAGGCAGTTGTGGATTGAAATCCTAGTTTGGAAATTCCTATTCACATGCTAGTATCAGTACAGTTATGTAACTGATATGTTCCATTCAGACATATCTAGAGGGCAAGTACATGTATCTACTAATCAACTATATATCTCAATCCACGTAAAATATTATTGCGAAGGGAGAATCGAGTGCACTATGGTTGATCAGACCGTAATACACTAATTCTGAAATATATTATTGTAGGCCCCCCAATAATACATATGTCATGACCAAGCTCGATAAGGAATAAGCTTGCAAAAACTAGGCTATAATAGCAGCATAAGTCAAGGTAGTACAGCAAATATAAATACGCTGGATTATGATGAAAGAAGGTACATAACAATTCAAGTTCACAAAAGATAAGACTCTATAATGTCTACAGTTGTCATACTAGCTCCTTGTCTAAGTTGCTAGTCGACCAAATAGGGTATGGACCTCTAATTTCTACAGTCTGAATAAATACTATCTTCTTATGCAAGTTTAAAGTTATGTCATCCTATTACATTTCATCGATAGGTTAATAGGGCTATGTGATACTATGTTGTGAGGCATACTATCCAACTTATAAAAATTTAACTAATACTGTAATTGCCTTAAAGGAGATTCTACGAAATAATCTTGCACTTGTAAATAAAGCAGAACTCTTATTAGGGTATATGAGGAAAGATCAGGGTAATGAGATGAGCGTGAAAGAAGGCTTCTTGGTATTTATTAGGGTCTCCTATTGTATTATATAGGTAATGGTTATCTTAAGCTTTAATCATAGTGCTCATAAAAGAATGGAAAAGGTTAGTAGCCTCAAGGGAAAGGGAATACAACTTGTATCGAGGTGGGGGTATAATTTACGTGATCTACAACTAAAGGATAATTATCACAATCTAAATGAATAATGTCACTATTAGGTTCTAACTACAAGGCACAAAATTTCAAAATTCAAGATTACAACTATACCTTAGCAAACTATATATCCTAACATAGAATACAATTACTTGGTCTACAATCAGAAGTGTCAGGTGGCACGAGTTGAAAGATAAGAGAAAAAATTTCAGTCGTCGCACTAATAGCGAGAGCTAAGGGTTCAGAGGAACAAGTCATAAAGCTAAATAGAAAGACTCTAGATAGTGTCATGGTTTCCTAAGGAAGGGTGGTATACTAATCTCTGCGTTTGAGGTATGATGAAGGAAAATATTATATTTATTCCTCTTGGCTTCCTAAGGTACTACTTAATAATAAGGCAAGGAGCTAAATTTATAGTTCTATAACACTATCTCACTATAAAGGTTAGGTTTATTCCTAAGGTTTAACCTTGGATTTCTAGTGGTTCCTCAATACTAGGGTCAAACCATATGACCAAACTTCTAACTAACTCTAGTAGTATCTATACTACTCTCAAGTCCTTCATAATACATCAAGGGGTAATGGTAAACCAATCTATAGATAAGGAATTCTAGGGTTCACTAGATATTCTAAACTTAGTGGTATGTCAACACACTAGTTGTACTCTTAATAGGAAGGTTACCTTACTTATCATCTAACAACAGGGACTTCTATATTCTAGAAGGGGCTATACTCAAGGAACTAATAGGGAAGCACATGAATCAAGCAGGATGCAATTATTCAAATGGAATGGATTGGAAGGAGGATGAGTCATAGTCAATTATGGATGAGATCCTATACTCTATTCATAGGTGCAGGCTTGTTCGGTACAGTAACGTAACCGAGACAATATGCTCTCGACCTGTATGGGCTACCACTAAAAACATGTCATGCCCCAGTCCCAAAAATACGTAGGACTAGGACACGTAAGCATGCCAGCCGCATGGATATGGCAACTCCAATATATGGAAACCAAAACCCATACGTACGCTGTAATATGAATATCAATCCACAAGTGGTATAAATATATTACAAGTTACCAGGTATAATCTAAATCTCATCCACGAAACTCAAATATAAATAAATAACCAGTATCTATGAAACTAGATCTCAATATAAGTATCTGAAGATGATAGTTGGATGGAAACAAATCCACTACCAACTAGAATATAAAAGTAAATACAATATAAGTACAATACAACAAACACAATATAAGAATACCAGCTAACGACCACGGGCTCGAAGAGAAGACATCCTCGAAACATATTTAACCATCCGAATCTGCGCTCCTGCGAATACTCAAGAACAGATACACTTGGAAGGGCCAGGTCCTCAGAGAGACATAACAAGATACATAGAAGCATGCCAATAAAGTACTGAAATAAATATCCAATGGGTCGCCTAACCATCTATGTGAATGCAGTTTGAGAACAACTTTCTAACAAGTGGGCTATCTGGCCATAAAATGTGGCCTGATTCTCTCGGAGAATCAGGGGCCTACAAAGCATGTCGTCTTTTGAACGACAGGGGCCGCCAAGTAGTATAGGGGTCATCACGACCGCGTATCTCCGGCGAAGCGTACGGGTTACATAAAAGGAAAGTGCAAAGGAGCCCAAATGCGGTACTTGTTGTTCTCTCCACCCCATGCTCTAAACATGTCATATCCATGACACAATTTGGTTCATAGCCTATCTTTAGTACCCTAGCCCAATCCTGCAACAAAACAAGGACAAGGATTGGACTACCGTACTACGATAGGCTATGTCCATGGACCTCTAATGACTGCTAAGTCTTCTAGCATACAAGGTTTCTATCAGCTGTCATCCCTAACGCACGGCCCATACGTATAGGAGGCCAGAACTGTCACGCAGTCCGTGATCTATATGAGACTCACACTCATGTAACAACTGTGTCACGACCAATGAACCTAATGATGCTACATGATAATGTGGTAGTCTCATAAACAAGGTCAATACAAATACCTAAATAAAAACATATCATGACGACACCGTCGTGCGTATTTTATATAACAGTTAAAATATATGAATTAAAGACAGAAAATAAAGATGCATGCAACATATAGAATATAAATAACAGTACAATGGCAAGGTATACTTTCCTGGCAAGAAATCTGTAAAGTGTTCGCGCCCAAATACCAAGGACACGAAATTTGGAACTAAAGCCTCCGAACAAACATCTTCGGATGCTGAAATAGACATCACCAACGTTTTCGGAATCAGCAAGATAGCTAGAAATTACTACCCTTTCGTCCAATTTGGACCCAGGGGCAAAATAGTAATTTCGGGTAAAAGTGGAGTCCACATGTGGCCCACTTTACACCGAAAAGCGTGCCAAGGGTAACAGTCTCTAAATAGGACAATTTATAGGTCAAACAAACTCTAAATGTCAATACGAACCCAACGGTATGTCCAAATGTAGATTCCGATGGGACAAACACCATTTTGCCCAAAAAGTCAATCGTGGGGCCCGCCAATTGGCGACTTGGTCAACTGTCTCAGAATTTTATAAAAATTGGGTCACAATACCCGCGCGTTACCACGAGTCCAGTGGCATAAGTTTCGTCGCAATCTGACAAGCGTGCACAAAATGCGTACAGCTTTCGTAAAATTTGCGATACGGGGTTTGTCCGCGGATACGGGCTGATTCCGACGCACACACGCGTCCAAATCAGTTTATGTGAACTCTCACATGTCCGGGTACACTGCAAGCACCGATTGGTACACTTGGTACACGGTGGAGCGGTCCCGTTTGGCGGGGTGCACTCTGTTTCACAGCTTTTGGAAGTCTGGAAAAAGTATATTTTCTGGGTTTTCCAACAAATTTAATTCTACCTACATCAGTTAATAATCTACTGTTATTTTACAAAAATCAAACAAGGTCAAGTGGTCTCCGCATACCAAAAAGAAAAATTAGATTCGGATCTCTGTGGTGGGAGATACGAATCCGGGAACATAGGTGATCACCGTAGTTTTTTACGATCCCAGAAATTGGTCTTTTTCTGCCAACTTTGACGCTATTTTTGTCTAGGGTTAAGCATTGTTCGAGTTCTACTATCATACAGATATTGAAGAGGGTTAAGGGGTGACCGTACCGGTAAAAATGGGGTGGCGTTTGGTTGAGCGAGGTGACTGGAAACTGCGCGGGAACACAGGTACCCTGCTGTTAAATTTTACAGTTACAGTTTCGCTTGGGGTCGCGGTCGTCGGGGTTGGTTTCCGGTGGCTGGAGGCGGCTGTGGGCGACGGTGAACGGCGGTTGGGTCGAGGGCTCTACGGCGGTCAGATGGGAAGAGGAAGAATTCGGGTTAGGGTTTTGTTGAATATGTTTATATATATAAGAAGTCGAGATAGGGGGTCTTTAACGCGCGTTAGGATGGGTTTGGTAGTTGTGGGCTTTGCTAATAAAGGGGGGCTCATTCCAGCGGGTTTGCTGTGGGGTTTGTAATGCATTTTCTAGCTTTGTCCAGCGGGTGTAGGCTTTAGGAGTAGCGGGTAGGTGGGTTAATGGGTTGGGGTAGATTAGGAATCCAATAAGAGATAAAAACTATTTTTCTTTTCTTTTCTTTTCTAACTCTTTTTCCTGTTTTTTTCTCTTAAATATATATGTATATATGTATATATATATATATATACGTATATACTCAAAGAAAAATCTAGAATTACATTAATGCATAACATTAAGCTAGCAACTGCTCAAAATGGTCTCCTACATGGAATAAATTCGAAAAAATTTCTAATGGCCCCATAAATCCTCTAAGTGCACGAACACCTAAAATAAAAAATAAATAAAATATATTTCTCCTAATTAGCCACTAATTACTATAATTAAATTTATAATTTAAAAAAGAATAATTGCAGTTTTTAGGATTAGGGGTTTTACATTCTCTCTAACGAGGCATCCGAGTAGTTTATCCATGGCCCACCATAGAGTTGCCTCAAAAAATGTCCCAGTACTCTCTGTACCGCCGGGGGACAATATCTATATATACATTGATAATTAAACTCTTTAAAAAGTATATATATATATATATATATATATATATATATATATATATATATATATATATATATAAGAAACAAATAACTAATTAACTTACTTTGTAGGGCCATCGACCCAAATCTCCATTCTCGTCTCATCCGGCGGAGCGCACGGAGGATCGCTCTGATATGGAGACGGAGTCGGCTCGACCGCCATTTCCTCATCTGTCTTCGTGGTACCATCAACAGCAGGAACACTAGAGGGGATACTCTCGGGCTTGGAACTATTGGTCCCAAGTGTACTGCCACGTGCGATCGTTGCAGTCGCAGTCGCAGTCTGAGGTACTGCTGGTCGATAGCATGGATTACATGGGGATAAGGATCGGGAAGGAGTATCTATGTCCTGAAGAGGACTATGTCTAGAGGATCTACCATGGGAATAGGATTTGAGTCGTCCAGACATATCTGAGAACAACATATAATGATAAAACAAATATACCAAGGTATTTAGATTACATGACAGAAAGAAATATACAGAAGTTGTGAACTAGGCCACAATAAAAGTCAAAATGATAAAAGTGTCACCATCACAAAATATAAGGATCATAGAACTAGGCCACAAATACACAAAGTTGGTATGTATATATCACCGTCACAAACATAAGTATCACAAAACTATGCCACAAAAAAAGTATCACCATCAAAAACCTAGGCCACTATAAACGTATTAGAAAATTAGGCCACCATATCACAAGTATAAATGAAATTCATTTAATTTTCAATCATCATCTGAAAATTTATTTTGTTCGTTTTCCTCCTCCTCCTCCTCCTCTTCCTCTTCCTCTTCATCTTTACTTTTATCTACTTTATCATCGTCTTCTTATACTTCTACTTGATAAAATATGCCATGAGTAACTTTTGTTGAGTCCATATTTACAATATTTGTAATAAGAGGTAGGTCGTCTTCCTGATAAGCTATTTCGTCAATGTAAAAGGTATTTCTAGCTTTATTCTTACACACTACCCAGAAATCCGACCTTTCGGTTCCTCATTTATGATAAGTTGTGAAGTACACTAGTTGAGCCTGACTTGATAGAACAAATGGTTCATATCCTTGATATCAATATTGGTAGTTTATATCCACAAGACCATGCTTGTCAATTTGCCAACATTGATCTTGGATCGGATCGAACCAGTCACACATGAATAACACGATCTTAGCAGGCTCTGTGGCATAATTATATGTCAACTCCATAATCTCTCATAACACACCAAAAAAATTAGTGTCTTGATCGACGTCTTTGTAGTTTGAAGATTTGATACACAAACAACTATTTTTCGTAGAATCGAGATCCAGAAAGTTCTCTTATTGGAGAATTTATTGACTTGAACTTAAACCCATTCACACAGTAAGTTGACCAGATCTTGACGGCATGAATTGGTTCCTTCATGTTATGACCCACATCCGATGTAAGGGCACAAGAACGTTGGTACGTCCAACCTACGCCGCAGCATCGACGGTAGAATATTGTTTGGGTAAACTATACTATCTAGCAATAATGATCATTAAGATATATAACGCCACCAATGAAATATAAATACTCAATCACATAACTATAAGATGGAGCAACGCACGAATATGATATAAAGAACTGAAGAGTCAGTACAACTCATAAGACAAAAGATAAAATCCAATGAGTCTCAAATATAAAAGAGTACTAACTGCCAAAGTTGGAGACAAATCCAGTACAAATTGAACCTATCAACTGAGCTATAGGTAAAGTATCATCTGTCTCAACTGGGATGAGTCCCTCCTGACCCACAGTCTCTAACTCTATGTCACGCCCCAGTCCCATAATATATGGGAAGGCCACGTGGCAATGGCCAGCTACATACCAAGGGGACTCCAGTCCGACTCCAATACGTATAAGCTGTAAATAAGGGTCACTATCTAGATAACACGGTATGTCTCAATCTATAGGGATATATAATAAAGAAGGGACAATATGTAACATGGTGTGCACCCCACACTACACTCGTCTGAATAGACTCGAAGGAAAAAATATGAGTCTACAAATACTGGACTATACTAGCAGAAAATAAGCAAATATCATAATATCTGAACAATGAAAAAGTAATCCAAATATCGAGTAACAATACTTGCATACCGGTATAATACTCATCAGCAGCTCCAGCCTCCAGTTAGCAATTGACCCAACAATCTGGCAGGGAACCAGGTCCTCAGAGGGACGTAACAAGGTACAAAATAGCATGCTATAGTAAAACAGAAAGGAAACATGTGATACGTTGGTGTAATATAGAATAATCACCTAAGTGAGACACAACTTGAAGATAACGTTCGACACATGAACTTTTAAAATATAAATCTGTAGTTCCAAGGCACAGAGACACACGGTGCGTACCGTAGCTCCGAGCACAAAGTCACACGGGTAATACTATAACTCCGGATACAGGATCTCTACGTAAATAAAGATATATATATATAGTAGATACGAAGTAGCCCTAGCATCTAGTAACTGTCTTCCCCTCCCAATACAGTAACAAGACGCATCCGCTGCTCGCTAAGCCTGAACCTCTATCTAACAGTCTCGTCATACTGAAGTATCTAGCACCAATCATGATCCTATAGTCATCACAGATTTTGGTCATGTAGTCACTATCAGGATACAGGAAGTCTGGAACGATTATAGTGTATGATTATGTCCTAGGATTCCGATATAACCAAGTAGGTACATCAAGGTATCGAGAACATCTATCAATCGATACTAGACATTACAGACGAACGTCTGCACCGTAATATGACCCAGACGCTAAGTAATAATTCTGATCCAAAGCGCACACAATGTATAGATAAAATAAATAATAAATATGGATCTGAGATACAGAAAGGCAAGGTACACTTGTCTGGATCCGGATGCTGAAGACGGAGTTCCGGTACAATGTCCAAGTTCGAGGATCCCAAAGTACCTAGAGATGATATATAACATAATTAATAATCTACCTCAAAACTATCTAAAATAAGAAATGACATCATGACTAGCATATATTTTTGTCTTAGTTACATAACTCGCATCTAAGGTACTAACTAGAGTATTGACCTAAGTTGACTAGGGTAACGTTGCATCAAATACGAATCATCAAATTGGATAACGTCCTCAATTAATATATTTAAACCCTAATATTCATCAAGAGTGATTTCAGTCATCTATGTATAATGTTCATCCTCGACCATACCATCCATGTAATCATAGACATAAATGCATAAACTCAATTTAGTTGTCACACCTAAATACGTATAACGTTCACATATAGTATCCTCAATCATAACACCAGACTATTGTACCAAAATTCATTAGAACAATATCCCCATCATATGCATTTTTACTTATATATATAATGCCAGACACATGCTATTAAAATAAACATGGGTATTACTCAATGAACCCTAAATCCTAACTAGGGTTTCTTTTAACACATAGGAATAATTATAAAATAATGACGAAAGAGAAGAAGTTACCATGGGTGGCTGTGGGTGGTAGCAGCGATGGTGATACGGCTTCGGTCAGTGGTGGTGGGGGTGGTGCTTGGCGGTGGTGATGTTGGTAACAGTGCTCGGTGGTGGTAATTCTGGTGGTTAGGTGGTGGTATTGAGGCCAATGGTGGTGGTCACAATAATAGCCTGGACGATTCTGTGCTCGGCAAGGAGTCGAGAAAAAGGGTGGTGATCGACGACCAGCAGGTGGAAAGGCAGGAAGAGCATGTGGATGAGCGGGGAAAATGATGGGGCGATGGGAACAGTGGCTCAGACTCGATGAGGATGTGTGAAGTGGTCTGGTTGAGCCGCCCACAGTGGTGAAGTTGCACAGATGAACTATCGTCCGCTCCCGCACGGGACGAGCACTGAAGCCGTCGAGTTCAGGCAGCTCCGGTGAACTTGGGTGCCTTGGAGAAGTCTCATGAGGCTACATGTCAGTGTTGGACGCCGCCGAGGAGGCATGAAAGGAGATCCATGGTGGTGAATGTTGGTCTCAGAGGAGATAGTGGTGTTTATGGTGAAGGTGGCTGCGAGTAAAGTCATGGTGAAGAAGAAGAAGAAGAAGAAGAAGAAGAAGAAGAAGAAAATGTGAAGAATGGAGAGGAGAAGAAGAATAATGGAGAAGACGGAGAAGGGAGTTTCGGCTGAAGTGTGGGGAGGGGATGAGAGAGAGGGTGGTATAAATTTTAGGTCTTTTGTTGGGATTAGGGTCGGCCACATTGGGATGGGTGTGTGTGTGTGTGTGTGTGTTAATATAGGGGGATTAGTGGTTGTGATGGGAGTAGAAATTAAATCAAGGGCTAGGATTTCACATGAAAGAAAAATATAATGCAATAGGAGAGAGAGTGTGAGGTGATCGATCATAGTGATGGGGGGGTTCTTTATTTGTTTTCCACCTATAGGAGTGTGACACCTAACACCCTTTTTTGCATTTTAGCCCCTCAACATTTGGGTTTTACACATAAAGGAAAAAGAGTGAGGATTTAATATGGAAAGTTGTGTTTAGTGTTTTGTAGGATGGAAGGGTGTTGGGTGTTTTGTATGAGCCTCATGAATGGGTATTGGGTTAAGTTGGGGTTAGGTTAAGTCGGTTTCTCCAATTTAATTAAATTAAATGGGAGTACATGGGGTCTCAATTGGGAGTGACACAAATGTCATGGACGGTGTAGGCTTGGTGTCAGTCTTGGGTCCTTTAATTGGTTCGGCAAACCGGGTTAATTTTGTGTCCCCAAATCGATAGAAATGACATAGGTACAAGGCATAAGATTAAAGAATTGACTTTTGTGACTAGGAAGTTGTGCAATTAAAATAGAGCACAAGAGAGTATGTTTGTGAGTGACAGAAATGTCTGGTGCCTAGGTTGGCTTGTCAGGTCAAGAGTGCAAAGATTTGTTGGAAAGTAAAGGCTATTATTGTGCTCCAATTATTGTAGCAATGGTAAGGTGCACCAAGAGTATAAATTAAAGAACTAGTCTACAAAAACCTAACTTATAAACGTTAATCAACCTGATGCTAAACCAAAATCCTTACCATATCAAATCTACCTAAAAAAAAATTGAGGGTGTTTACAACCTTCCCAACTTAGAAGAATTTTATCCCCGAAATTAAAAATAAAGCACGAATAAGAGTTACAAGAATTAAAAAAGTTAATAAGTAATCGAAATACAGTACGTAAATTCGTACCTCCGTCCTCAAATAAATACAGGAAATGCTGTCGAATGGAATCCTCGTGCTCCTAGGTAGAATCGCCCAACGAATGATGCTTCCATGCAACCCTTATCAGTCGAATAGTCTGTCCCCTCAAAACCTTCTCACTATTATCGAGTATCCCTACTAGCTGCTCCACATATGATAAACTTGGTCCGACTGTAATCTCTGAATAATCGAGCACGTGGCTAGGGTCTGCCACGTATCTTATCAACTGAGATACGTGAAATACGTCGTGTACGCCTTCTAATGACAGAGATAATGAAAGACAATAAGCTACTTCTCCAACACGCTCCAAGATGTCAAAAGATCCGATATACCTGGGAATCAGCTTATCTCTGCCCCCAAATCTGATTGTACCATGAGAAGGCGATATCTTTAAAAATACATGATCACCTTTCTTGAATTCCAAAGGTCTGTGGTGCGCATCTGCCCAATGATTCTGCCTGTCCTGTGCTGCGCGCAGGTGGCCTTGAACCTGCTTCATATTTTCCACTGTCTATCTCACCAATTCTGGACCAAGTATCTGACGCTCTCCCATGTCACTCCAACATACCAGAGACCTGCACTTCCTACTGTACAGTACCTCATAAGGTGCCATCTGTATGCTTTCTTGGTAGCTGTTGTTGTAAGAGAATTCCACCAAGTGTAGGATGGTTCTCCTAAGATCCTCCAAAGTCAATCATGTATGCTCTCAACATATCCTCTAGTATCTGAATCGTATGCTCTGACTGACCATTAGTCTATGGATGATATGCGGTGATAAACTTAAGGCGAGTTCCTAGACTCTTTTGTATACTCCGTCAGAAATATGACATGAATCTGGAATCACGATCCGATATAATGCTGACAGGCACTCCATATAGTCGTACTATCTGCCTCATGTACATGTCAGCCAATATCTCCCTGGACTGCCCAACTTTGAAAGGCAAGAAATACGCCGACTTGGTGAGTCAGTCCACGAAAACCTAGACTGCATCTTTCCCGCTACGGCTCCTCGAAAATCCTATGATGAAGTCCATAGTGTGCTCCCATTTTCACTCAAGAATGGGAAGCGGCTGCAATTATCCTGCAGTCCTCTAATGTTCGGCCTTGACTTGCTGACAGACCAAACATCTCGCCACGAATCTCGCTATCTACCTCTTTATCCTATGCCACCAGTAGTGTTGTCTCAAATCTCGGTACATCTTCGTAGCCCCGGGATGAATATAATAAATTGAACTATGGGCCTCGGTCATCAACTCCTGGCGAAGCTCGCCACTCAAAACATATAGGCAATTTTCATACCTCAATGTTCCGTCTTCGTGAATCCGGAGTTACGTCTGCATGCCGGCCTCTGTACTCTCTCGTAGTCGCCAGAATCTTGCATCAGTAGGCAAGGATGCCTTGATCCTCTCAACCAATGTAGATTAAACTTCTAGAATGGCCATCTGTCCATCCCTTCCTAGCAATACAACCTCTATCCAGAGCTCTTGAAGATCCTCTAACAATGTTGCTGAATCGTCAAAATATATGCCAAGGACTTCTTGCTTAAGGCATCTGCTACAATATTCGCCTTGCCAGGGTGGTACTGCAACTCAATATCATAGTTTGTCATCAGCTCTAGCCAACGCCTCTGTCTCATGTTGAGCTTATTCTGAGTGTAGACATACTTCAGACTTCTGTGACCTGTGTAAATCTTAACTCGCTCTCCATAAAGGTTGTGCCGCTAAAGCTTTAGTACAAATATCACCACAGCTAGCTCTAGATCATGTGTCTTGTAGTTCTTCCCATGAACCCTCAGCTGTCTCGGTGCATAAAATATTACCTTATCGTGCTGCATCAATACACATTCTCCGCTCCAAGATGCATCGTTATACACCATAAATCATCCATATCGAGAAGTAAGTGTCAAGATCGGTGTTGTCGTCAGACGCTTCTTCAGCTCATCGAAAGTCGTCTGATACTCCACAGTCCATATAAACTCCTTTCCTTTACGAGTCAACCGCGTCATAGGCGCAACGATCCTCGAGAAGTTTTCTATGAACCTCTGATAATATTCGACAAGTCCGAGAAAACTCCTAACCTTCGTTACTGAGGTTGGGGTAGGCCACGTCTCCACTGCGACGATCTTCTTCAGGTCAACTGATAGTCCATCTCCAGTGATTATGTGACCCAAGAATGGTACCCTATCCAAGCAGAACTCGCATTTGCTAAGCTTGGAAAATAGCCTATCCTTCCTCAGCGTCTTCAACACGATCCTGAGATGCTCCTCGTGCTCCTCCTGGCTCTTGAAATATACCAAGATGTCGCTGATAAATACCACTACAAACTTATCCAAGTACTGGTGGAAAACCTTTTTCATCAGGCTCATAAATACTGCTGGCGTGTTGGTTAAACCAAACGGCATGACTATAAACTCATAGTGCCCGTACTTCGTCCAAAAAGATGTCTTCGGAATGCCCTCCTTTCTTACCTTGATCTGATGATAGCCGAATCTGAGATCGATCTTCGATAATACACATGCACCGATCATCTGATCAAATAAATCATTGATGCACGAAAAAGGGTACTTGTTCTTTATCGTTACAACATTTAGCGCCCTGTAGTCGATACACAAATGTACTGTCCCGTCCTACTTCGGCACAAATAAGATGGGTGCTCCCCATGGAGAAATACTAGCCCGAATGAAACCCTTGTCTAAAAGATCATCTACCTGGACCTTCAACTCAACCAACTCTTTCGGTGCTAGTCTGTAGATGGGGGAAGTAACTGGCTCAGCTCCGGGAGTCAACTTTATAGTAAACTCTATCTCTTTGTCAGGTGGCAGGAATGGAAGATCCTCGGGAAATACATCCTCTAACTCTGATATAATGCGGGGGTACACCGGTTCACCTTCTGCAATATATGCCGCTAAGGTAGGTTGGACACCACACTCTTGGGCTCCCCGAAGAAACTCAAAATCAGTGTGATCTGGGGGTCAAAATATAATGCATCCACGTCGGTAATCTAGCGTTGCATGGTATTGGCTCAACCAATCCATACCTAGGACAATGTCATAATCTAGACTTAACCTCATAATAAATTCTCCCGTTCTATTTACAAACACTAATCCTCCTTAAAAAAAATTCTTTTTGTGTTCTCCCTCCTTTAATGTATAAATACTCTTCTCCTCAAAATTTCTCCCAAAAATTGTATTCCTCAATTTTCTTCTTTTTATTATTTATTACTCTGAGTCACCATAGTATAATTATAATAATGGTATCACCCAAGAACATGCTAGAATTCCTGGTATCATATAATCATCATCCAGGTGAGAGCCTAAAATTTTATCTTCTCAAGTTCATAATACCATTCCAGATATCGCTATCATGGGCTATAACTAATTTCTACCATCTAGTGATGCATTTCCATAAATTATTCTAGAGGGTTAGGATCAACAATCTTTCTAGCTTTCAGTACTTCCCAAATCGCTGCTATCTTAAGTAAGGGTAGGGTTTTATTAGTTCAGGAATATACTACTAGGTCCAATTCTCTTATTAACAATCTACACTAGTTCTAGAATCTAAAAAGAACTTATCAACCTACCCTACTAAAGGTAACAATTTTCTCATAAAATATTATATTAATCATGCCTTCTTTCATCTGGACTACGATATTCTTCTAGAGGGAACCATCAAGCACAAGCATTCGTCTTTCCGAAATAAAGGGAGATAAGAAACAATGATAACGATATTGATGGAAAAGGAACGAATACAATTTTGAAGTACAAGGGCGATAATCAAATACAAAGTGAGTTTTAAAATCGGTTATGGATTAAGATTTTATTCAACAATAATCCTAAATTGTAGGCTCGTTCGGTATAGTAATATAACCAAAACAATATGCTCTGATACCTACATGGGCCACTACAAAAACCATGTCATTCCCAGTCCCAGAATACACGGGACTAGGCCATGTGGCAATGGCCAGCTACGTACCAAGGTGACTCCTGTCCGACTCCAATACGTATAAGCTATAAATGAGGGTCACTATCTAGATAACACGGTATGCATGTCCATGTCTCAATCCACAGGGATATGTAATAAAGTAGGGACAACATGTAAATTGGTGTGCATCCCACACTTCACTCGTCTAAATAGACTCAAAAAAATAATATGAGTCTACAAATACTGGGCTATACTAATAAAAAATAAGCAAATATCATAATAGCTGAACAATAAAAACATGATACAAATATCGAGTAACAATACCTGCATATCGATATAATACTCATCAGCAGCTCCAACTTCCCGTCAGCAATCGATCCTACAATCTGGCATGGAACCAGGTCCTCAGAGGGACATAACAAGGTACAAAAATAGCATACCATAGCAAAAAAGAAAGAAAACATGTGATACGCTAGTGTAATCAAGAATAACCACCTAAGTGAGACATAACTTGAAGACAACGTTCGATACATGGGCTTTCCAAATATAAATCCGTAGCTCCGAGGCACAAAGACACACGGTGCGTACCGTAGCTCCGAGCACAGAATCACACGGGTAATACTACGACTCTGGATACATGATCTCTACGTAAATAAAGATAGATATATATATATATATATATATATATATATATATATATATATATATATATATATATATATATATATATAATCGCATGTGAAGTAGCCCAAGCGTCTAGTAACTGTTTTTCTCTCCCAATGTGGTCAACAAGATGCACCGCTGCTCGCTGAGCCAGAACCTCCATCTAACAGTCTCGTTATACTGAAGTATCTAGCACCAATCATGATCCTATAGTCATCACAGATTCTGGTTATGCTGACACTATCAGGATACAGGAAGTCTGGCACGATGATAGTGTCTGATTGTGTCCTAGGGTTCCGATGTAACCAAGTAGGTAAATCAAGGTATCGAGAACATCTATCAATCGATACTAGATGTTACCGACGAACGTCTGCACCCGGATATGACCCGAAAGCTAAGTAATGATTCTGATCCAAAGCACACACAATGTATAGATAAAATAAACAGTAAATCTGGAACTAAGATACGGAAAGGCAAGGTACACTTGCCTGGATCCGGATACTGAAGGCGGGGTTCCGGTACAACGTCCATGTCCGAGGATCCCAAAGTACCTAGAGATGATATATAACATAATTAATAATCTAGCTCGAAACTATCTAAAATAAGAGATGACATCATGACTAGCATAGGTTTTTGTCTTAGTTAAATGACTCACGTCTAAGGTACTAACTAAAGGGTTGACCCAAGTTGACTAGGGTAATGTTGCATCAAATATGAATCATCAAATAGCGTAACATCCTAAATTAATATCTTTAAACCATAATATTCATCAAGAGTGATTTCAGTCATCTATGTATAATGTACATCCTCGACCATACCATTCCTGTAATTGTAGACATAAATACATAAACCCAATTTAGTTGTCACACCTAAATATGCATAACGTTCACATATAATATCCTCAATCATAACATCAAGCTATCGCACCAAAATTTATTGGAAAAACATCCCTATCATATGCATTTTCACATATATATATAATGCCAGACACATACCATTAAAATAAACATGGGTATTGCTCAGGGAACCCTAAATCCTAACAAGGATTTCTTTTAACACATAGAAATAATTACAAAATTATGACGAAAAAGAAGAAGTTACCAAGGGTGGCTGTGGGTGGTGGCAGCGGTGGTGCTGCGGCTTCGGTCAGTGGTGGTGGGGGTGGTGCTCTACGATTGTGATGCTGGTAGCAATGCTTGGTGGTAGTAATTCTGGTGATGAGGTGTTGGTGGTGTTGAGGCCGACGGTGGTGGTCGCAATAATGGCCTGAACGATTCTGTGCTCGACAAGGAGTCAGAAAAGAGGATGGTGATCGACGATCGGCAGGTGGGAAGGCGGGGAGAGCCTGTGTACGAGCGGGTAAAAGGAGGGGGCGATAGGAACAGTGGGTCAGGCTTGGTAAGGATGTGCGGAGTGGTTTGATCGAGCCGCCCACAGCGGTGCAGTTGCTTCGATGAACTATCGTCCGCTCTCGTGCGGGACGAGCACTGGTGCCATCGAGTTCGGGCAGCTCCGATGAACGGGGGTGGCATGGAGAAGTCCCGTGAGGCTACATGTCAGCGTTGGACGTTGCCGAGGAGGCATGGGAGGAGATCCATGGTGGTGAGTGTTGGTCTCGGAGGAGATGGTGGTGTTCGTGGTGAAGGTGACTGCGGGTGAAGTCGTGGTGAAGAAGAAGAAGAAGAAGAAGAAGAAGAAGAAGAAGAAAAGGTGAAGAATGGAGAGGAGAAGAAGAATAATAAAGAAGAAGGTGAGGGAAGTTTCGGCTGAAGTATTGGGAGGGGAGGAGAGAGAAGGTGGTATGAATTTTTAGGTTTTTTCTTGGGATTAAGGCTGGCCACATTGGGAGGGCTGTGTGTGTTAATATAGGGGGATAAGTAGTTGTGATAGGGGGGAATTTAAATCAAGGGCTAGGATTTCACATGAAAGAAAAATACAATGCAAGGGGAGAGAGAGTGTGAGGTGACCGGTTATGAGGATGGGCGGGGTTTCTTTATTTGGTTTTCTCCAAAAGGAGTGTGACACCTAGCACCCTCTTTGCATTTTAGCCCCTTAACATTTGGGTGTTTACACATGAAGGAAAAAGAGTAAGAATTTTATGTGAGAAGTTGTGTTTGGTGTTTTCTAGGATGGAAGGGTGTTGGGTGTTTTGTATGAGCCTCATGAATGTGTGTTGGGGTTAGGTTAAGTCAGTTTCCCCAATTTAATTAAATAAAGTGGCATAGGTGCTCTTAAATTAAATGGTAGTACATGGGGTCTCAATTGGGAGTGACACAAATATTATGGACAATATAGGCTTGGTGTCAGTCTTGTGCCCTTTAATTGGTTAGGCAAAATAGGTTGAGTTTGTGTCCCCAAATCGATAGAAACGACATAGGTACAAGGTATACGATTAAACAATTGACTTTTGTGACTAGGAAGTTGTGCAATTAAAATAGAGCACAAAGGAGTATGTTTGTGAGTGACAGAAATATCCGGTGCCTAGGTTGGCTTGTCAGGTCAAGGGTTCAAAGATTTGTTGGAAAGTAAAGGCTATTGTTGTACTCCAATTATTGTAGCAACGGTAAGGTGCACCAAGAGTATGAATTAAAGAATCAGTCTACAAAATCCAAACTTCTAAACCTTAATCAACCTGAAGCTAAACCAAAATTCTTACCATATCAAATCTACCTAAAAAAAAATTTAGGGGGTTTACACTCTAAGCCAACTACTTCCTGAGGCCCGTAGTGTGTGGGATGCCACTCCTCAATGTCATCTGAAAAAATATATCCAATCAGAATTGGAGCAAGTACACATCTTAGAGCAGTTCCAATAAATAATAAAGACTATGTAGTAGTAAATAGAAAGCATATACAATATGAATAGGCATAGCAAAAATATACTGGAATAAGAAAATGTGAAAAATATATATAAGAGATATGAACATCATATATAGAATAATAAAAAAATGTCTAAGTGAGTGAGTACTAGTGACAATATATGATCGGCTTGGGAACTTGCTCGAGAATCATAGCCTGGTTAATCATACGTATGGTGTATGATTAATACTATGCAAGGAAAATAAGAACTACGGGGTATGATCACATATCTGTACTAAATACTCTCCGTCCCTAATTGGTATAGTGGATCCAACCATGACACACTATGACACGGGATTCCATGAAAAGGGAGCTAATCTTCCCATGAATCAGTATCCATATATGTACAAGAACAACAGCTCGCACAAGAAATACGCTAGGAACTACCAGGAATAACATCTCATAACGGGATCCAGGAATACCAATCCGTAAAACCAAGTATCAAAAAATCAAGGATATTTATACTAAATACAAGAAACATAGAGGATATCATAAATGAGAAATTGTCAGAGAATGTTCTCGCCTTAATCTGGTGAACAGTATCAAAGATGACCGCAACGGTGTCTCGGAGACCTAAATATGGAATATTACATCAATATAAGGTTTTAGAATAAAATAAGTTGAACTAGTCCAAATCTAGGTAATTATGCCAAATCTAAGTCAAAATAGTCAAACTAGATCAACTATAGTCAAACTTAGTCAAACTAACTATTTCTAGGTTGTATGTGTCCATCTCTAGGTTTTTAGGTTGGTATCTTAATGATACTAGCTAAAACTAGATATTAAGATACCATATAGTATGAATATCAATATATCTATCTAATATACATATACAAATTAGTAATACTAGGTACTATACTCATTACTTTATACTAGTTAATAACTATTATCTAATACTATAATACATTAGTAACAATATCATAACTTATATCTAGACTACATCAATATCTCAACTTAGGTCTATTACTAACATAACCCATATCTTATATTTATACCCATACCTTAACATATATTCCAAATACCTTGCCCAATTCCTATTACCTAATCTTCACACTAATACCCATGAACTCATATATCAATATCTACTACTCTATTATCTAGTGCAAGTATTGTGGTGAACTGATACTAACTATCCCAAATATACCCCTGATACTTGCTCAACTTCAACACTACTACTGATATCATCATCACATAACCACTACTCCACATGCCCACTACTATTGTTCCTTTTTATTGTTGCTACCTCTGCCTTATATCATAACTGATACACACCCATACGATAACAGCAGCCAACAACATCAATATCTACATGCTGTATTGCTCGAGTACACTTTAACTTGGTTTAAAACCAGACACATCAACAGCACCCCTAACAAAAGCAGGTATGATGTTGTTGTTGCTGCAACTACTAACCACAGCAACCCAAATATTGTTGTTGCTGCAGCTACTAACCATAGCAACCCAAATTCTGTTGCGACTGTAGACCAACCACCAGTGCACACTGTTGCAGTGTATACACATCAGTTGGTGTCTGCCACCACCCGACCATGACCTCCCTCCTTCATCAAATCTGTAACAACCCGACAACAACTGATCAGTCCAACATCAACCATCAACAACAATACTAAGATATAAATATACACATAATATATACATATATATATATATATATATATATATATATATATATATATATATAGTCAAAGGAATATAACTATATATAATATAATCTATTGTATCAAGTATACATAATTAACCATACACACATAAGTATATATTAATATATAACTATAAGATATACTAATCAAGTGGTATATATATACAAGTATCATAAACAATTAGTATATATAGAATACACCACAGAAGACATTAAATCAAACACAAGGAGTGCATCACACCCATATCACACTAGATCTATGATACACTTGCGATACACCCTTGATACTCTATCCAAACATCACCCAAAGCACTACCAAGATTATGAACAAGTCTAATATCATAATTAAAAGCAATACAAAGTGCTAGCTACACATCTATGTGCTTCTGGCAAAATATGACATGCGTAGACCCTCGTGTCGAAGAAAAAACTCCCTGATCATCATGTATCACTAAATTGTCATGGTAAGGCCTACTCGTATCCAATTATGGATACGACACTAGTCTCCTATAACCAAACATATGTCAATTTGGTCCACTAGACCCACTAACAAACATATAGTGCACCAATCTCTAATTTCTCCCAAATTGGGCACAAAAACACATAATAACATTCACAATAGGGGTCCCTAGGAGTCAATTCTTCTTCCCATAGGTAGCCCTAACAAATAGAAGTGCTTCTAATGATTAAAATAAAGATTTAGAGTCTAATTAGAAGAAAAATTTTGAATTGTACCTATTGGGAGATGGATTCCCAATACAATCTCCAATTGGACACAAAGATGGCTCAACTTATGCAATCTCCTCCTCCTTGGTGCTCCTTGCCTCCTTCTTGGTTCTAGATCTAATAATGGTGAAGAATAGGAGTAATGGAAAGTGATTTGGTAGGAATTGGTGGAGGAATTGGTTGAATTGGGGAAGAACACCAAGTGGAATGCAATTGAAATAAAATAAGATAAAACAAAATGAGGAGAGAGAATGTTCTCCCCCCTTCAATAGGTTGGCCCCTTGCCCCCTCCCCAAGTAATGGTACAAAGATAAAAATATCCCTATTGGGTTGTCGTAAAGAAAAGGATTAAGGAAAGAATGTTCTATTCTTAATGGTTTGATTAATTAAATTACTAACTTAAAGAATTGAACTAGTTATTGGGCTCAAGTCTAACTAAAATAAATGTTGGCCCAAGAGTCAAGTCTTGTCTAGTTAGGTCCACTAACACAAGTCCAAAATATAATCCAACCTTTAACAATAACTAAATAATACTATAAATAAATATACAACATGTACAATAATTTTGAAATAACCAAAATACTATTTCCTAGAAATGTGGTAGTGACACTTCGCTAGAGTTCTAATAGATTCATTCTCAAGTGTTGCCTCTGGACGATCGTCCTAAATATCAAATAAGTGATATTAAGTTTAACGTTAATTACTGTTAAAGTATACATACACAAAATATAATTACCGAGATCCTTACATAGGTTGTCAACCATGAAGGAAAATGAAGCCTCATTTCATGTTCTACTTCTTCATCTGTTATGTATAGTCTACTCGACCTTACCGCATCATTATATGTACTGAAACACAATAAAGCATAGGCGGATTAGTGTAATAATTATATTGAGATGACGTAAATGTTGACGTATTAATTACTTACCCTTCTAGCTTCTCCACCTCATCCCCGTCGTAGTTGAATAATACATACAACTGAGCGGCCCTAAGCTCGTCGTGATTTAGATATCTCTTCTTTAGTTTACCCGAGGGCTTTTAGAAATCATTGAATACTTTCAGTATTGCCTTATTAGATTCCTGATACCAGTCGTCATTTCTTAGAGCTTTTATTCTATTAGTAGCAATATGAGGCTTGAAATACATCGAATAAAAGTTTTTAATCTCCTCGAGAATATAGGCTTCACAAATAGAACCCTCCACCCATGCCTTATTTTTTACCTTCCTCTTGAGGCGGTTCAGATGCCGCTAGAACGGGTAGATCCACCGATAACCGACAGGTCCACCAACGCGTGCCTCATAGAAAAAATGAATTGACAAATGCTCCATGAAGTCGAAGAATCCAGGAGGGAACACTTTCTCAAGCTTGCAAAGTGTTACCATAATGTCATTCTCCTGCTTTTCTAGACGATTGACGAGCAACTTAGTAGAATAAAGATCTCTGAAGAATATGCTAAGCTTTATCAATGGAACCCAAACTACCTACGGTAAGAATTCCTGAAATGCAACTGGACTTAACCTCTCCATAAATACGTGACAATTATGGCTCTTTATACCCCTCAATTTGTTCCCCTTCGGGTCGATGCATCTTCTTAGATTCGACACGTACCCGTCTAAAACTTTTAGGCCCTGGATCCACCTATAAAGTCTTCTTTGTCCTCCTTATCCAATGAGAAAAATGACTTAGGCTGCATCACCTTTCAATTCCCTTCCTCTATCAAATACAATGCAGGGCATCTGAATATTTCTTCTAAGTCCAACTAGACCTTAGGATTGTCTTTCGACTTTTCCGTTTCATCTATCACATTATTAATTATGTTCTCAAACACAATCTTCTCGATATGTATGACATCAAGGTTATGTCTGATCATATTGGTGCTCCAATATAGCATGTCCCGAAATATGTTCCTCTTCATCCAATTATGAGTTCGACCAAATCCATCATACTTGTACCCCCTTGTAGGATCTTTGATTCCACTTAGAAAATCTCTGACCTTCTTCCATATCGTATCTCCGGACCACCTTGGCGGTGGATCAGCCTTCTCCATAATTTCGGTACGGAACGTATTCCTGTTCCTCCGAAACGGATGATCTTTCGATAGAAAATGTCGATGACAATCAAAGAAGCACGATTTTTCTCTGTGTTTCAAACGAAAAGCCTTAGTACGGTCCATATAATACAGACATGAGAGACGACCATGAGTGCTCCATTCCGATAACATTTCATAGGTCAAAAAGTAGTTGATGGTCTATATAAGTGCTGCCTTCATCTAAAAATTTTGTTTTCTAGAAATATCATACGTGTTGGCGCCTACTTTTCATAGCCGATTCAACTCAACTATCAACGGCTGAAAGTACATATCAATGTTCCTCTTGGGATTGTTCAGACCCGAAATGATAACGGTTAGAAATATATACGTAGTCTTCATGCACATCCAAGGTGGTAAGTTGTACGGAGTGACAATCACAGGCCAATACGAATACTGGAAGCCCGAAAGTCCAAATGGGTTAAAACCGTCGGAGGAGAGCCCCAATTTGACAATACGTGAATCCAAAGCAAAATCGGGATACTCTCGATCAAAGTGCTTCCATGATTCTCCATCGGATGGATGATCCAACACTCCTTCAATCTGTTCCCGTTTGTGCCAACTCATGTTTTCGGCAGTCTCCTTTACCATAAATAACCTCTGCAACCGCGCGTCTAAGGGAGATAGTGCATCGAATCGGTCGGCTTCCTTAAACCAGGAGTCTTTCCAGTACCAGTTGCCTTATAGCGATCAACACCACAGAATTTGCACACTGCTTCATCTTTGCCTTTTTTATAATACAAAATGCACCCGTTGCGACATGAATCAATTTTCTCATATCTGATCCATAGCGATCTAACCATTCTCTTAGATCGGTAGAAGTCTGTAGGTAACTTGGCACCCTCCGACAAGATCTCTATAATAAACTCGATCTGTCGATTGTAGCATTCTTGTGACATGTTAAAATTAGACTTTATGCTCAACAGCCTGGTGACTACCTCTAACGGTGAATGATCCTCATAACAAGGATAGAATAGAGTCATTGTATTCTCCAACAACTCCATAAACTTATAGCATCGGCATTCGGTGTCTCCTCAGCTGCTTCATGATTGTTCGGATCGAAACTAGGCCCCGCAGCATCAAAAATCATGTTCATGTATCCGTCGTCGAAATCAACATGCTCATGGATATTCATATATCGCTCCACATAAGGCTCCTAATTCGATGCTAAAGGCACAAGCTCTCCATGTAAGGTCCACTTATAGTAATTTAGAGTAAAATACCTCGAGTACAAATGATATGTCACATCCACTTCTGGATGATATTTCAAGTTACGATATTTTACACACAGACACTTAATTATTTTGCCATCCATGTACTCAGGGAACACCTTAAAGAACTGCAGGAACTGCTCTACTCCCTCTAGGTATTTGTCCCGCACACCGCATATGTCAACAGGATGACGGTTGTACATACATGAACGATAACGCAGGTAGTAATTCAGATCTATTTCTAGATACTTCTGCAAAGATGAATAGACATCGTTCAAGTATATTATCCAAATATTTATCAAAGTGAGTATTTAGGTCATATCGTTAGTATTCGAGTTGTAATACGTGAGTATCCATATAGTGACTCCTGAGTATCCATAAAATAAGTAAATAGATAAGTTTGATATTAATTTCCAAACCTAGTAGACATGTGGATAACTCCGATTTGAGGATATGGGTGTCGTCACATATTTCTTATGAGCCATTTATGTGGATATCGCATACCATAGTACACAATATCATATATTGATACTCTCTTGTATCTTGACACTAGGACACAATTTCAAATATCCATGAAACTAACTTAAAACTCGATCTCTAGGTCAAAACTTGGTTATACTAAGATACATCTTTTACCCCTTGCTAACATCTAACTTAGGCAGCAACACTTGATACTCAACATTAGCACATAACTCTCTCAACATTGGCCGATACTTTGATTTTCTAATTAAATATAACTTTATATACAAAATTTATCTAGTATTCTCGTCATTTAGTTCTAGTTTTTCGTATTGCTCGTCATTGGCCGATACTTTCGATATGGATAGACTAGTTATTCTATATTTATATATATACTCATATATAATAGTATCTTAGAATACATTACCTATTACTAGTATCTTAACCCATTACCTAGACACTTACCTATTACATTGCTCTCAACTCCAATGCCTTAACCCATATTTGTTATCTTAATTTAAAACTTATCTCTTGCCCTTATTAAATACCTTAGTAACTTGCATTGGTAACTCAATACCTATACTTACTTACCCACAAATTTATTCATTGATACTTGAGTACCATATTATCATATCACTATGATACCCATGTATCGCTTACTTACCCACAAATTTATATTGGTAACATGATACCATGATACTTGTATTGGTAAGTCAATACCTATATTTACTTACCCACAAATTTACTCATTGATACTTGAGTACCATAGTATCATATCCCCAATGTAGAAGCATGAAAAATATGCTGGATAGCTCTACGCAGCATGTTGATGTAGGGCAGCGTAAACAGAGGACCTCAGAGCCATCGGCGTGCAAATATAGCTTTTTCGCTAAGCACAGCGTAAAGAGTAGGCTCAAGGACCATCCGCATAAAGCAGTATGTCCAGGCTGCTTCAGCGTAAAAAGGGTGCTACATCGCCTCTATGGCGTAAAACTCATCCGCTTTCAATGCAGCATTGAAGTGTACGAGGAATACTTCGTATTCTTCAAAATAAACCTGTCAGATCATGCAATGAACCTGACGTCTGGACTCCTGACAAAGAGTACTGCAAGGCTACCCAGGCGACGGCTATAATGATGGCGCGGCACTGCAACCCAGGCTATCATTTACTGTTATTTCCTTGGCGTAGACCGCTTCTACGCATACAAAGGAGTACGCCGCCCAGTTTTACACAGGCAGATGTGAACTGTTTACGCTCCGCAGAAGACAAACAGCCTGCCACGTCGAAAGCTGCTCTTCGTACAGGGCTCGAGGCACGTCTCTGCATTTAATGTGCAGAGCGGTGACAGGTTCTCAAGACACGTCTATGCATTTAATGCGCCGAATACTGACATATGCCTGAGGCAAGTCTCTGTATTTTATGCGCAGAAGGGTGGCAGACCTTCAAAACACGCCTCTGTATTTAATGCACAAGATAATGGCGGATCTATGTATTTAATGTAGGAGATTTGATTAAATGTCACTGAACCGTCGTCTAGTGACATTTTCTTTGCGCAAACTGCTCTTACGCATACAAGGGGATACGCTGCCCAGTTTACACTGGCAGACGTGAGCTTCTTACGCTCCGCAGAAGGCCAACAGACCGCCACCTCAGTAGTTACTCTTCGTGCAGAGTTTGAGGCGCGTATCTGCATTTAATGCGCAGAATGATGGCAAATATTAAAGACAAGCCTCTGTATTTAATGCGCAGGATGGGGGCAGATCTCTGCATGTAATGTAAGAGATTTGACTATATCTCCAAGAGCCGTAATTCCGGCTAAAACGTCCACATCATCTCGGCTTCTATGCCCACTCAATTTCTATGCCCGCTCGGCCTCTATGACCACTCGGCTTCTACGCCTACTCGACTTTTATGCCTACTTGGCTTCTACGCCTACTCGACTTCTATGCCTACTTGGCTTCTATGCCATGGTGACAGTTATTGGCTTCTACGCCAACCTCTTCTACACAAGGGATAACTACCTACGTGGCTTCTACGCCGTGATCTTCGCAGCAGATATACGCGTTTATCCCTTATTTGGACACGCGTCACATGCTCACTCAAAAGGTCATCTATACACAGGCATTGGTTATTTTAAACCGTCGTGTAAAAGGGTGCTGTACTTTCCACTATTCGGTTTCTACGCCGACTGAGTGGTCACTGTCACTAAAAACTCTATAAATAGAGACCTCTATTAACAGAGGTCGAGGGTCGAAGAAAGGAGGTCGAGAAAATTGAAGGTCGAACGATCGAAAATTGGTCAAGGAATCCAGTATCAGATCCAAGGTCGACAATTGGAAGGAAAGAAAGAGGAGAGAAAATGGTCGAGAGAGAGAGAGAAGAATCCAGAGCTCAGGCAAAGAGAAGGGATCAACGACTTTGGCATCGGGCATCCACCCTCTTTCGCAACCTTCGAAGCTGCTTTCTGTCTTCTACGGCACTTTTTCATCATCGTGTGGTCCAAGGGCTAAAGTGATAGACTGTAGATCAGACACCTATAGCAATATTTATCCAGATTAAATAAATTATACTCAACATCCTCGTGTAGGATCAAAACTGTACAATCTTGTTTGTAAAACACCGACGAAGAAGAGCGGAGTTTTCTTTAAAATAAAGAACCTTGTCTTTTCTCGTATTTTTACTTTCTTTTATTTTATCCGAAACACCCAACTACAAGGTATTATCTAAACATATGTCCAAAGTTTTAAAAATATATCCATAACAAATTTTAATTAAAATATATTAAAATTATTTTAAAACTATTTTAATATAAGTTAAATTTGTATCTAATTTTTCAATAATATCATAGATTTTTGAATTTTTTTAGTGCGATGTGCAAGTGAACATGACTAATAATGTACTAATGTATCTCCCTCTAACCATGAGGAACATTTTCAATTTGTTCGCTTACGGGAAATGGATCATATACAAAATAAATTAGATTTTTATACTAGTATAAATATAAGTTCGGAGTATTTGAATAATGGTCAAAAATTTAATATCTATCTCTACTATATAATTAAAAAATGAGATTACTGTATTTTTTCTTCTAAATATATTCTTATCTAAATTTACTAATTGAAATTATTGTCTTGTGTGCGTGTTTGTCCATGTGTCAGGGTTAGGATTGTGTCATGTGTATGTGTCTGTCCATGTACCATATGTGTCAGGATTAGGGTTGTGTCATGTGTGTGTGTGTGTCTGTCCATGTGTCCTGGTTGTGTCCTCTGTGTGTGTGTCTTAGTTGTTTCCGGGTGAGGGTTAGGGTCTACCGAGCGGGGAGAAGGGAAGAAGGAGAGCCTAAGGGACGGGTCGACAAGGGGGACCGCGTTAGAGGGGAGAAGTCTCGCCTGTGAGCACCCTGATTTTTTTATAGGGTTAGTTTGGTAATTGATAATTATTATTTTTTATTTTAATATTTATTCGATAATTTAATCGAACTTTGGAAACCAACCCCCAAGGTTTTAAGATCTTGAGTGCAACACTAGTCTTTCCGTTTCAACCAACCGAGCATGCTCGACTTAGACGAGTCAAATTAGGCTCCTGTCATGACTGTCCCTTACAAATTTGCAATCCCATGTCTTATTTTGGTCGCACAACTTTCGCGACACAATTACAAAAAAATGATGATTAATTAACCATTTAGTCGTGGCGTACGATTTTAACACGCCACACCAACCCATTGATCCCAACTAAATCCATGCTATGAGCCTAACTGGTCCTATTACGCACATGACCCTCGAGTTGCGTTATTCGAACCCCCTGCACGCTCCCAATTTAATATTATGTAGAAAATATAATTTATGGATTTATTTAATTATTTAGTATTCATTAATATTTAGTAAATATATTGTTTAATTAATATAAATTGGTTGTAGATTATTTATTGGAGAAAATATAAATTTTCTAGAATTTTTACAAGTGCCTAGCTATTTTTGGAAATTTTTTGTGTTTAATTATTGAATAAATAAAAGAATAAAACAAAAGAAAAATAAAATAGATATAAAAATAGAAACCCAAACCCAAACCCAAACCCATTACTCCTAAACCCTACCAAAACCCAATAACCCAAACCCTACCCAAAACCCAAAACCTAATCCTAAACCAACTAACTCACCCTACCCGCACAGCACAGGAGAATCCCCCCTCCCCTCTTCTCTACTATATATATATATATATATATATATATATATATATATATATATATATATATATACTACTTATACATAACTCAAAACCCACCCTAACCATCACGCCTCCACCACCCTCTACCATCACCACCGTCCGCAGTCGACCACCGACCTCCGCCCGCATCGCCGTGCCTCCGGCCGACCGCCGCATCGCCATCGCGCCTCGCTGCTGCACCGCCGCCCCGCTGTCCGCCCCCCAGCGCGCACAACAGCAGCAACTGCGGCCCCTACTTCGCGCACAACCCTCGCCCTCCTCGCTCATCCAATTTGCGTTCCGTCTTCGCTGGTATGTTTACAACCTAACCCTCTAGGATTTTTTTCAATTGGAATGAATTTAGGCACACCGGTTTGATCAAAAAATCGACCGGAAGTTGGCCGAAAAACTGTTCGAAAACAGTATAGAATTTTAGTCCAAACCCCTATGTTCATTTCCAATTTGCCACCAACCCATTTAATATTTTCAAAATATAATTAAAGGGACCTCTTCACAATATAACCAAGATTTTTACTGTTCTTTTACTTTTTATTAGTATGCTTCAATGGTTAAATTATTCTTGTTTCAAAACCACCAAAAACTTGTTTTTAAAATACCCAAAATCTCGCGATACAGGGTGCGTTCTGCCAAACGAGATGACTTCATAGTGTGCGAGTTGCATCGAAAGACGCGTAACATAAACACGGACGTGTGTGCTTTCGCAAAACTTGATTTGGATGTGCGTGCACACCGAAATCAACGCGTATCCGCCGAAAAGTTCCGTATCGACATGTTCTGACACTCGCTGTAACTTTGTGTGTGCTTATCGTTTTGCAATAAAATTTACACCAACGGATTCGCAGCATTACGCTGGTCCTGTGACCCAAGTTTGGTTCGATTCTGAGAACGTTGATGAAACGTCATTTTATGGGCCCCACGGTTCCATATGACAGGCGATTTCGTGATCGGCTCATTGGAATCCAATTCTGAATATTCTGTTGGGTTCGTATAGTCATTCTAGATTCGTAGAAACTGAGATTGATGAATTTGGAGAACTTTATCTTCGGCATATTTTTCGATGCGAAGTGGGGGCTACATATGAACCCCGCTTTGACCAAAAATTATCAATTTTGTCCCTGTGTTCAAATTAGACTTATTGGTAGTCAATCATAGCCATTTCAAGTATTCTAAGAATATTTGTGATGTTTGTTTCAGCATCCGGAGGTGTACGTGCATATTCTACTTTTTCAGGAGCAGTTGACGGAGTTCAAAACCCAAGCAAGTGTACCTTGCCAAACCTGCAGAGATCATGTTATATTAATTGCTTGTGTTCTTTTTTATATATACTTCTGTGATGTAACTTTTTTAACCAAGGACCGTGAGACGTTGCTTAGCGTCCGAATAAGATTCGGGTGTCGACGCCGTACGCGGAGTCGTACAACGTCACTTAGAGAGTTGATTCCACGATCCTATATTTTTACGTGCTTGCTTTACCAAGTACGCCATACCGTAGGACACTTGATACTATTTCATGTGACAGAATCTTTCCTGAGATATTCATAGTGATTCTGTATAGGCTTACAGGATTTGTGATATGAGACTTGCATATTACATGGATATTACTGTGACTCGTTGTACTAGCTAGAGGTCATGATCTTGTGTGTTATGGACATGAGACATCGTGGACATGAGACATGAGGTTACATTGGGTGGGGAGAGACACACAGGCTACAGGCTGATTACATATATATATTTATTATTGTCGTACCTTAGCCTCTATTCCAGAATATGGCCCATTACTTGATATTCCTGCTACCGGCTCTCCGACACAGAGCTTGTAGTGGTTTTAGCCTGAGTACTAGTGATGCTCTCATTTGCATTTCACTTAACTAGTTACATAGCTTGTCCTGAGGATCTGTTTATATTTACTTGCTACATTTTATTTGGCTTGAGTATTTATTGTACCTTGCTATGTCCCCTGAGGACCTGGATCCAGATTATGTTCCTAGGTGTATACGAGGAGAGTTATCCCGAGGTTTACGGGACTTGTGCTACTATTGGAGACGTACAGGTTGCAGAGGACGAGGTTGTTCTGGAGGACTTCTCTTGAGCACACAGTATTCTTACCATTCATTATTTATGCTTAGTGTTCTTGGATATTTGATCTTGTAGTGACTTCTGGATATTGTACTTGGATTTATTTTTCTTTCCATTTTGATAACGGATTGTTCTCCGTAACATTATTTATATTGCTTTGGTTGGACAGATCATTTTATATTATTATGACTGGACTTGTCTCTTGTGATTTTGTTACTATTTGTGGATGAGATTAGATATATAAAATATGACAGGTATTCGTAGACAATTTTTATGTATTACAGTGTAAGTGCACTCTAACGGGTCCATTAAATTGGGTTTGCCCATTGGAGTTGTGTTGCTTGTAATGCCCCGCTCCGCGTCAGTATTATGTATCAGGTGAGTGGACAGAACTTCGTTCTCTGATTCTTATACGCCTTAATAATAATCTGAGTTTTTGCTTGCAATATTTTCATAAGAGAATGATAGAACCTGCCTTGCATGTTAATGAACGAACTCACCTAGCTTGTCTTTGAAACGATAAGTCTGTTTAACGAAGAATCCTGAAACGCTTGTCTAAGAGTGCATGAACATGTTCACTATCGCCTATGCTCCGAAAGAACCATATCGTGCCTGAATGTGTTCAAGTGATAAGTCGGATTGCCCCGCAACAACGATAATTGTTCTGATGGTTTATCTCGTCTGCATACTACAGTTTATTTGATAGTGTTTCCATGCATTCGCATCGGTCGAACAATGGCTATTGGTGGAGAGTTGTACTGCATGCGTCATTAGCCACCATGGGTCACAGCTGCCAATAGCATCAATTGAATGAGTCATTGGTATGTTGGTCCAACAGCTGCCGATCCTGAGATACTCGGGGATCGCCCTGCATATAGCTAGATCATTGAGTTGGCTTGGATAGATGGACTGCCCCTAAGATGTGTATGTGTGTCTAGCTATGCATTTATCCCTAGAGTCTCACGAGACACGCTGCGCACAACCTGAAACAGAATATCGGCTTGTCTTGCTTGCTTATTGCATATGAAACTCTGTTTTTAAAGATGTTTCCAAACTATGTAATAGGACTCTGCTATGAACTGCATGAAATGAACATAGGTAAAACTAGAAAGATCACTAGTAATGTAATATTTTATAACATGATTACTTAGTGTTGGTTTTAGTGAATGCTTGTTTCTGTTCAGTTGTTTTATCTCATCAGTACTTATAAAAGTGCTGACCCACCAACAGTTTACTTGCTTGCAGGTACTAGATCATCCGAGGGAGCGATAGGCGTGCCTCAATCCCCAAGACCCGGAATCTTGCGTTTCGATTGCCCTGAGTTGCTATCGTATAAAGGGGCATAATGTATGGAACGATGCCTTTGCTAAGAGAACCCAAGTCCCTCGATTTGACCCGAATACTTAGTTGGCTAAATGTATTGCATTGTAACAATGTCTCATTCTGCTGCTTACTCGATTGTTGCGATGATAGCCAAACACAACTTAACGATGAAGCCTTGTGCGGGCACAATCCCAGGCTCGCACGGCATCACGTCCCGATATCGAACGGGCTATTCCTTCCTCGCACCCGCGGGACAGGCGCTGAGGCACGGTGATTCGTGTCTGGTACGTCGAGGCACGGTGGTTCGCGTCCGGTTCAATCCGGCTACGGGGGCGAGGGGGTGGTCCGTCCGGGCGGCCCCTAGGTTCGCGGGGCCGGGGCGTGACATAATGGTATCAGAGCGGATTCGATTTTCTGGCCTAAATCTGTTGCTATGACTCTGAGATATTATAGATATGGTATTGCAATAGAACGTTCCATACAATAAGTCCATAGATAATCTCAAATTGCAAAATATTTACTGGACTTGAATTGCTTGATTGTTTCGATTGAGTACGGTGAGGTATGGCATTATCGCTGCTCGGAATATCAAGAAGTTTATCCTTAAAGTTTCGAGGATAAAACTTTTTGTTGGTTGGTAAGTATGTAATGCCCCGCTCCGCGTCTGCATTATGTATCAGGTGAGTGGGCAGAACTTCGTTCTCTGATTCTTGCACGCCTTAATAATAATCTTTGTTTTTGCTTGCAATGTTTTCATAAGAGAATGATAGAACCTGCCTTGCATGTTAATAAACGAACTCACCTAGCTTGTCTTTGAAATAATAAGTCTGCTTAACGAAGAATCTTGAAACGCTTGTCTAAGAGTGCATGAATATGTTCACTATCGCCTATGCTCCGAGAGAACCATATTGTGTCTGAATGTGTTCAAGTGATAAGTCAGATTGCCCCGCAACAACGATAATTGTTCTGATGGTTCATCTTGTCTGCATACTACAGTTTATTTGATAGTGTTTTCATGCATTCGCATCGGTCGGACAATGGCTATTGGTGGAGAGCTGAACTGCATGCGTCATTAGCCACCATGGGTCACAGCTGAAAATAGAATCAGATGAATGAATCATTGGTTGGTCCAACAGCTGCCGATCTTGAGATACTCGGGGACCGCCTTGCATATAACTAGATTATTGAGTTGGCTTGGATAGTTGGACTACCCCTAAGATGTGCATGTGTGTCTAGCTATGCATTTGTCCCTAGAGTCTCATGAGATGCTACGTACATCCTGAAACAGAACATCGGCTTGTCTTGCTTGCTTGTTGCATATGAAACGATATTTTTAAAGATGTTTCTAAACTATGTAATATGACTCTGCTATGAACTGCATGAAATGAACATAGGTAAAACTAGAAAGATCACTAGTAATGTAATATTTTATAACATGATTACTTAGTGTTGGTTTAATGAATGCTTATTTCTGTTCAGTTGTTTTATCTCACCAGTACTTATAAAAGTATTGACCCACCAACAGTTTACTTGCTTGCAGGTACTGGATCGTCCGAGGGAGCGATAGGCGTGCCTCAATCCCCAAGACCCAAAATACTGCGTTTCGATTGCGCCGAGTTGCTAACGTATAAAGGGGCATAATGTATGGAACGATGCCTTTGCTAAGAGAACCCAAGTGTCACTACCACGTTCCGAAAACAGGGGTATTTTTAACTTTTTATAATATTTAATATTATGGTAGTTACAATTAAGTAATTGCATGATAGTATATTTGATTTAAATAAATGTGTGAGATGTGTAATTAGATATATAATTATATACAGTGTTCATTTATTTGAGCTAGTAGACTTGACCTAGAAGCCCAGTAGATGAACACCTGTCCACATTGTCGAATTCTGTATTTAATTGTTTTATCCAGAATTTATTGATTGGAGATTTTAATTAATTACCGTATTTTAAATTAATTATTGCGCATTACCTTTGCTTCAATATTTGGAGCGCTACCCTAGCTTTTGTCTTCCAACAAATTTCACAATCTTGCCCTAGACATGCCCGCCTTCCATTCTGCTATTTTTGCAACTCATAATTATGCTCTCTGTGCATTATTTCTAGCCGCACAAAAATTGTCGCGAACGTTATTTAATAAATTCCTATTTTTGTATCGTTGAGCATTCCAATCGAAATTGGAGGCAATCTTGACCTATTTTTCGTACGGCCCAAATTAGGATAATATCCTATTCTGAGTCTACTTCATTATTGGTATTGATGACCTGACCTGATTTTGGCCCCATGTACTCCTAATTAATTTTTGAACACAACTTGCATTTATTTCTAATTAAATTGAGGATACTATTTTAACCGATTCTAAAAATCCTAATTTAATTCCCGTGCCCTGCTAATTGAGCCCATACCAAACATACAGCGCCCCCTGACCCTACAAAACACCGGACACCGAATCGCCCGCCAAATTTTCGTTATTTTATGCGTCTGTGCAAATACCCAAATTTAAGGGGGCTAATTTGCAAATTTGTATTTTTGTGTCAACACCCCATTTGTTTAAACAATGAAGGAATCCCTAATATTTAACTAGTCTCTCACCCTCATCCCCACATGAAATTTTTCCATGTCAAATCTGGACCACTCATTCTATGGGCCAATCCTAACCCTTGATTTCACACACACCCTCTCCTTATTTAATGTCATGTCACATCAACCCTAATCCCCAAAACAAGCCCCCACATTCTCCCTCACCCCAACCGTAGCCCTCATCCCATTTTTCTCCACTTCTCTTCTTTTCTTCTTCTCTTCTCCTTCTTTTTCTTCTTCTTCTTCCTTTCTTCATTAAATTTTTTAAATTCAAGAGAGGGGGGGAACACTGTTCACTCACCCTCCCCAAACCCGACTTCCTGTTCACCCGGCGGCTACCTCCTGCCGTACTCTGGCGGTCGCTGGCAGCGGCTCCCCGCTGCCCAGCCCTCAGGCGGCCGAGCCCCGCAGCCCCCCTGCTGCTCGACAACCCGGCCTACTGCTCCTCCCTCTGCGGTGAGCTCCGGCGACCGAGCCCCCTCGCGCCACCGACCGGCCTACTGCTCGACCACCTCCCCTCCACTGATTCTTCACCCCTCCCGTCCACTCCGGCGGCCACCATCAGCCGACCTCGGCCAGCTCCCTCCGGCTGCAACACCCATCACTACCACCACCATCGTCAACTACCATCATCACCTCCTCCGCCTCTGCTCTTCCTCCCTCCGGTCAGCAGTCCTCCCTCCGCCGGACAGCTCCCCCATTCCTCCCTGTTGCAACTCCCACATCACCCGCTTCCGGCGAGCCGACTGCCACCGGAGTTTTCCCGCTGGCTGCTTCCAATCACCATCTACCACCATCAAGTCCGGCCATCTCCCGCTGCTCAGTCCTCCCATCCAGCTCCCCTTTCGCTGCCAACACCCATCTACCACCACCACCACCAGTACGAGCTCCCCCTGGCCACTTTCCGGCCAGCCGACCCCCCAACTCAGTAAGCTCCTCCTTCCTCTTCCCCTTTCCCTGTAATTAGTGTATATGTATGATTAATTAGTATGTATATGTATAATTAATTAATATATATATGTATATAAATACGTATGCGTATATTGGTGTGTGTATTAGAATAATACTTAGTGTATATGTATTCATATACATACAAGTATTATTTTGGTATATTTTCATATAGAATATATGTAATAAAATACGTATTTTGGTATAAATGTATAAATATGTAAATACGTATTTTGGTAATTGGTATATATATATATGTATATGCACATATATATATGTATATGGTAAATGTAATAAGACTTGGTATATTCGATTGGAACGCTCAACGATACAAAAATAGGAATTTATTAAATAACGTCCGCGATGATTTTTGTGCGGCTAGAAATAATGCACAGAGAGCATAATTATGAGTTGCAAAAATAGCAGAATGGAAGGCGGGCATGTCTAGGGCAAGATTGTGAAATTTGTTGGAAGACAAAAGCTAGGGTAGCGCTCCAAATATTGAAGCAAAGGCAATGCACAATAATTAATTTAAAATACGGTAATTAATTAAAATCTCCAATCAATAAATTCTAGATAAAACAATTAAATACAGAATTCGACAATGTGGACAGGTGTTCATCTACTGGGCTTCTAGGTCAAGTCTACTAGCTCAAATAAATGAATACTGTATATAATTATATATTTAATTACACATCTCACACATTTATTTAAATCAAATATACTATCATGCAATTACTTAATTATAACTACCATAATATTAAATATTATAAAAATTCAAAAATACCTCTGTTTTCGGAATGTGGTAGTGACAAGTCTACCCTCCTTAAAAGAATTTCGTCCTCGAAATTTAAAATCCTCAAGGTAGCGTTTATTCATACACATTATCATTTCCCTCAAAGTTTAAATCAACCATAAAATCAGGTAATAATCCACAATGTCTTTTCACAATTTTTCAAAAGTTCTGAAATTATTGCATTCCTGAAATCCTCGAAATAAAACAAAGTCCCTTTTTATTAAAATTTTCCTTGAAAGTTTTAGTTAATAATCCAATACTCAGAATTTAATATCCACTCCTCAATTTTGATTTTAATCAATGCACATATATAAAAATATAATCTCGTCCCAAAAAGTTTGAATTCAAACATTAGTCCATCAATAATTTTATTCCTCGATTTCCTCTTTCCTTAAAATACTCAACAATGCGATACTTAAGGATTCTCCAAATGCAACATCCAAATATAATATTTTAAAAATTCATAACTTGCAACCAAATAAATATAATGATAGTCTCCCAAAATTTCCAAATTTTAATAACCAATTTAACCACATCATAATCTTCCTGGAATTAATAAACCACCAATTATGAAATGTTAATTTCTTAACCCTCTATTTAAATCAATGGTTATCCTCGAATTTTAATCGTCTTGTCTCTCTTGTCAAGTCATAACTCCTTCATGAATCTTCGTCATGGTTAAACCCCAATAATCATGGTTTAAGAAAGATCTTCCTACAAACATACAACATGCAACCTAAGAGGATATGTACGGTCATGGTATCTTTTGTCATGGTATTGCAATCTTTGTATCAGGGGTACTACTAACTACATTATAACAAGAATCATGCATACAAGCTACGGTACTAAGGTATCAATCAATCAATCAAGTAGATAGGAACCGAAGGAAGGATAGAACAGAACCTGCTAACACATTACCTGCAGTATCGGTCTCCTCGACCGTCATCGCAAATGCCCCGTCCTGCTGGGGTGGTTCCCTTTGCGGGTGCTGAGCAATATACGGTTCCACAGGTAGCCTAACTGGATCTCTATAATCTGAAGCTGCGCGCTGGCCGGGAAGATAAGGGGCTAGAAGACAATCCCTTACTCGATGTCCAGCAACGCCGCAGTGCAAACAAAGTCCTAGCCTCGTTCTACAGCTCTCCCAAAGGTGACCTGGCTTCTTACAGAAATGACAAGTCTGCTGTGTCTTTCTCGGAGGCTGTTGCTGATTCTGCTGAACACGGACTGGTGCCTGGTACTGTTGTTGATACTGATACGCCCATGGATATTGTTGGATAGGAACTGGTGCTAGGTACTGCGGTGAATGCTGAAATGTTCCTGGTTGTTGCTGAATATGAAATGGTACTGGGTACTGCTGTTGGTGCTGAATACGGGGATGCTTGGCTGGTCCTGTGCTACCATTCGTATCTCCAAAAGTATTATGACTCCTCTTAGGCATGAGATCCAGATCCTCTTCTGCAATCTGGGCATCCATCAAGATAGCATCAAATGTAGCGGTACGATGACCAGAAGTGCATGACCTAATCTCTCCCGTCAGTCCCTTTCTAATTTCCGAGCTCGATCTCCTGGGTCCCGAATCATAGACGATGCAAAATGGCTCAATCTACAGAATTCTGCAGCGTACTCGTCGACCGACATGTTTCCTTGAACCAAGTCATGAAACTGACTTTCCAAGGTTCCCAATGCCACGTCGGGAAAGAACTTCTCCTTGAAGAGCTCCTTGAAGAGCTCCCAAGTAAGTCCTTGTGCAGTAATTCTCGGCTCCGTGCGATACCACGTGAGTGCGATATCGAAAATCTGACTGCCAGCGGCTTCTATCTGCAAGTTCTCCGGAATCTGGGTCAATCGAAGGCTCCTCTCTATATCCTCTAGCCAGTCGTCAGCGTAGAGTATCCCTTCGGTGCCTTTAAACTCTCGAGGCATCATCCTCTTGAAATCTACTATAGTGCTTGATCTCTGCTGCTGGTGGCCAGGAAACTGCTGGTACTGTGCTACTCTCTCCAAGCTTGGAGAGTCACCTGATGAGCATTCTCCATATTTTCTCTCATCAGCTCGGTTTGTGCCTGGTGCGCTTCTGCTTGCACCCTCTGAGCCTCAGCTTGAACTCGCTGAGCATCTGCCGTCACTCTCTGGGCATCTACCATGCCCTGAATCAAGGTAAACATCTGTGCCCCGTCAATGGGCAAACCTCCGAAAATTGGAGTCGGTGGAGGAGGAAGGTTGTCCGTCACAGCTGCGGCAATCCTCTGAACAGGTGGGGGAGGAGGATCCCCGAAAAGTGCAGATACTCCTACATGTATCGGAGATGTAGGAGGAACTATGGATGTCTGTCCATCAGGTGGAGAGGTGGCAGACCCCTCTAAAGCTGATGTTCCCGCTCTCATAGACCGTGTCTGCGGCGACATCTTGAAGACAGATCCCAAAGAATCAATTTAGGCAAAAATGCAATATCATCAAGAAAGGACAGTACAGTTCTAAAGAAGCAACATTCAAGATAAATAGATTAGAATAAATCCTAGTTGTGATTGCATAGGTCAAAGATGCATCTAAGGTTTGATACCTCTACTCCCTAGGTACCACAGTTCTACTATAAGCACACTCACTGTTAGCTTCCTTACCTACTACAATCGTTGATACTAGTTATCCTTATCACTCAAGTGCATATCAAATGCAACACACCATACTAAGTACTGCTCTCTTCAATACAATCCTAGATGAACACCTAAGCCAGTTGGCAGTAAAACTCAAGCCAACATATCCTTACATATGCACCTCATCTATTATATACTAATATATCTCTCTCACTATAAGATTTTATCCTCCAAATAAAGTCCTCGAAACTAACTCCTCGAAAAATTTAAAGTATAATGCATATACCTTCCTCAAAGTCAAACATTCAAATACTGAACGAAAATTTTATCACTTCCAAAAATCCTTACAGTTTTGTCTATGTTCATTGAATCGAATCTGAATTCCTCAAAATAAATTTTAATAACATAATATCTCAACTTCTCAAAATTCAAAAATGCAATTCGTTTTCACTCTTCAAATTATAATTTAAATCCATATCTAGTAGTCCAATAGCCCTAGTGTTAATCTTCCTCGCTGTCCTCATCGACATATGTCATCATATAATACCATAAATCAGTCTGTAAATTTATTTTGATACGAAATCAAACCCTATCATGAAACCAAAATCCTAATTTAATACCTGATCAACAATCAACAAGTGAAATGGACGGAACAAGGGAATGATTTTAAATTGAAAGTTTTAACAAGATTCTCAGGGGTTATCCCAGGAATCTCTCAAGGAATTGTGATTGAGTATTCGCTCTCGTCCTAGTATCCTATGTCCTAGATCTTATCGCAGGCACGCAGTAGTATAACAAAGATGCCACACTACTACGACATCGCACAACTCGCGAAGTATGACCTGCATAGGCCACCATTAAAAATGTGTCACGACCTGCACCCGAAATTAGGGCACGAGTACGCAGGTACGTCCAGCCTACGCCGCAGCATCGGCGGTAGAACGCTGTCAAGGTCTTGATACTATCTAGCCAATCTCACACAAGCATCCAATCTCCATAAGGAGGCACGGATGACACAAATAAAATGAACACATACTCAATCACAGGACTACAGCACGATAAGATATCGAACAAAATTAAATACAACACAAGTCAAAAAGTAATAATCTAACTCAACAAATATCCAAGTCTCATCAAAAATGCCGGAGACAAATCCGGTACCAAATAGTCTGCTAAAAGAACTAACTAGAAGATTAGTGATTCCGATTAGACCTCCCGGAATCACAACTAAACTATCAAGCCCAAGTTGCAGCTACTGACCATATGGTCCATAAAGTGTTGGACAGCGGTCCTCTAAGGCATAGTCTGGAAAAATATTTCCAGTCAGGAAGGAGCAAAGTACAAATCTCAAATAACAGTTTCATTTAATTGATAAGGACTATAAAGCAATAAACAGTTGATGTTAGATACTGAGAAGACAGTGAAATAAATACAATGGCAATAAAAGAGAGGCAGGCAATGTAAAGAGACAGGCAATAGGCAATATGGTACAGTCAGTGCATGTATGAAAATGAAAAGAACAAGGTACAGTATCATATATGGGTGATGTAGTATATGATTTAAAATAGGGAACTGTAATCTATTCTAAGTGTTTAAAATAGTAGTTTCGAAATGTGATCGGCTTGGGAACATGTACGATAGCTATAGGGCCTGGCTAATCATATATGAAGAGCATGATTAACACTTATATTGTTCTATACTGCAATAAGAGGTTATGATCACATTTTTTACTAACTACTTCCCCGCCCCCAACTAGTACTGTGGATCCAATCATGACACGTCACGATACACGAGCAAGTCCAATCTATCATGTACGATGTTTAATATACATGTCGTGTACAATATCAATACGATAATCAATGTAACATCTTATGACTGCAGATCCAAGCTATACTAGTCCGTGTAGCACAGTGTTAAGGATTCAGATGTAACATTTTTAGATTATTGAACTTATAAAAATTATCAACAATTGGAAATTATCAGAGAATGTACTTGCCTTGGGTCCTTAGCCGGTAACCACTGATGTCCTGTTCCAGAGTATCTCTTGGATGAAGCAACAGTCTTATAAACATATCACAATATCACTTGTATCAGGTGCTACCCTAACACACAGTCTAAAAATACTGAATTCGGGACTACGCTAGGTATGATACTGGTCACCTAGGGTCACCTAGTAGATAGATACATAAATATACATATCTTAAATAACATATGTACTTACAATATATATACAGGTTGAATAATATATTTACTATATACATTAATTTTATATATTAAAATATACTAAGTATGTATACAAAATACATGTATATACATATACAAGTTATATATATTAGAATACGTAGTTATATATATCAATATGTTGAAAATACATATGCCACATTACTACAACCAATATTTGTATAAAACGAAAATATATATCGAATATCTATATTGATATATATATACCAAGTCTTATTACATTTACCATATACATATATATATGTATATGCACATATATATATGTATATGCACATATATATATGTATATGGTAAATGTAATAAGACTTGGTATATATATATATCAATATAGATATTCGATATATATTTTCGTTTTATACAAATATTGGTTGTAGTAATGTGGCATATGTATTTTCAACATATTGATATATATAACTACGTATTCTAATATATATAACTTGTATATGTATATACATGTATTTTGTATACATACTTAGTATATTTTAATATATAAAATTAATGTATATAGTAAATATATTGTTCAACCTGTATATATATTTTAAGTACATATGTTATTTAAGATATGTATATTTATGTATCTATCTACTAGGTGACCCTAGGTGACCAGTATCATACCTAGCGTAGTCTCGAATTCAGTGTTTTTAGACTGTGTGTTAGGGTAGCACCTGATACAAGTGATATTGTGATATGTTTATAGGACTGTTGCTTCATCCAAGAGATACTCTGGAACAGGACATCAGTAGTTACCGGCTAAGGACCCAAGGCAAGTACATTCTCTGATAATTTCTAATTGTTGATAATTTTTATAAGTTCAATAATCTAGAAATGTTACATCTGAATCCTTAACACTGTGCTACACGGACTAGTATAGCTTGGATCTGCAGTCATGAGATGTTACATTGATTATCGTATTGACATTGTACACGACATGTATATTAGACATCGTACATGATAGATTGGACTTGCTCGTGTATCATGACGTGTCATGATTGGATCCACAGTACTAGTTGGGGGCGGGGAAGTAGTTAGTAAAAAATGTGAACATAACCTCTTATTGCAGTATAGAACAATGTAAGTGTTAATCATGCTCTTCACATATGATTAGCCAGGCCCTATAGCTATCGTACATGTTCCTAAGCCGATCACATTTCGAAACTACTATTTCAAACACTTAGAATAGATTACAGTTCCCTATTTTAAATCATATACTACATCACCCGTATATGATACTGTACCTTATTCTTTTCATTTTCATACATGCACTGACTGTACCATATTGTCTATTGCCTGTCTCTTTACATTGCCTGCCTCTCTTTTATTGCCATTGCATTTATTTCACTGTCTTCTCAGTATCTAACATCAACTGTTTATTGCTTTATAGTCCTTATCAATTAAATGGAACTGTTATTTGAGATTTGTACTTTGCTCCTTCCTGACTGAAAATATTTTTCCAGACTATGCCTTAGAGGACCGCTGTCCAACACTTTATGGACCATATGGTGAGTAGCTGCAACTTGGGCTTGATAGTTTAGTTGTGATTCCGGGAGGTCTAACCGGAATCACTAATCTTCTAGTTAGTTCTTTTAGCAGACTATTTGGTACCGGATTTGTCTCCGGCATTTTTGATGAGACTTGGATATTTGTTGAGTTAGATTATTACTTTTTGACTTGTGTTGTATTTAATTTTGTTCGATATCTTATCGTGCTGTAGTCCTGTGATTGAGTATGTGTTCATTTTATTTGTGTCATCCGTGCCTCCTTATGGAGATTGGATGCTTGTGTGAGATTGGCTAGATAGTATCAAGACCTTGACAGTGTTCTACCGCCGATGCTGCGGCGTAGGCTGGACGTACCCGCGTACTCGTGCCCCAATTCCGGGTGCGGGTTGTGACACCAAGTCCCTCGATTTGTCCCGAATACTCAGTTGGCTAAATGCATCGCATTATAACAATGTCCCTTTTCACTGCTTACTCGATTGATGCGATGATAGCCAAACACAACTTAAACGATGAAGCCTTGTGCGGGCGTAATCCCAGTCTCGCACGGCATCACGTCCCGGTATCGAACGGGCCATTCCTTTCTCGCACCTGCGGGACAGGTGCCGAGGCACGGTGATTTGCGTCCGGTGCACCGAGGCGCGGTGGTTCGCGTCTGGTTCAATCTGGCTACGGGGGCGAGGCGGTGGTCCGTCCGGGCGGCCCCTCGGTTCGCTGGGCCGGGGTGTGACACTACTGGCCATTGCCACGTGGCTAGTCCCTCGATATTTTGGGACTAGTAATATCTTAGAGTTCAGATCATGATTTCAAAGAGTGGAAGCAATTTTGGAAACTGCATCATATCTGGCCATGGGTAATAAATTTTAAATGGAGAACCCTTAGTGATTCTCTCGCCACTTGAGAGAATATAAATAGAAGGATTCAAACTTCCCTCCAAATTGCTATTATGTTAGGTAAATATTAAAACACTAGATCATCTTCTATTACATTACCCTATTTAAGGTCTAGCTTGGAAGGGATTGCCAAACATCTGCCAAAAAATTCATCTACAATCTACTATGGAAAGCCTAATCAAGAACCTATTACTAGTTGGGGATCTCGACACAACTGCAACTTGCTTCTACTTAATTTGGTCTACTTGGAAGGCTAGGAACGTCGGTCTATTTCGCCACATTCTTGTTTGTAGTGACAACATCGCTGGAGAATAAAAAAGTATTAGGGAATCATATGAAGCACACAACTCCAAACCATTCGCTGTTGTTGATTAACTGCCTTTACAGGAAACTGAATGACCATCATACACCACTTCCAGTTAAAATTTGGAAGATCAACTTCGACAGAGCATTTTTACGATGTCAGAATTGTAGGGGCTGCAATACTACGTGACAATAGAGGTAATTTTAAAGGTGCAATTACTACTTTCTAGGAAGGGGGATCAACTTTGGAGGCAGAGGGCTTAGGTCAAAAAATAGAACTTGTACTATGCAAGTGGAAAAGGAATGATAATATCATCATTGAAGGAGACTATAAATGCTTTATAAATGCTATTTATTTCGCACAGGAATACTATGTTGAGAAATACATATTTTTTTAGATCAGATCTGTGGTCCCACTATTTAGTCCTATATTCTGTTCCCACACTTTTACATATAGGCCTCAGCCGGTATAAAATAAAAATAGAATCCACATGTAATAGGGTGAGAACTCATATTTTTGTTCTATAGTAGCCCATATCCGCATGGATATGGAAAAACTTTTGTTCTATTAATTTATAAAGATATTCTCTTGCTGTCAAATTAAAAAAAAAACTAAACTAATGGTAGGTTAATGTATAAATATAACAAGAATGAAATATATATATATATATATATATATATATATATATATATATATATATATATATATATATATATACAATCTGTCACGTCCCGATCTCCCGTAGGCTAAATCGGTTGTCCCCGCTAGGCGAGAATCACCACGCTAGCGCTCCCGCGGAACGATCGCTGGACCAATCCGGGTGTGATGCCGCACGAGCGTGAGCCACGCCCGTGCAAGGCCGTGGTTCATTGGCTGGAGGTAAGAAGTCTAAGCCACAGAGTCGCACAGATTGTCCGAGTGCAACGAAAGTATAAACACATAGGCAATTTGGTAACAAGTTCACTGAGTCGACAATAGCGGAAGCATTGAATAACACAAGTTGAAGTAAAACTCTTTATTGACATAAACAAGTGTTACAGGCGGCGTATAGCCGAGATTACAAGTCGCTCGAGCCTCTCTCTCTGAAACAGTAAAAGTGTGCCAAGTGGCTACAATTATAGAATGATGTACATGCAATATTCAGGCGATATTCCAACATTATGTCTTATATATGTGCTTCTGTTCCGGACGTAACGCTCCAAGGCTTCAGAGTGAACTCCTGGCCTTAGCACACACGAAGGAGGCATCCGCACCGAACGAGGTTCTCCCGCACCCTGCAAATAACCTGGTGGATTATCAGTACACGAATGCACTGGTGGGGAGGCTACTCGCCCGTTCGATAAATCCAAACACGTAATATAGGTTTCGTGCAACAACTATTATGTTGTCTTTCTAGTTGCCTTAGGATCAGTTTCATGACAAAGATTACATAGCCCAACTCGTATGGTAGTACGTCGTGCGATATAAGAGGAAATACGGCGAGACTTACCAACTTATCATTTGTCCTTCCTTGTCCAAGACAAACAAGTTAATTTAAGCACGATCATATAAAACATTCAGGGCAATGGCATGTGCAACACTGCGTCATGATCGTTTAGGCGTTTCAAATATTCTCGATTGCGATGCAATGACTCTCACGCGGATAGCCGCTAAGCGAGGATGACTTATCTATATGACATGTGTCGTTGGCATAGCCATAAAGGACCCAGTCCAAGGCAAGAATGGAATGCAATGAAAGCACAAGAGGCGCTACAAACTATCTCGCGTACACACGAATGGACCACACACGAAGTTCCATCTGGATCGGATCGGCCCCCGTGCCCCGGTGACCATCCATGGAACTATACCTCGTTTCCGAGTTGTCCGCGACATGCAATTATTGGTCTTCCAATTTTACGAGATACACGAGAACACGAGTACACGAGATGCTTGAATCATGATTCTTGCTCTGAAGAGAATTGCTCCACGAGCTGTATTTCTTGAATTGCTTGACATGATTCTAGTTCAATGAACGACTTGCCTTGATGCATTCCCCTGGTGCGGGGATTGCCTTGGTGACCTAACGGTCCCGGATACTTCAGGTTCATTCTTGCACGGAACGACTATTAGATAGTCTTCCGAGGAGAGCTAGATGAATGCATGACATGCACAGTGTTACACAATTGAGGCATAGTTTATGCGACAAGCATCGAACGAGGCAATATACAAGCAGGCAAGTATGCATTTGTATAACATAACCATTCACATTAGCTCGGGCCCGAAGGTAAGCCGAGGAGTGAAACCGTAAGGGGACTTACCGAGCGACATAATCTATGGTAGCATGCGAGGGTCTTAATATAAGCAATATTTTATTTCCATGTTCTAGCACAAGCAATACAAGTTGGGATTATTCTTTTAGCTAGGTGCGTTGTATTCTTATTAGCATGCAGGGGTGATTCACCTAGCCACTAGCATGTATCGTTCCATATTTAAAATGTGCTGGCTAAGCAAAGACAAGTTCACCGTAGCCACCCACCTTAGCGATGATTCGCCTCGGTCGAGCAATACTCCGAGCGAGCCTCTGAAAGCCTAAGCCGAACTCCTGTAGGGACAAGTCTGGATATCCTTTGCCTCAAACGGGTATTTTCGCCTGAGCAAAGTGGGTCGGGATATTGCACTTTTATCGTTTAAATCGGCAGTCCGCTTGAGCGGAACGGGGTGTTACATCATACCCAACTCAGAAAAAGTCTCGTCCTCGAGACTTACTGAGGGCAAGCCATACTAATGCATTTTGGAATCTATCCCGAGCGTAGTAATCGGTACCGCTAAATCCAACCGAACATAATCTCCTACTCGGTTCTTACGTTGTGTCGTGTGTATGTTGAGTCAGTCTCATTTGTGCCTTAACGCAGGACATATTGCTTAACGTGGAGTACGTTTCAATCAATTTGATTAACGATCTAAGGCTGAGGCAAACTTACACAAGTCGTTATACTTGTTCATTTGGATATTCACTTGCACTAGCATCGAGATCGGTATATCACGAGTCTGGATCGTGCGCATATTCGAAGTGCACCTCTAGCATGAGCACGCCAACCAACTTAGCGATAGCGAAGTCTTAGCACTCGAGTTTCACATTTTTCTTGAGTCATGGATCGTGCACATGTTCAAGGCGTCCCTCAAATATATGCATTCAACCAAACTTAGAGATAGTGAAATCGGACAAGCTATCTCAAGGGTTTGCACAGGTCAACACAAAGGCCTTATCATTTCAATTACATACAAGCAATCGTATCATTCAAATGCGCTTTTTGAAAGTATTTAAACTCATTGTTGGAATATTCTGTTTGGGATATTGAGAGAGAGCGTGCACATAACCCACGAACGAGCTTTCGAAACTGATATAATCAAAACGAAGTCCAAAGACATATAAGCCAAACTCTGATACCATATATATATATATATATATATATATATATATATATATATATATATATATATATATATATATATATATATATATATATATATATATCGTGCTAATATTTGTTTTGTTGTCCTAAGATATTTCCAACAAAATATTGACTGATTCCTTCATCTCATCATCTTTGTAATCATCTTTGTTGACTAATACATGATAACTCGCTCTGTTTCACTCCCTTACGTCTCTTGCTCCCAACCATTAATAATTCCTTGTACTTACAAGAAACGAACCCAGTCTCATGACCAAAACAGAAACAAAGCAAAGCAAATAGCCATGCCTGCCTGCACCCCCCACTCATCATCATCATCTTCTTCTTCTTCTCTCCACCACAAGAAGAAGGAGCTCTCCTCTCTGTTGGCCGCGGCCACTCCCTTCCTCCGCGGAGAGGTCGAAGCCGTGGACCCCTCCCTGCCCACCCTCCTCTCGACCCTCCGCTCCGTCGGGGCGGGGGAGTGCTGGCACAAGCACGGCACCTTCCTCGCCCACCTCTCCGACGTGTACCGCATACTGAAGCTCTGGTCCGCCCCCAACGACGTCGCCCTCTGCGGCCTCTACCACTCCGCCTACTCCAACTCCTACGTCAACCTCGCCATCTTCGACCCCTCCACCTCCCGCGACCGCGTCAAGTCCCTCCTCGGCCCCTCCGCCGAGCGCCTGGTCCACCTCTTCTGCGTCGTCAACCGCCAAACCCTAATCCACGACGACCTCCTCTTCCACTACTCCGACGCCGAGCTCCGAGGCCACCTCGCTCTCTCCGAGTCCTCTCTCGCCAACGCCACTAGTAACGGCGCGTTCGACGCGTCGGAGGCGTGGAGGGAGAAGGCACGGTCCCTCGTGCCCGCCGAGGGGGTCACGGTCAGGCACATCAGGACCGGGGAGGACGTGGTCGTGTCGAGGAGGGTCGTGGCCGCGTTCCTTCTCACGACGATGGCCGACTTCAGCGACCAGCTCTTCGGCTTCCAGGACGACCTGTTCGACAACGACGACGGGAAGCTGGAGTTCGCCGGGAACAGCCCCGCGACCGCGCTGTGGCCCGGGAGCGGGAAGCCCGGCCTGTGGCTGAACTCGATATCGAGGATGGGGGCAGTCTACACTCTGATACTGAGAGAGGAGGAATTGTATTTAGCGGAGAGGAATAAGGGATCAGAAGTAGTAATTTGTACTGAGAGAGACGAGGAGTTGCCGATGGCGATCCCGCCGGTGTTCCAGGGCTGCACGAAGATTGTGGACGCGGGGGAGCAGGTGGCGGCTAGGGACCTGTACTGGGAGGCGGTGTGCGGAGAGGTGGGGAAGAGGGAGGGTCTGGAGAAGGTGGAGGGGTTGCTGAGGGAGAGCATTGCGAGGAACCCTTACGTAGGGGAGCCCTTCGTGGTCCTGGGGCAGGTGTATCTGGGGATGGGGAGGTACGAGGAGGCCGAGAGGGAGGCCGAGGAAGGGGTGAGGCTGCTGCTGGAGTGGGGGAGCGCCTGGGACAAGAGGGTGTCGTGGGAGGGGTGGTTGGCGTGGGGGAGGGTGCTGCTGATGAAGGCCAGGGAGAAGGACTGGCCACAGACTTCATGGGGGATCCTCAATCTAGGACTTGTCAGCTGAAGTGTGATCAGAATGTACTAAACTACTTTGGTAATGGTAATGCTTATCGATTTCCTATGATTTTAATAAATATTCCAGAGATGTAATTACTGTCCACTAGTAGGACTGGCTTCTGGCCGAGATTGGATCTCGACAGCAACCACTACAATCAGGGATGTACCATATTTTGGACAAGGTATATATTCCGGAGAAGGCAAGAGGAAATTCGGGATGAAGATTATCTTCTTCTTTCTTCTCCTTCTCCTTCTCCTTCTCCTTCTCCTTCCTTTTTCTTATGTTGATGATCCAGAAAAACTTGTATATGGACTTGTTTTTGTTGATTATCATCAATGAAATATGAAATCCCACCTTATTAGTCTCTGAGTAAATGAACAATATGTGGTATTGGAGTTTGTTTTGTAATCTTGTATGATGGCATTCGGTAATGCCCTGTTTGGGATTATCATCTATTTGTATTCAGAATTGCAGAAGCAGTGCTTGCGTTGATAATTCCAGATACAGATACGTATCAGATTGTCATGACCCGTACCCGAAAATTCGGGCACGAGTACGTGGGTACGTCCAGCCTACGCCGCAGAGTCGGCGGTAGTACGCTGTCTAGGTCATATCCACAGTTGAAACATCTAGCTCATTCACAAATAAAAAAATGGACAAAGATAATAACAGAAAAAGAATGCTGAGATTTCAAATGAAATAAATGTGACAACAGCTCAAATGTTTAATACAGAATCCAGAAATGGAATCGGGGACAAACCCGACTACTAAGATAAAGAACATAAATAAATAGCTACTGCTAACTACTCTGCAGAAGTAGTCTCCTGGGTGGGAACTGGCTCCTCATATGTGTCATCTGTTCCCTCATAGGGGCCATAATAGGTAGGGGCAAAGTCCTCATCATCGCCTAAATCAACGGATCCAGTCAGGAAAGGAGCAAAGTACACAATGCACAACAAGATTAAACTAAATATTTATGACAATTAGACTGAGTATCATATTGAGAATATGCATAAAAGAAACAACAATAACTAAGAGTTAATGCTATAAACAGGGATATGAGAAAACAGGAATAAATAAGACAGGAAATGAAACTACAACAGTCAGCAAGAAGTATAACAAGACCAGAAGCTATCCGTATGAACTTGTGTTTGTTTTAGAATACATAGTTGGCATGTAGGGGTTTATAAGGCTAATCCGGCCGTCATAAACGGCTATTAAACAGGAATAATCGAGATCCGGCTGAGGGTACAGTCGCGTACCAACAGCTATTAAACACGGCAGGAGGAAGGGTAAACTACATGCCTTCTAGTATTCTCCCACCCGACATGAAAAACAAGACATGAACTCCAGTATTCAAGACATAAAATCCAGTATTCTAACACTACGTGTAATCATCAAGGGTACTAGTAGAGCAGGGAATTAATTATCACAATATAAAGATTAAACTTGAAGTGCAGGTACTTGCCTGTTGTTTGGATCCAAATATAGTTTGTATCTCGGGAAAATTTTCCAGAAATGAGTCCAAATGCTGAAATAAATATTACCATCATGCTCAGAAGATGTCAAATAGCTAGAAACGCCTGTCCTTGGGTCCAATTTGGAGACAAGGACAAAACGACAGTTTCGGGTCAAAACGGGGTCCGCATGTGGGCCCGCTTTGCACCGAAAAATGTGTCCGGGTCAACGGTCTTCAAATTCACCAAATTTAGTGTCAACAGGTCAGGAACGATGATACGAACCCAACGGAACTTCCAAAATTGGATTCCGATGAGCCGATCACAAAATCGTCCGTCGAGCGGGGCCTATGGAGCCCACGACACGCGATTTCGTCAACGTTCTCAGAATCGAACCAAACTTGACCCACAGGACCAGCGTATTGCTACGAGTCCGATGGCACAAGTTTCGTCTCGATCCGACGTGTGTACAAGAAGTTAGGGCAAATTGCAGAAAAGTCAGATACGGGGCGATGTCCGCGGATACGCGTTGATACCGGTGTGCACACACACCCGAATCAGCTTCCGCGAAAACTCACACGTCCGTATCGACGGCGCGCACGTATCTGTGAAGACCGCACGCGACCAAGTCCTCCCGTTTGGCGGGGCGTACTCAGTTCCGGGGTGAAACAGGGTCTGGTTTTTCCTGTTTTTGGATCGCGGTGTGCGATCACCACAGGACGCGATGTCCCAAGCGGTTTGTCCGGGCACCGAGAGGGTCATACAGGCTTCGCAACGTAATTTACGGAATTAAAAACGGGACAGCGAGGAGAAAGATACGAGTACCTGAACAGGGCTCGAGAAACCGGAAAATTCCGTGTCCGTGTCGTGTCCGACACGATACGAAGGAATTTGGGGATTTAGGGTTAGGGTTTCGTTCTGGACGGCGGGGGCCGGCCGGAGATGCGTCGGAGAGGGCTGGGGAGGTGCGCCGAGGTGAGGCAGAGCTGCTGGCGGGGTCGAGGGCGGCGCCGGAATGGAGGCGCGGCCGGAGGCGGCTGCTCGCGTGGGAGGAGGAGAGAGGAGGGGGCTGTGGAGGAGGAAGACGACGCCGACGGAGTTCTGCAGCGGCGGCGAGGCGCTGGAGGAGGGCGGCGGAGGCTGCGAGGCTCAGGAGAGAGGCTGAGGGAGGAGGACGGCGGGTTGCCGGAGCTAGGGAAGCCGGCGGAGGGTTAGGGTTAGGGTAAAAACGTGGGAGGAGGAAGAAGAAGAGGGGGGGAGTTTTATAGGGGGTGCCGGGGACGAGGCTGACCGTAGAAGGCTGAGGAGTGCGGGGGGACGTGGCCGGGAATCGCGGCGCTGCGCGGGGTGGCCGGCATGGGACGCGGGCGCCCGGAGGAATCGGGCATCGTGGGGAGAGGGGTTGGGGGACCGGGTCGGAGGCGGCGGGTCGGGTTCGGGCAGACCCGACCCGACCCGGTAAGGGAACGGGCTGGGTAGTACTGGGCTGGGCCGGATCCGGCCCAATGGGCCGGATAAAATAAAAATAAAAATAATAATAATAATAATAATAATAATAATAATAATAATAATAATAAAACAGTTTAATTAAATAATTAATTAATTAAATAGTTTATAGGCATTTAAAAACAGGTCTGAGGCCCAAAAAAATCCAGAAAAATTATCCTAAGTCCAGTTTTCTGTTTTACACCCAAAAATATTATTTTCTTAATATTTTAATGTCATTTATTATCTATTAAAAATCATTTAATATTAAAAACCCTGATTTTAATTACAAAATTTTCCAGAAAATTCCAGAAAATTGTGAAAAAAAAAATCCAAGTTTAATATTTTTGAAAAAATCAGGTGTTTACAATCTACCCAACTTATAAAATTTCGTCCTCGAAATTAAAATATGGTAGGGTTCTCTCTGTCCATCCCCACTTGATTACAGTCTAACGGGTTTCTCTCAGGTGAACATTGCGGTCGCTACCCAACTTAGAATTTACCCATCTATCCTCTAAGGCTATACAACCAGTAAAGCTATGTCCCAACTTAATTAATCATGGTATTGAATCCTTAAGTCTTTAACACAAATACACCACCTATGGTATTCCCTTAGTCATAGAGGGTCATCACCAGTCTGAGGGGTATATCTAGTATTATTTACAAATCAAACTTATACCAAGCACAGGATTTTGTCATTCCGAAATAAGGGAAGACGAGGATCAAAAGTAAAGAGTTTAAGGGCGAGGTGGTAGAACAGAGGTATAGGGATCAAGGCGTTTAAAGAATTCTAATGGAAATTGTCAGGCGGTTATGGATTGAAATTCTATTCTGGTAATCATTTATTCGCATGCTCGTATTAGTACAGTTATGTAACTGATACGATATGCTCGGACATATTTAGGGGGCGAGTATACTGGTCAACTATATATCTCAATCCACGTAAAGTAGTCGTGCGAAGTGCGAATCAAAATGCACTAAGGTTGATCAGACCGTAATACACTGATTCTGAATAGACACTTGTATTAGTGGGGTTGATCAGGCCTCAATAATACATGTGTCATGAACAAGTCCGATAAAGAGTAAGCTTGCAAAACTAGGCTATAAAATAGCAGCATAAGTCAAGTTCATCAATTTTAAGTGCGCTAGATGATGATGAAAAGGAGGTACAAATTATTTAAGTACACAAAACAACCTACAATAAGCACAATAACAAAAGACTCTATGATCTCTATAGTTATCAAAATAAAGCATACCAGGTTATTAGCAAGTTCAAAATTTCTAGGTTGGGGCTGAGGTCACGAACCAATAGGCACAAACTAAACAGTACTAGAAAAGGTATCTACGAATCACTTACGCGCATTAGCTGCTCCAAGAGTCTGCGCGTTCTCCACGGTTATTGCGTAAGCTTGTCCGTGTCCTTGAGGTGGTGCCCTCTGCTGCGCTGCTGGGGGCCTGGCCTGAACTGGAACTCTTTGTTCAGCTGTGCGTCCTTGAGCAGCAGGGCAGTCCCTCATCTGATGTGCTGCCGATCCACAATATAGACAGGCACCTAACCTCTTCCTACAAACTTGCCAAGCGTGACCTGGTTTATGACAAAAGTTACAAGTGAGAGCTTGTTGGTTCTGTCCTTGAGCTTGGTATTGGGGTGCTGTGGCTTGAGGGAGAGGACGCTGGTTTTGTTGCGGGGCCTTCTACTGTTGTTGTTGTTGGAATGGGCGTTTGTGGGGTCCCATACTTCCAGTATCTCTTTCCCGCTTTAATCTATGTCCCATGTCTCTTTCAACACCTTGTGCCACGTTCAAGATTTCCTCGTATGTACGAGCTCGGCTAGTGGTGATAGCAAGGCAAATTTCAGGAGACAACCCCTTCTTGAATCTACGGGCTCTATCCTCAGGGGTACGAACCATGTACTCTGCAAAGTGGCTCAATCTGCTAAATTCAGCAGTGTACTCATCAACAGATAGGTTACCTTGTTCCAGTCTCTCGAATTGGCTTTCGAGAGCTTCCCGAGCCACTTCGGGATAGAATTTCTCCTTGAATAGCCTCTTGAAGTCCTCCCAGTGAGGTCAGGAGCAGATAGTTGAGGTTCGTCTTTAAACCAGGTCCGAGCTATGTCAAACAGTTGCAGGCTTGCAGATTCCACTTTGAGATCATCAAGGACCCGAGCAGTCTTCAGGAGTCGCTCCACGTTCTCTATCCACTCATCGGCATAGAGAATACCTTCAGTTCCATAGAATTCCAGGGGTTTAAGGTTCTTGAAGTCCTTGGCACTTCCTGGCCTCTTGTGCGGTGACTCCTGGGACCGAAGAGCGTCCAAAAGGCTAGTTCGTAGGAGTGCAGTCTGTTCTTTCTGGGATTCTACTAGTCCCTGGAACACTCCAAGTAGCTGTGCCCCATCTAGCGTAACTGCTGGAGTAGATGGAGGCGGCGGGAGTGCAAGAGTTTCAGGCACAGTCTGCTCAGCTGGTTCTGATGTGCCTCCTACTGTGTTCCTCGTCTGAACCATTCTAGGAGATGAAGGGATAGGAAGATTAGAATAGATTACTTGGAAATCAAGGACGATAGGAAAATTGGTTAGGAATGATATCAAGGTTTGAAATAAAAGATCATATTCTGTGAATGAGCTTTAGCCTAAAATCCTCAATCTTGTTGCAGGCCTGTTCGGTCCCTAAGTTGGAACCGAACAATTTAGTCGTTTGACCTGCATGGGCCACCATAAAAACGTGTCACGACCCGCACCCGGAAATTCGGACACGAGTACGTGGGTACGTCCAGCCTACGCCGCAGAGTCGGCGGTAGTACGCTGTCTAGGTCATATCTACAGTTGAAACATCTAGCTCATTCACAAATAAAAAAATAGACAAAGATAATAACAGGAAAAGAATGCTGAGATTTTAAATGAAATAAATGTGACAACAGCTCAAATATTTAATACAGAATCCAGAAATGGAATCGGGGATAAACCCGACTACTAAGATAAAGAGCATAAATAAATAGCTACTGCTAACTACTCTGCAGAAGTAGTCTCCTGGGTGGGAACTGGCTCCTCATATGTGTCATCTGTTCCCTCATAGGGGCCATGATAGGTAGGGGCAAAGTCCTCATCATCGCCTAAATTAACGGATCCAGTCAGGAAATGAGCAAAGTACACAATGCACAACAAGATTAAATTAAATATTTATGACAATTAGACTGAGTATCATATTGAGAATATGCATAAAAGAAACAACAATAACTAAGAGTTAATGCTATAAACAGGGATATGAGAAAACAGGAATAAATAAGACAGGAAATAAAACTACAACAGTCAGCAAGAACTATAACAAGACCAGAAGCTATCCGTGTGAACTTGTGTTTGTTTTAGAATACATAGTTGGCATGTAGGGGTTTATAAGGCTAATCCGGCCGTCATAAACGGCTATTAAACAGGAATAATTGAGATCCGGCTGAGGGTACAGTCGCGTACCAACAGCTATTAAACACGGCAGGGGGAAGGGTAAACTACATGCCTTCTAGTATTCTCCCACCCGACATGAAAAACAAGACATGAACTCCAGTATTCAAGACATAAAATCCAGTATTCTAACACTACGTGTAATCATCAAGGGTACTAGTAGAGCAGGGAATTAATTATCATAATATAAAGATTAAACTTGAAGTGCAGGTACTTGCCTGTTGTTTGGATCCAAATATAGTTTGTATCTCGGAGAAATTTTTCAGAAATGAGTCCAAATGCTGAAATAAATATTACCATCATGCTCAGAAGATGTCAAATAGCTAGAAACGCCTGTCCTTTGGTCCAATTTGAAGACAAGGGCAAAATGGCAGTTTCTGGTCAAAACGGGGTCCGCATGTGGGCCCGCTTTGTACCGAAAAATATGTCCGGGTCAACGGTCTTCAAATTCATCAAATTTGGTGTCAACAGGTCAGGAATAATGATACGAACCCAACGGAACTTCTAGAATTGGATTCCGATGAGCCGATCACAAAATTGCCCGTCGAGCGGGGCCTGTGGGGCCCACGACACGCGATTTCGTCAACGTTCTCAGAATCGAACCAAACTTGACCCACAGGACCAGCGTATTGCTACGAGTCCGATGGCGTAAGTTTCGTCTCGATCCGATGTGTGTACAAGAAGTTAGGGCAAATTGCAGAAAAGTCAGATACGGGGCGATGTCCGCGGATACGCGTTGATACCGGTGTGCACACACACCCGAATCAGCTTCCGCAAAAACTCACACGTCCGTATCGACGGCGCGCACGTATCTGTGAAGACCGCACGCGACCAAGTTATCTCGTTTGGCGGGGCGTACTCAGTTCCGGGGTGAAACAGGGTCTGGTTTTTCCTGTTTTTGGATCGTGGTGTGCGATCACCACAGGACGCGATGCCCCGAGCGGTTTGTCCGGACACCGAGAGGGTCATACAGGCTTCGCAACGTAATTTACGAAATTGAAAATGTGGCAGCGAGAAGAAAGATACCAGTACCTGAACAGGGCTCGAGAAACCAAAAAATTCCGTGTCCGTGTCGTGTCCGACACGATACGAAGGAATTTGGGGATTTAGGGTTAGGGTTTCGTTCTGGACGGCGGGGGCCAGCCGGAGACGCGCCGGAGAGGGCCGGGGAGGCGCGCCGAGGTGAGGCGGAGCTGCTGGCGGGGTCGAGGGCAGCGCCGGAATGGAGGGGCGGCCGGAGGCGGCTGCTCGCGTGGGAGGAGGAGAGAGGAGGGGGCTGTGGAGGAGGAAGACGACGCCGACGGAGTTCTGCGGCGGCGGCGAGGCGCTGGAGGAGGCCGGCGGAGGCTGCGAGGCTCAGGCGGGAGGCTGAGGGAGGAGGACGGCGGGTTGCCGGAGCTAGGGAAGCCGGCGGAGGGTTAGGGTTAGGGTAAAAACGTGGGAGGAGGAAGAAGAAGAGGGGGGGAGTTTTATAGGGGGGTGCCGGGGGCGAGGCTGAACGGAGAAGGCGGATGTAAACTCCCTCACCCAAAATAGGTATTTTGTGTATATTTTATATTATTATATTTATTATATATGTTAAATTTATTTAGAATATGCTCTTAGTTAATTAGAAAATAAATTTCTTAATATATTTACTTATATAAATATTCATTTAGAATTATTTTAGGTTATTTTAGATTTTTGGAGATTTTTCTAGAATTTTTGGTAATTAAAACTTAGAAAACATAAATTTCTAGGACTTCTATGATTTACTATACGACCATACTTGCATGTCGTTCCTACCAAATATTTATTTTAGTTTAAAATATTTAATTATATTTTTTTGTAATTTATTTAGAATTTTAAGAAATTTATTTAGATTTTAAAATTATTTAGGATTTATTTGGATATATATAGTCTTAATATTAGATAGATACTAATTTAGTGTTAATTGATATTAATAAGATTTTATAAATTATTTGTTTTATCTTTAATTATATTTAAGATTATAAATTATTGAGATAAATTCAAACTCTATTTTAAATTAATTCAAATCCTGAATCTACTAGGAAATCAACTTCATGCATATCCTATCCTTATTTAAATTCATCATAATCCTATCCAAATTAACCAATCCTATTCGTATTTAATTAAGTAGTGTCCACCATTATAAATACCTCATCCTTAATATTTTTCTTTCCCAAATTCCTCTTTTTTTCGTCCAAAAAATAGTCAAAATTCGTCATAAATTCAAGGTTAGATTTCTGATAATATAAATTGTTTTTTTTAATTATTAGTATTAAATTCTGGAAAATTCGTAGAGCACAGCATGTCCGAAAATAGACGTGTTTCGATATTTTCGCGATTCCGGGAGAACCAGGAATCAGAATCATGAACCGTTTAAAGTTTCGGAAAGATAATGTCGAGATCATCGACATATATTTTTCCCAAAATTTATTTCGAAGTATTTACATACTGTTAATTCTGTATAACTTCTAGGTTAGAATTTAACCATCGGTGCACAATACAAAATTTGTATGTGCCATAATTCCCAAACGAATTTGAATTCAGACGAGCCGTAAATTCCAATATATTTTTGATGCTGAAATCTACAGGAAATCATGCATGAAAGTTGAGTTTGTATCGGTTGATTTTTTGGTCAACAGATCGCCTCGATTTGCGTGCCATGAGTCTCAAGTTGATAAAATTCAGTTTCTTTGGACAAAATTTAGGAATTAACATAAAAATCAGAATAATAAGATTAAAATAGAATTTTAGAGTAATTATTCCATAATTAAATAAATTAAAATAAATTAATGGTTATATTATTATATAGTTATATGAATATATATGTAAGTAAATGCTAATTGATAATTATGACTAAATATTCAGACTGTATGACCCTAGGACATCGTGGACTATCCCATACTTACCTTGACCATGTTGACCCAAAGAACTTGTGAATTTGTTTGCCTTGCGTACACTAACGTACTGGCATAGACACCTGTCAGTTGACTGACTGATTTCGTACAGTACTTGAAGATGCGACACCCGCGTAATTTAATGCATAATTGACCGTGTTAGATGACTAGTGTTACCCCTAGTATACCCCCTGATTCCAGTATAAATGTGGTTGAGTATGTGCTAGTGTAATGACTAATGATTCTATTATATTATATTTATGTGTACATAGGATATTGGATTGTTCTGCGCGATTTCTGGAGCAGGTTATTGGTACATTGCAGCTTCCTTGCCAGGCAAGTATACCTTGTCATTGTACTGTTATTTATATTCCATATGTTGCATGCATCTTTATTTTCTGTCTTTAGTTCATATATTTTAACTGTTATATAAAATGCGCGCGACGGTGTCGTCGTGAAATGTTTTTATTTATGTATTTGCATTGACCTGTTTATGAGACTACCCCATTATTATGTAGCATCATTAGGTTCATTGGCCGTGACACAGTTGTTACACGAGTTGTGAGTCTCATGTAGATCACGGACTTGCGTGCAGGTTGGCCTCCTGTACATGTGGGCCGTATGTTAGGAATAACTGCTGTTATAAACTTTGCATGCTAGTAGACTGGACAGTTATTAGAGGTATTATCGTGTCATGGATGTGACATGCTTAGAGCATGGGGTGGGGAGAACAACAAGTAAGACGTGTGGGCTCCGTTGCACTTTCCTTGTGTAACCCGTACGCTCCGCCGGAGATGCGCGATCATGATGACCACTATATATTATATTATTATCAGGCGGGCCTCCGGTGTTCGAAAGATGTCGTGCCTTTGTAGGCCCCTGGATCTCCAAGAGAACTATGCCAATCCCATTTTAGCCAGATAGCCCACGCGTTAGAAAAGTTGTTCTTAACTGCATTCACTTTAGACGGTTAGGCGACCCCTTTGGATATTTATTTCAGTACTTTATTGGCATGTATTTAAGTATCTTGTTATGTCCCTCTAAGGACCTGGTCCGCTGCCAGGTGTATCTTTTCTTGAGTATTTGCAGGAGCGTAAATTTGGATGGTTACATGTGATCCGAGGATGTCTTCTCTTCGAGCTGTGATGGATAGCTGGTATTCTTATATTGTGTTGTGGTGTTGTACTCATATTGTATTTGCTCTTATATTCGAGTTGGTAGTGGATTTGTTTCCATCCAACTATCATCCTTAGATACTTCTTATTGAGATCTAGTTTCATAGATACTGGTTATTTATTTCTATATGATTTTGGTGGATGAGATTTAGATTTTTACCCTGTGACTTGTGACATATGTTTATACCACTTGTGGATTTTGTATTCATATTACAGCGTACGTATGGATTTGGTTTTCATATATTGGAGTTGCCATATCCATGCGGCTGGCATGCTTACGTGTTCCTAGTCCTACGTATTTGGGATTGGGGCGTGACATATTTTTGTGGTGGCCCATGCAGGTCGAGAGCATATTGTCTCGGTTACGTTACTATACCGAACAAGCCTGCACATAGGACTAGAGTATAGGATCTCATCCACAATTGACTATAATTCACCTTCCTCCTCTATGATCTATTCGAACAATTATATCCTGCTTGATTCCTGTACTTCCCTAATAAGTTCCTTGAGTATATATGGCCTTCTGCTAGAATATAGGAACCCCTGTTATTAGGATGATAATTAGAGTAGCACACCTATTAAGAATACAACGAGAATATAAACACACCACTAAGTTTAGAATATCTAGTGAACCCTAGAATTCCTTATCTTTAGAATTGATTTACCATTACCCCCTGATGTATTATGAAGACTTGAGAGTAGTATAGACACTACTAGAGTTAGTTAAAAGTTTTACCATAATGTTTGACCCTAGTATTGAGGAACCAATGGAGAACCAATATTGAACATTAGGACTGAACCTAACCCTCATAATTGGATAGTATTAGAGAACTATAAAACTTATGTCATTGTCTTGTTACTAGTAGACAACACCCTAGAAAGCCTAGAGGAATGTAATCAACCCTTTCCCTTGATCATACCCCGAACATGGCAACTAGCATGCCACCCCCTTAGAGAACCATGATGCTATCTAGAGCCCTCTATTTTTGATTTCATAACTTGTCCCCCTGCAACCTTAGCATTCGCTAATTATGTGACGACTAAATTATGATTCTTCTTTCTTCATCATTTAACTCGTGCCACATAACTCGTATGATTGAAGGCCAAGTAATCTTATTCTATGTTAGGACATGTAGTTTGCTAGGGTATAGCTTGGTAATTTGAACTTTAAATTTTGTGCGTGATAGTTGGAATTTGATAGTTTGCGTAGTTCCCTTAGATTGTGACTTAATGATTACCCCTTAGCTTTAAATCACGAAATTTGTACCCATAGCTCGATACGAGTTAAATCCATTTCCCCTTAACGGCTAGTAACTCTTCTATCCCTACGATTGACACATGTTCTATGAGCACTTGACCCTTACCTATATAATGCAATAGGAGACCCTAATAAGAGTTTCTGTTCTATGTACATGTGCAAGGTTATTTTTGTAGGTATCCTTAAGGCAATACAATAGTAGTTAAATTAATTTAAGTTGGATAGTATACCTCACCACCTAGTATCACGTAGTCCCTGTGATCCATTGATGAAGTGTAACTGAATGACATTAATTGTATGTTAGCAAAGACGACAGTATTTATTCAGACGATAGGATTTAGAGGTCCATGTCCCTATTGGTCGACTAGCGACTTAGACAAGGAATTAGTATGACAACTGTAGAGATTGTGTAGTCTTTCATTATTATTGCTTATTTTGCTTTTGTTTTTGTGAATTTGAATTGTTATGAACCTTCTTTCATCATAATCTAGCGTATTCATATTTGTTGTACTACCTTGACTTATGCTGCTATTATAGCCTAGTTTTTGCAAGCTTATTCTTTATCGAGCTTGTTCATGACATACGTATTATTGGGGGGCCACAATAATACATTTCAGAATCAGTGTATTAGGGTCTAGCTAACCTTAGTGCGCTTGGTTTGCCTTTCGCATAACTACTTTACGTGGATTGGGATATGTAGTGATTAGTAGACGAATATACTTACCCTCTAGATACGACAAAGCATATCATATCAAGTACATAACTGCACCGATGTGAGCATGCGAATAGGAAATTACCAAATTAAGATTTCAATCCACAACTGTCTTGACAATTCCCATTTGAATTCTTTAAACGCTTTGATTCCCATACTTCCATTCTATTACCCCTCCTTGAACTCTTTTCCGTTGCTTTCTGTCTTCCCTTGTTTCGGAAAGACGAAATCTCGTGCTTGGATATAAGTGATACACGGATAGTACAAGATATACCCCATAGACCAATCACATTATTTGGTGACTATCTTTCATAATTGATTAAGGGCATATCACATATGATATAGTTGGTGTTAAAGTTTTGAGGATTGAATGACATGAGAAAATAAATTGAGGAATATTTTTCTTAAGTGTAAGAGCCTTATGTGATAGATGGATAAATTCTAAGTTGGATAGAAATTGCAGTATTAAACTTGAGGAGAATTCTTTTAGATTGTGATCAAGTAGGATTAGATTGAGAGATTAAGTCCTTTTAAATGTGAAAAATTTTAAAAGAGGGATTAAGATAATGAGGATTTAATAAATTTTAAAAATCTTGATATTGAGGACCCAATATTTATACTTTGAGCACATGATTTAAATTTTGAATATTGAAGGATGAATCATCGATTTAAATTTTGAGGATAAATATAGAATTTTAGACTTGAACAATTGGTTAATTAGATTTAAATTTTACAATTTGATGATTTGAATTAAAAGTTCAATTTTGATTGTTGGGTCACCTATTTGAAATATTGAGGATATAAATTGAGTTTAAATATTTGAATAGTACAAAATTCTTAAGTTAAGAATAGGAATAAGATTTGATTAGAATTGTTTATTGTTCAAAGTCTAGAGGAGATTATGATAGTTGGAAATTATGATATAAATTTTGATGTGAGATGTCATATAAACTTGAGTCAGATTTGGATGTTGATTATTTAAAAATCGAGAAGAGATTACGACATGTTAAATTTTGATTTAAACAGTGGTTATATTAATTTTGAAGTGATCGGGATAGATTCGAATAGATTTTGTTATTTAAATTTTTGGAAGAGATTGCGATTGACATACCTTATGTACGAATGTGAAGGATTTAACAAATTATGTCTTATTTTAATTTCGAGGACGAAATTATTTTAAGTTGGGTAGATTGTAAACTCTCTCACCCAAAATAGGTATTTTGTGTATAATTTATATTATTATATTTATTATATATGTTGAATTTATTTAGAATATGCTCTTAGTTAATTAGAAAATAAATTTCTTGATATATTTACTTATATAAATATTCATTTAGAATTATTTTAGGTTATTTTAGATTTTTGGAGATTTTTTTAGAATTTTTGGTAATTAAAACTTAGAAAACATAAATTTCTAGGACTTCTATGATTTACTATATGACCATACTTGCATGTCGTTCCTACCAAATATTTATTTTAGTTTAAAATATTTAATTATATTTTTTTGTAATTTATTTAGAATTTTAAGAAATTTATTTAGATTTTAAAATTATTTAGGATTTATTTGGATATATATAGTCTTAATATTAGATAGATACTAATTTAGTGTTAATAGATATTAATAAGATTTTATAAATTATTTGTATTATCTTTAATTATATTTAAGATTATAAATTATTGAGATAAATTCAAACTCTATTTTAAATTAATTCAAATCCTGAATCTACTAGGAAATCAACTTCATGCATATCCTATCCTTATTTAAATTCATCATAATCCTATCCAAATTAACCAATCCTATTCGTATTTAATTAAGTAGTGTCCACCATTATAAATACCTCATCCTTCATATTTTTCTTTCCCAAATTTCTCTCTTTTTCGTCCAAAAAATAGTCAAAATTCGTCATAAATTCAAGGTTAGATTTCTGATAATATAAATTGTTTTTTTAAATTATTAGTATTAAATTCTGGAAAATTCGTAGAGCACAGCATGTCCGAAAATAGACGTGTTTCGATGTTTTCGCGATTCCGGGAGAACCAGGAATCAGAATCATGAACCGTTTAAAGTTTCGGAAAGATAATGTCGAGATCATCGACATATATTTTTCCCAGAATTTATTTTGAAGAATTTATATACTGTTAATTCTGTAGAACTTTTAGGTTAGAATTTAACCATCAGTGCACAATACAAAATTTGTATGTGCCATAATTCCCAAACCAATTTGAATTCAGACGAGCCATAAATTTCAGTATATTTTTGATGCTAAAATTTACAGGAAATCATGCATGAAAGTCGAGTTTGTATCGGTTGATTTTTTGGTCAACAGATCGCCTCGATTTGCGTGCCATGAGTCTCGAGTTGATAAAATTCAGTTTCTTTGGACAAAATTTAGGAATTAACATAAAAATCAGAATAATAAGATTAAAATAGAATTTTAGAGTAATTATTCCAGAATTAAATAAATTAAAATAAATTAATGGTTATATTATTATATAGTTATATGAATATATATGTAAGTAAATGCTAATTGATAATTATGACTAAATATTTAGACTGTATGACCCTAGGACATCGTGGACTATCCCATACTTACCTTGACCATGTTGACCCTAAGAACTTATGAATTTGTTTGCCTTGCGTACACTAACGTACTGGCATAGACACCTGTCAGTTGACTGACTGATTTCGTACAATACTTGAAGACGCGACACCCGCGTAATTTAATACGTAATTGACCGTGTTAGATGACTAGTGTTACCCCTAGTATACCCCCTGATTCCAGTATAAATGTGGTTTAGTATGTGCTAGTGTAATGACTAATGATTCTATTATATTATATTTATGTGTACATAGGATATTGGATTGTTCTGCGCGATTTCTGGAGCAGGTTATTGGTACATTGCAGCTTCCTTGCCAGGCAAGTATACCTTGCCATTGTACTATTATTTATATTCCATATGTTGCATGCATCTTTATTTTCTGTCTTTAGTTTATATATTTTAACTGTTATATAAAATGCGCGCGACGGTGTCGTCGTGAAATATTTTTATTTATGTATTTGCATTGACCTGTTTATGAGACTACCCCATTATTATGTAGCATCATTAGGTTCATTGGCCGTGACACAGTTGTTACACGAGTTGTGAGTCTTATGTAGATCACGGACTTGCGTGCAGGTTGACCTCCTGTACGTGTGGGCCGTGCGTTAGGAATAACTGCTGTTAGAAACTTTGCATGCTAGTAGACTGGGCAGTTATTAGAGGTATTATCGTGTCATGGATGTGACATGCTTAGAGCATGGGGTGGGGAGAACAACAAGTAAGACGTGTGGGCTCCGTTGCACTTTCCTTGTGTAACCCGTACGCTCCGCCGGAGATGCGCGGTCATGATGACCACTATATATTATATTATTATCAGGCGGGCCTCCGGTGTTCGAAAGACGCCGTGCCTTTGTAGGCCCCTGGATCTCCAAGAGAACTATGCCAATCCCATTTTAGCCAGATAGCCCACGCGTTGGGAAAGTTGTTCTTAACTGCATTCACTTTAGACGGTTAGGCGACCCCTTTGGATATTTATTTCAGTACTTTATTGACATGTGTTTAAGTATCTTGTTATGTCCCTCTGAGGACCTGGTCCGCTGCCAGGTGTATCTTTTCTTGAGTATTTGCAGGAGCACAGATTTGGATGGTTTCATGTGATCCGAGGATGTCTTCTCTTCGAGCTATGATGGATAGCTGGTATTCTAATATTGTGTTGTGGTGTTGTACTCATATTGTATTTGCTCTTATATTCGAGTTGGTAGTGGATTTGTTTTCATCCAACTATCATCCTTAGATACTTCTTATTGAGATCTAGTTTCATAGATACTGGTTATTTATTTCTATATGATTTTGGTGGATGAGATTTAGATTTTACCCTGTGACTTGTGACATATGTTTATGCCACTTGTGGATTTTGTATTCATATTACAGCGTACGTATGGATTTGGTTTCCATATATTGGAGTTGCCATATCCATGCGGTTGGCATGCTTACGTGTTCCTAGTCCTACGTATTTGGGATTGGGGCGTGACAGCGGAGGAGTGCGGGGGAACGTGGCCGGGAAGCGCGGCGCTGCGCGGGGTGGCCGGCGTGGGACGCGGGCGGCCGGAGGAATCGGGCATCGTGGGGAGAGGGGTTGGGGGACCAGGTCGGAGGCGGCGGGTCCGGTTCGGGCAGACCCGACCCGACCCGGTAAGGGAACGGGCTGGGTAGTACTGGGCTGGGCCGGATCAGGCCCAATGGGCCGGATAAAATAAAAATAAAAATAAAAATAATATTAATAATAATAATAATAATAATAAAACAGTTTAATTAAATAGTTTATAGGCATTTAAAAACAGGTCTGAGGCCCAAAAAAATCCAGAAAAATTACCCTAAGTCCAGTTTTCTGTTTTACACCCAAAATATTATTTTTTTAATATTTTAATGTCATTTATTATCTATTAAAAATCATTTAATATTAAAAACCCTGATTTTAATTACAAAAATTTCCAGAAATTTCCAGAAAATTGTGAAATAAAAATCCAAGTTTAATATTTTTGAAAAAATTAGGTGTTTACACAGAAATTTCTATGTAGATACGACACGGACATTCAGCTTTATAAAGCTGGTAGCATTTGTGATCATATTTTCTAGAAGATTCTTTTTTTTCCCTGGCTGTAGTTAATGAATTCTATGCAAAAGCAATTTAAAATGTTGTAGTTATATATGCTTCATGTATATAAGTTTATACTAGGTCAAAATTGAACTTTGATGAGTTTTTACTTATTTGTGACAAATGCAACAATCACTTTTGTACATTTCGACTACAGAAATTCAAAATAAAAAATTACAACAAAAAATTTACTGTATCGATAATAAATTTATATTAATTAAATATATCGATAGAAGTTTAAATTTTTTTTGAAATTACGATACATATCGCCAACTGAGTTGGCAAAAATATGAAATAATAGTTGGCAAAAATTTGGGTTTGCCAAATTTTCGCAAACTGAGTTGGCGAAAATATGCCAATGGTTTTTTTTGGATTTTTTTTGTGGTTTTTTTTTTGGTTTTTTTGGTTTTGTTTTTTAGGTTTTTTTTTTGTTTAGTTTTATTTAGGTTTAGTTCTATTTTAAAAAAGTTTTTGTAGCAATATTTTTTTAAAATAAATTAAAAAAATAAAATTTAACATTCAAAATAAAATATATTATCATTGATCCAAAAAAACAAAAAACAAAAATCTACCGTAAGAATATTACGTCTGCCGTTGAGCAGACTTCGAACGGCCATAACTATTTGTTTTGAAATCGTTTTTCGTCAAACAATAGGTCAATTTGTATGTTTTCGATAAGAGTAACATAATTCGGGTAGAGAGAATTTTCGTCCGAAGTAAGACGTACATGTTACAGGCAAAAATATAAATTTTAAAACTTTAAAATGTCATAACTTTTGACTGGGAGATCGAAACAAGGTTCAGTTTGTGCCAAAATGACCGTATGGAAAAGAACTTCGGGATAAACTGTTTCATTGTTTGACAGTGTTACGACCCGCACCCGAAAATCGGGCATGAGCCGTGGGTACGTCCAGCCTACGCCGCAGAATCGGCGGTAGAACGCTGTAAAGGTCCGTTCTAGGTCAACCAACTATCTAGATAACTCACAGAAAAATCCGGCATGACCCCTCCAAAAGGAGGGCAAAACCACGCAATATATATATGTGAATAAAATCCTCTCCAACAGGAGGGCAACCACGCAATATATATATGACAATAATCTCAATCACAAAATCTAGGGGAAGAAATAAGCACGATATGATATAAACAAAGAAAACCAGAACCAAGAGAGCAAGACAATCCAAAATAATACAGTCCAGGTCTAAAAGCTACAACATCACAGCATCAAAAGAATAAGTACAGTCATCCAAAATACAAACCACTGGAAATAACCCAGGAAACCCACCTAGCTAACTAGGGTGCTATCGGCGTCTCCTCGGCGCACTCCTCCTCGGGGTCACAACAGTCGTCGATACCAGGCCCGTAGAACGTAGGGCAATAGTCCTCAGGATCCTCTGGAAAAAATATGCCCAGTCAGGACTGGAGCGAAGTACATAACTCTGAAAGCAACTCCAAATGCATGGTAAGGTGTATATGACGAGCAATAGAAAAGTAATCAAGATGCACAGGAAATAAATATATGCTGGAGCACAATAAGTAGCTGCAATGTAAACTGGAGAACAATACAAGTAGTGGAAGAGTAACTGCAGGTGAGAAACATGAATACTAGCTAAGTGCCTTGAGCACAAGTTCGTTATATGATCGGCTTAGGTTGCACATGAAAGTCACTACGATAACTCCGTTATGCGTGAGTTGCATAACCGACATACACATGAATACTGTTTGGCTTTGATCATATAACCAACTCACTACTCCCCTCCCCCACTAATACCATTGGATCCAACCACAACACGCTACGTACATGATAATAGCTCGCGCACACGAAGGCGAGAGCACAAGAAGTACATGATAGCACATGATAATCAATACCCGAAGCACATGATGAAATACACGTGATAGAGTACCCGCTGAACACGGTAAGGGGGATAGCACCTCATGACGGGATCCACTAGTACCAGCTCGTGTAATAAAGTGTCAGAATCAAGTATTACAGTTCTAGAACAGGTGATATAAACGCTATCATGAAATGGAAACTATCAGAGGTAGGTACTCGCCTGATGTCCTGAGCAACTGATGAGGATCGAGGTCCGGACCGGTGACGCAAGGACCTAATGCGAAAAGCAAGAATTAAACAGGGTTCTAAGCATTTAAACTGATATAAAATAATTAAAAACAGGCTTCTAGGGCTATTCTAGGTCGAACGGGTCAAACCGGTAAAATCGGATCAAAAAGTCAACCTGGGGTCCAAAAAGTCAACTCTAGGTCAAAACTAGGTCAAACGTTGACTTTTACGGTCAACGGGGACAATTATGGTCAAAGCTAGGTCAAACTAGGGTGCCCCTGAAATTCTAGGTCAAACCGAGCTCATTAAGCTACTAAACTCACAAACTCGCCTAATCGAGATACCGGGATACCCTCGGTATCCGATACCTCGCCCTAGGCCACGCACCCCGCCTAAACCCGCTAAAACCTATGCTAGCACGCGTAATTATATATATATAAACATACAAAAATCACTCCAAAGCATTTCCTAGGCTAATGCTCAAATACCCCGCTCGAAACTCAATACCTTGAATATCTCAAGGTATCGAGATACCTCGGTATCTCAAGGTATTGAAGTTTCGCCCTAAGGCCCTCTAACTAGCTATCTAGCTACTAATTATATACCTAGTTATTAATCTAGGCTAGGTAATATAGATATCTACTATATTTATATATATCTAAGTATGTATATACCTATGTATATAGATATCCACACACATTTACCCGATTACCCATCATCTTACCCTACGCATAAATATATATACTAACTATAATATATATCTAGCTCTAGGTATATATATATATCTATGCATATAGATATAGGTATCTACCATATCTACCTATCTATCTAGTTATCAATATATCTAGCTATCTAGCTATTTACCTATCTATCTATTACCTATATATTTATCTTATATAACTATCTATAAACTTATCTATCACTATCTCTATAACAATCTATCTATATAACTAACTATCTAACTATTAATCTATCCATATAGATATATAGATCTATATAACTCACTCTAAGCTACCTCCTACTACCCGCTGCTTGCTGCTGCTACTGCTGCATCTCATAAACTGCTGCTGCTGGCTGCTCCTACATGTGCTGCTGCTGCTGCTCCTTCTGGAGCTGCTGCTGCTCCTTCTGGAGCTGCTGCTGCTGCTCTCCTAGCAGCAGCTAGCTGCTGCTGTTGCAGCTGAACTGCTGCTGCTGCAGTTCAGTTTCCCCCCCCCCTCCATCTCACATACACACACACACACATCCATATATATATCACTATCTATATATATATATACATACATATATATCTATATATCTATAACTAGATATCTATATATATATACACTCATCTACACACTCTAACACACACACTAACACACTCACACACTAATACACACACACACTCACAACACTAACAACACACACACACATAAATATATATACATAGCTACATATATATATACACTCAAAATATATATATACACACACTCTAAACTATATATATATATCTACACACACTCTCAACTATATATATATACATACACCTATATATATATATACACATACACACACACAAGCACACTTACACATATACATATATATATATACACATAGACATATACACACATAAGCACATAGATATAAATACACTCATATATATATAAATATATATACATAAACAAACATACATATAAATATATACATATATTTATATATATATATAGACACATATACACAACCACCACACAATGCACACAACACACAAACAACACGCCCCTCGCACGCCCAACGACCCCGACACTCACCAACACCCTAAAATATATAAAATATAGCCCGAAAACTCTAGCACACACTCCCCGATACTAACCCAACGCGCGCACAAAGCCGAAACGAGGAAACCAAGTCGAAATGGCCGTTCGGTCATTTCGACGAACACGTGGTGCGCGGCTCGGAAAACCTCCTGAAACGCACACCAAACGAACTCGGAATCGGCCCAAAATTTACCCACGCGCTCTACACGATGTCTAGATCCTAGAAAATGCGCTCCCACGTCGATTCTAGGCCCGTGGCGGAAACGCACACGCACTTAGAATCGGCGACGACGAAAAGCCCCAATTTCGCCCGAAACGCCCGTTTCTCCGCGACACGGCTTCCCGTGTCCAAACGGAGACACGCACTCACCCTCTAGACATCCGACAACGTCTACCTAGGTCCATCTAACCTAGGGCATCACCCAAAATTGGGCCAAATTCGGGTTCCACCCGAATTCGACACAAAACCTAATGTCAAAGTCTCTAAACTCACCCAAACTAGTTCCAACTTCCTCCTACGGGTAGGGTTAGGGTCTAGGAGGGTTCTACAACACTAATTACACTACACAAAAATAATTAGGAAGGGGAAAGTTAGGTTTTACCTCTTGGGAGTTGGAATCCCAAGGCCAAAGTCTCAAATTCCCTCCAAATCAACTCCCTCAAGCTCCAAGCTTCCAAATCTATCTCCCACACTAGATCTAGGCTCCTCACACCTAGGTTGGGGAAAATGCAAGGTGAGGGTTAGCTTAAAGAAGAAGGAATGGAAGAAAGAAGAAGAAAAATGGAAGAAGAGACTTACTTTGGAGGAAGAAGGAGAAGAAGAAGAAGTGGAGAAGAAGAAATGAAGAAGAAGAAGTGGAAGAACACAAAGCAAAGGGGAGGGGCTGCTGGTTTTCTCACGGGTGGGGGGTAGGTAGGCCGGCCATGCTAATAAATGGGGTTTCCTAAGTTGCAAATTCCCAAAACGCCCCTACTTACTCGGTTTTGGGTTCCGGGTTCCAAATGCGCTCAAACTAGTTCCAAATCACTCCAACTAACCTCCTAAAAATAAAATAATAAATCTAAGCCCCAAAATAATTCTCACAAGGGTGTGGACTGGGTCGGACATGGGTCCACTAGGGTCTGACATGGGTCCAGGCTAGCCAAAACCCTAAAACAATCAAAATAAAAATAAGACAAGCACTAATTAATTATAAATATAAATAATTAAATATAATACACTATTTATCAAATAAAAAAAAAATATACCCTATTTTCTAGAATTGGGTAGTGACAGACAGACTTCCAAAATTTTTAAAATCGCAAAAAAATAATGTTTCGACCTCCAAATTTTACTTTCGGTAATTTTATTTTTGATTTTTTACAGAAAATTTACTGTACCGATAATAAATTTATATTAATTAAATATAACGACAAAAATTTGGAAAATTTTGAAATTCTGATACATATTGCCAACCGAGTTGGCAAAATTTTGGAGAACTTAAATTTCGCCAACTAGGTTGGCAAAAAATTGACTTTGGACGGAATAGATAGATTTTTTTCAACTGAGTTGACAAAAATTTGGGAACCCCCGACGTTACCAGCTATTCGCATATCTTGATAACTCCATCAGCACCGATGCCATCTCATGTGGAGGACAGTCAAGGAGGTGGTGATGATGCAGCCCCAGAGAATATACGAAAAGAGAGACCGACTCAATCTAAGAGACATTGATCATCCGAACTATTGGGAATTAGCCAAGAGAGGTCGATGAAATTGTTATATCAGTACGAACTTTATTGGAATATAACTTTGTTCTATTTCAATAAAATTACATATCGTTCTCATAAAATGAAACAATTTAAAAATCTACAGCAATGCCTTTATTCTCTTGGTTGGTTTGTACATCTCCTTCTATTGTGTCCTAAACCAAAATATCTTTCTCATAAATTATTATATTTCAGCTTCCAGATTTAAATACTACATACCAAAATCAGCCAGTGGACGACCTGTTGCGCACAACGTTGACAAATTTTTGGCTACTATGCAACGAAGACCAACTCCTCCGAACCCTCCCTTACTTATTCCAGGAGATTATCCTCAGGGTCTTGTTGCACAACTACAAGCACGTTCCCCAAGAAAGTATACCTCAGTTTGGTATCAAGATGATAGTCTGCCACTGCAAGATGACGATGTCCCTACTCAAGTGAAGGCTGGTGCGAGCACTTCTCATTGGGATGGTGCGGGCACTTCTCAGTGGGATGGTGCGGGCATTACTCATTGGCTTGACTGGGGCACTTCTTAGGCGACGGCTGGTGCGAGCACTATTCAGTGCGATGGTGCGGACACTTCTTAGTGGGCTGTTGCAAGCACTTATCATTGGCCTGAGTAGGGCACTTCTCAGGCGACGGCCGGTGCGGTCACTTCTCAGTGGGCCCCTGAGGGATATTCTCAGTAGGATAGCCTATTCGTCCTCGGCGTTACCACCTATTCGCATATCGTGACAACTCCATCAGCACCGATGCCATCTCAAGTTGAGGACAGTCAAGGAGGTGGTGATGATGCGGCCCCGGAGAATACATGAGAAAAGAGGGACCGACTCAATCTAAGAGAGATTGATCATCCGAACTATCGAGAATTAGCCAAGAGAGGTCGATGAAATTGTTATATCAGTACGAACTTTATTTGAATGTAACTTTGTTCTATTTCAATGAAAATTGAACCGTTGTAAAAATTTGTATGTTAAAATATGAGCGTTACAATATGAACGTTACTATGACAGAGTTACTATTAACATACCTACAAAATAAACATACAAAAACAATAAAATCGCAAAAAGAAAACAACACAAATAAAACCAAAAAAAATCAAACCAAACCAAATAAACCCCTAAAAAAAACCAAATTAAAAAATTAAAAAAAATCCAAAACCATATTTTCGTCCAATTTTTCGTCAACTGTGTTGTCGAAAATTAGCCATTTTCCGCCCAAATATGTAACACGTCGGATTCTTGGTCGAATTTTAGCCAACTAGGTTGGCAAAAATCAAGTTCTCCAAAATTTCGTAACTCAGTTGGCGATATGTACCATAATTTCAAAATTTTCCAAACTTCTTCGGTATATTTAATTAATATAAATTTATTATCGATACAGTAAATTTTTTAAAATTACAATAGAATTAATATAATTTTTTATTTAGATCTTTTGAATTTTTATTTTTTTTATTCAAATCAATTTCAAATATCTTGAATTGCATTCAACCTCGGCATCCCAGAGACCGATGTTGGTGATGATTACTGTCACAATGTGACAAATGCAACAATCACTTTTGTAACATACAATACACATGCTGTCAGATGAAACGTCACACAACAACTTATCTTTCCAAATAGGCATCTTCAATCTTGTCCGTTTGGTTGCTTAAATCTTGATGTTATCACAAGTGTGACTCATATTGTGTCCTTTCTCACGAATCATGACAAGTCGGGTGGAACTTTTCTTCTTTACAACAGTGGCAGTTCTCTCCACTTTTAGACTTACATGCCCATCTTCCTTCTAGAGACCTCTTTCATCTCCCCGTCATTTTTATTGAAAGGATTAAAAACTCTCAAAACTTATAAGAAAAATTACAACCAACATGGAAATTAAACAATTACAACCAACATGGAAATTAAACATGTTGGTTGATAAGAACCATTGAAGAATATTCGAACAAAAAGATTTAAGTTTCAAGACATTTACCCCTTTTACACTATTCCCGAGTCCCTAACTGACTTGTCAATGTGTTTCCAAAACAAATAAGACCTGATTTAGGATTGTTATTACTTTTTAAGTAACATTTTACAATAGTCTTCAACCTACAATCTATATAAAAGGTGGGCCATTTTACCGTAAGTATTTGATCAACCAAAACTCTCCGTCTAGTCTGGTTTGCGGAATTTTAACATTGAAAAAAAAAGTGATTTATTTTCTATGTTTAGGTGTTAAAGGAACATATTTTTCAAAAAAAAATAAATAATAATAATTAATTTTTTTTTTCACGAACCAAATAATTTTGACCAAATAAGTAAAAATTATAATTTTTCAAAGGAAGAAAAATGAACAAATTGAATTCAAGCTGAATTTGAACATTTTACTACAATTTATATACTTTAAAAGCACACAATTTTTTTTTCTAACATTTTTAATTTGTTCCAAGACATAGTAAGAGTCTGGATTTATGTGAATGCAAATCATGCATGTGTGGATGATCAAATTTACTTTTGAGGGACAAATCCTAATCATATGAAGTTTCCTAGAGTTCAGTTGAAGAATTTTGATTTGAGAAATTATTTAGTGAGTCGGTCTCACAATGTGACAGTGGTTAGATCTTGCTACACTCCAATAACAGTTCTATTGATCTCTTCAAATCATCGTTTTTTATGTGACAACTGACATGACATGTTAAATAATATTATATGACATCTAACATTACAAGTGATATGGTAAATTTTAATCAAAAAAATTAATCATCCACTTTTTTTAATATTAATATTAATATAAATTTTAATATTAATATTAACTTCAACTTTAATTTTAATGTTAATTTTAAATTTTATTATGTCACTGTCACATTAACTGCAATGTTAACTGCACTGATTTGGTCTGGATCACAGGTCAAATTAGTAGCCCTATCTACAAGAAAATGACCATTTTGTCCTTTTATTTTACTAATATTTTGTGTCTCTTTACATACCCATATCACTAGATTCAAGGCTTGGAGGATAACCTAAGCAGAAACAAAGCAATAGTTACTAACCTGATCAATAAGAATCAAACATCACCGTGTTTATAAATAAAGAGATGCTATAAGCCTATAACACACACAACAATCTTTTTCTCATCCTTTAGGAACATTTTTCTTCATTTTGGGAAGGTCAAGTAGAAATATATTTGGAGGGAGGGTAACAGTTGTGTCCATCACTTAGCAAAGATGTATGGAATTAAGTATGCAACCTGGACCTTGTTATTTTAATCAACCTCCAGGCTCGTTGAAGTCAGTTCTGAGCTTTAATTTGCTGCAAGTTCCGAACATTTAGGTTCTGTTTGGTAACGATATTTTTACTGATTTTGGAATATTTTTGAACCACTAAGTATTATTTTTTATTTTAAGAATATTTTGATAATTTCGCATGTTGATAATTCTTTTATTATATTATGATAGTTTTTAGTCTAGAATTAATCAGTGTTAGTATTAGTGTTGGCTAATTAATTTTAATTAGCATCTATTTTGTCATGAATATAATATTCCATATCAATTAGTTAGATGTCGTCAATGACTAATTAGATTACATTCATGTTAGGTTTAGAAATTTCATTATAGAGTAGAATGACAATTTCACTAATCACACCACTATATGTATCCTACTCTTTCTCTCTCCTCTCATTCATTTGTTTTTCTCTAATCCTTCTTCTTCCCCGTTTCATCTTCTCCACCTCCTCATGAACACCAAATCCTAATTTTTTTCTTTCCTCCATTAGAGCTTCACCAAACTTCTTCCATGGAGAGCTAGAGCTTGGGAGCACCTAGGAGGAGCAAGAAGGAGCACTATCAAGGAGGATTGGTGCCATTTCTTCTTCCATTTTTTATCAAATTCTTGGAGATTCATTGTGATCCAACTCCCAATAGGTAAATCCCTCATTTCCCCAAATTTCATGGTTAGGAACACCCATTGGAGCCAATAGGAACCCTCCCATAGGTAAAAATGACCTATTAATGGTAGATCTAAGTGTTAGAGAACTTAAATTAATTAGATGTAGGCTTTTGGATGATGTATTAGTGTTTTTTAAGGATCATTTGGTGAAACTACGAATTTGGACCACCAAGTGTTTGTATAATGGCCTCAATAGGATTTTTATCCTATTTTAATGTTGTGCTTGTATCTATATGTCATGAGGCCTCTTGTGTCAATATATATATATATATATATATATATATATATATATATATATATATAATTGTTGTTCCTTGGTTTTAGTGGTGTGTATGTTGTGTGGTTGTGTATTGGTGTTAGGTGTAGTGTGGTGTTAGTGTTAGAGTATGTAGAGGGAGTAAGGATTTAGTGCGTGTGTGTGCATGCACTAATTGGTGCACTGACAACAAGTTTCTTATAGGCTCGGGTATGGCAATGCTGATATGGTGCATGACTGTATGTGTGCTCATGTGCATTGGTTGTTGAAGGTAAATGTTGAGAAGTAGCTATAGTAGTGAGTGTGAGGGTGTAGGGGAAGTTCTGGGCTTGTTGTGTACAAAGTTATGGAAATATGGAACTGCCAGGTTGGATAATTAGAGAAGGGAAGAGTAACTACAGTAGTGGCTCAAAGGACGTCTGATATGTGTGTTAGAGAATAGGGGTAAGTTTTTTCGTGTTTGTGTGTGTCCTTGAATGTGTCTAAGTGTGTGCATAATCAGGGTTAGTGTCCTAATATCTAAGGTTGAGTTGAGTATCTGTCACTCCCCGTTCCAAATATACGTATTGGGAGCGTAATATTCTCACTGGCATGTGTTATTTATTTGGTTGTATGAGACTAAACCCATTCTTTGGTTTGTCTTGATTCTTGGTTTATGGTTTGGGTTGGTTTGGTCATGAGTTGAACCCTTGGTGTAAACATCAAACCCTATCTATATAACCTAACTTCTTTCTCTCTCCCTCTTCATTCTTTCTTTTCTTTCTCTCTCTTAGGTTTTCCCTCCCTCCATAGGCAAGTACAAATTACATGAGAAATGGAGAAACCCTCCATATTATTGGTCTATTATGTTTATTGTGTAATTTGGAACATATTTAGAACTTGGTATTTTCGGATTTGGATGATGGAATGGTGTAGATCTGAATTTTTATAAGTATGGTTGTTCTTGAGTTTTTCCTTGGTTTTGATCTTCAAAACCCTCTTATTTAAAAAAAAAACTTGTTATTCTATGTTGAAGAGCATTTGATTTTGAGTGGTTTAGAATATTACTTTGTCGAATTTGGACCCCAGAAGAAGTTTACATGGAGAAAACCCAACTTTTGGTTTGGAGTTTCCGCCATGGCCAAAACTTGCTGTGGAGAAGATGAAGCTCCATGCGCCGAGCATCTAGCATGCATCTATTTTGTTGGCACATAGCTGAAGGACGCATGCGCTCTAAAACTCGAGCTTGAAAAAGCTAAGTGTCAAAACTTTTGTGTTGTCTCTCCTAGGCGCATGGAAGTCAGCTATGCGACCGTGAGCTATGCATCCCCCTTTTCTTGGACGTATGACTCAGCATCGCCCGGGCACTTCTTTTGATTGTTTTATCTTTTTTCCTAACACACTTTATTGTTTGTCACATTCATCATTTCAGTCACTTCACTGACACTTTATTTATTTTCCTTCACTTAGGCACTTGTCCCAAAGAGTGGACTTTGCCTCGTCTATGCCCCCCTGACTTCATGTGACTCTATGCGTCCTGACTCTATGCGATACCCTGAGCATGCGCTTGTTTGGGTCATATGCCCGACCTTCATGGGTACAAATTCATATGCGTATTATCCTTAGCGACCTCATGCGTACACGTAGTACTTTCATAATGTATTCATTTATTTTATTTGGAATGTTTCTTATCATCCTTTATGTGGTTGATCATGGTTATTGCTTATGTTATGATTTTAAGAAAGAATGGACTCAACAACCTGACCATGTGCTAGAACTCATGCTTATGATCTTGGTAATTGGACTCGAATACCGTATCCGTGCTGATACAATTATTGTCCGATATCGACAGAGGGGACCGCGCCGGAGGGGACCGCGTTAGAGGGGAGAAGTCTCGCCTGTGAGCACCCTGATTTTTTCATAGGGTTAGTTTGGTAATTGATAATTATTATTTTTTATTTTAATATTTATTCGATAATTTAATCGAACTTTGGAAACCAACCCCCATGGTTTTAAGATCTTGAGTGCAACACTAGCCTTTCCCTTTCAACCAACCTGGCATGCTCGACTTAGACGAGTCAAATTAGGCTCCTGCCATGACTGTCCCTCACAAATTTGTAATCCCATGTCTTATTTTGGTCGCACAACTTTTGTGACACAATTACGAGAAAACGATGATTAATTAACCATTTAGTCATGGCGTACAATTTTAACACGCCACACCAACCCATTGATCCCAACTAAATCCATGCTATGAGCCTAACTGGTCCTATTACGCACATGACCCTCGAGTTGTGTTATTCGAACCCCTTCTACGCTCCAAATTTAATATTATATAGAAAATATAATTTATGGATTTATTTAATTATTTAGTATTCATTAATATTTAGTAAATACATTATTTAATTAATATAAATTGGTTGAAGATTATTTATTGGAGAAAATATAAATTTTCTAGAATTTTTGCAAGTGCCTAGCTATTTTTGGAAATGTTCTGTGTTTAATTATTGAATAAATAAAAGAATAAAAGAAAAGAAAAAGAAAATAAAAATAGAAATAGAAACCCAAACCCATTACTCCTAAACCCTACCCAAACCCAATAACCCAAACCCTACCCAAAACCCAAAACCTAATCCTAAACCAACTAACTCACCCCACCCGCACAGCATAGGAGAATCCCCCCTCCCCTCTTCTCTGATATATATATATATATATATATATATATATATATATATATATATATATATATATATATATATATATATATATATATATATACCTAAATATACTACTTATACATAACTCAAAACCCACCCTAACCATCACGCCTCCACCACCCTCTACCATCACCACCGCCCGCAGCCGACCTTCGACCTCCGCCCGCACCGCCGCACCTCCGGCCGACCGCTGCACCACCGTCGCGCCTCGGTGCCGCGCCGCCGCACCGCCGTCCGCCCCCAACGCGCACAACAGCATCAACTGCGGCCCCTACTTCGCGCACATCTTCCGCCCTCCTCGCTCGTCTGATTTGCGTTCCGTCTTCGCTGGTACAATCACAACCTAACCCTCTAGGATTTTCTTTAAGTGGAATGAATTTAGGCACCCTGGTTTGATAAAAAAATTGACCGGAAGTTGGCCGAAAAACTGTTCGAAAACAGTCTAGAATTTCAGTCCAAACCCCCATGTTCATGCCTAATTTGCCACCAACCCGTTTAATATTTTCAAAATATAATTAAAGTACCTCTTCACAATATAACCAACATTTTTACTGTTCTTTTACTTTTTATTAGTATGCTTTAATGGTTAAATTATTCTTGTTCTAAAACGACAAAAAACTTATTTTTAAAACACCCAAAATCTCGTGATACGGGGTACGTTCTGCCAAACAAGGTGACTTCATAGTGTGCGAGTTGCATCGAAAGACGAGTAACGTAAACGCAGATGTGTGTGCTTTCGCGAAACTTGATTTGGATATGCGTGCACACCGAAATCAACGCGTATCCGCCGAAAAGTCCCGTATCGACCTGTTCTGACACTCGTTGTAATTTCGTGTGTGCTTGTCGTTTCATAATAAAATTTGCGCCATTGGATTCACAGTGTTACGTTGGTCTTGTGACACAAGTTTGGTTCGATTTTGAGAAAGTTGATGAACCGTTATTTTGTGGGCCCCACGGTTCCACATGACGGGCGATTTCGTGATCGGCTCATTGGAATCAAGTTCTGAATATTCCGTTGGGTTCGTATAGTCATTCTGGATTCGTAGACACTGAGTTTGATGATTTTGGAGAACTTTGTCTTCGGCATATTTTTCGGTGCGAAGTGGGCCACATGTGGACCCCGCTTTGACCAAAAATTAGCAATTTTGCCCCTGTGTCCTAATTGGACTTATGCGTAGTCAATCCTAGATATTTCAAGTATTCTGAGAATATTGGTGATGTTTGTTTCAACATCCGGAGGTGTACGTGTAGATTCTACTTTTTCAGGAGCAGTTGACGGAGTTCAGAACCCAGGCAAGTGTACCTTGCCAAACCTGCAAAGATCCTGTTATATTAATTGCTTGTGTTCTTTTATTATATATACTTCTATGATGTAACTTTTTAACCTAGGACCGTGAGACGTTGCTTAGCGTCCGAATAAGATTCGGGTGTCGACGCCGTATGCGGAGTCGTGCAACGTCACTTAGAGAGTTGATTTCGCGATCCTATATTTTTACGTGCTTGCTTTACCAAGTACGTCATACCGTAGGACACTTGACACTATTTCATGTGACAAAATCTTTCCTGAGATATTCATAGTTCTGTATAGGCTTACATGATTCGTGACATGAGACTTGCATATTACATGGATATTACTATGACTCGTTGTACTAGCTAGAGGTCATGATCTTGCGTGTTATGGACATGAGACATCGTGGACATGAGACATGAGGTTACATTGGGTGGGGAGAGATACACAGGCTATAGGTTGATTACATATATATTTATTTATTATTGCGGTACTTTAGCCTCTATTCTAGAACTTGGCCCATTACTTGATATTCCTGCTACCGGCTCTCCGACACAGAGCTTGTAGTGGTTTCAGCCTGAGTACTAGTGATGCTCTCATTTGCATTTCACTTAGCTGGTTACATAGCTTGCCCTGAGGATCTGTTTATATTTACTTGCTATATTTTATTTGGCTTGAGTGTTTATTGTACCTTGCTATGTCCACTGAGGACCTGGATCCGGATTATGTCCCCAGGTGTAGACGAGGAGAGCTATCCCGAGGTTTACGGGACATGTGCTACTATTAGAGAGGTACATGTTGCAGAGGACGAGGTTGTTCCGGAGGACTTCTCTTGAGCACACAGTATCCTTACCATTCATTATTTATGCTTAGTGTTCTTGGATATTTGATCTTGTAGTAACTTCTGGATATTGTACTTGGATTTATTTTCCTTTCCATTTTGATAACGGATTATTTCCCGTAATATTATTTATATTGCTTTGGTTGGACAGATCATTTTATATTATTGTGACTGGACTTGTCTCTTGAGATTTTGTTACTATTTGTGGATGAGATTATATATATAAAATATGACAGGTATTCGTAGACCATTTTTATGTATTACAGCTTAAGTGCACTCTAACGGGTCCATTAAATTGGGTTTACCCATTGGAGTTGTGCTGCTTGTAATGCCCCGCTCCGCGTCGACATTATGTATCAGGTGAGAGGACAGAACTTCGTTCTCTGATTCTTGAATGCCTTAATAATAATCTGAGTTTTTGCTTGCAATATTTTCATAAGAGAATGATAGAACCTGTCTTGCATGTTAATGAACGAACTCACCTAGCTTGTCTTTGAAACGATAAGTCTGCTTAACGAAGAATCATGAAACGCTTGTCTAAGAGTGCATGAATATGTTCACTATCGCATGCTCCGAGAGAACCATATCGTGCCTGAATGTGTTCAAGTGATAAGTCGGATTGCCCCACAACAACGATAACTGTTCTGATGGCTCGTCTCGTCTGCATACTACAGTTTATTTGATAGTGTTTCCATGCATTCGCATCGGTCGGACAATGGCTATTGGTGGAGAGCTGAACTGTATGTGTCATTAGCCACCATGGGTCACAGTTGCCAATAGCATCAAATAAATGAGTCATTGGTATGTTGGTCCAACAGTTGCCGATCCTGAGATACTCTGGGACCGTCCTGCATATAGCTAGATCATTAAGTTGGCTTGGATAGATGGACTGTGTCACGCCCCAGTCCCAAAATACGTAGGACTAGGACACGTAAGCATGCTAGCAGTATGAATATGGCACTCTAATATTTGAAAACCATAACACACGTACGCTGTAATATGAATAACAATTCACAAGTGGTAAACATATATATATCTCAGAGCATAACTAAATCTCATCCACAGAAATCATATATAAATAAATGACTAGTATCTATGAACTAGATATCAATATGAAGTGTCTAATGATGGTAGTCGGATGGAAACAAATCCACTACCGAACTAGAATATGGAATAAAAAAGATATATACAATATAAGTACAACCTCTAGCAATCACGAGGCTCGAAGGAAGACCTCCTCGCAACATACGCAACCAGTTCGGATCTGTGCTTCTGCAAATACTCATGAACAATAAACCTAGAAAGGGACCAGGTCCTCAGAGGGACATAACAAGATACATAAAAGCATGTCATAAAGTAAATACTGTCAAAACTCAAGGGTGACCTAACCATCTAATTGAAATGCAACTTGAGGACAACTTTGAGAGTATGGGAAAGTATAGGCTAGACATATGCTGACGTAATTCACCAATCGTGACAACTGGCTAGTATATGCCACATATGCCCCAAATACAAGGGCGCATATATATAATAACGTCCTACCGCTCCGAAGAACGGGGAATCTGTATAGTATATAACGTCCATATCGCTCCGAAGAACGTGGAATCTGCATAGTATATAACGTCCATATCACTCCGTCGAGTGTGGAATCTGCATAGAGGAAGTGGGTGTCCCATACGCCTACTAGTCGTCCTCCCCGCCCAATGATCTAAGCATGTTGTATCCACAATAGCCTTAGCTACTACGCCGAGGCATCGTAACTCTGGCTCATAGTCTATCGTTAGAACAATAGCCCAACCTTACAACCAAACAAGGACAAGGATTGGACCTTCGTACCATAATAGTCTATGCTTCGACTTCTAATAACTGCTAAGTCTTCTAACATGCATTGCTAATAGCAGTTATTCCCTATTCGTCGCACGCCTACACGTACAGGTGGCCAACCACATACGCAAGTCCGTGCCCTATATGAGACTCACAACACGTGTAAAAAATGTGTCAAGGCCTGGGGAGTCATACCAATAACTCCACAACTTTAGGAGGGTCTACTAGACACTAGGTCAGACACAAGTCCTAACGTCAACGCCTTCGTTGACTGCACCCGAGTCTCTCTCAGACACGTACAGTTATATAATATAAACATGCAATAATAATACAGAATTTAAACAGTACAACAAGGCAAGGTATACTTGCCTGGCAAGAGAGCTGCAAAATGTAACGTCCACATGTCAAACACCAAGAGTCAGAAACTACGACCTCAGAATGAACGTCTCCGGATGCTGAAATAAACATCACCAATGTTCTCAAAATAAAAAAAATACCTAACAAAATTCTACAATTTTGTCCAATTTGGACACAGGAGCAAAACGGTGATTTCGGGTCAAAGCGGGCTCCATATATAGGCCACTTTGTACCAAAAAGCGTGTCAGGGGTAAAGGTCTCTAAATGAGACAAATTATAGGTCAAACAAATTCTAAAAGTCAGTACAAACTCAATGGTATATCTAAATGCGGATTCCGGTGAGCCGAACACAATTTTGCCCAAAAAGTCAACCGTGGGGCCCGCCACTAGGCGACTTGGTCAACTATCTCAGAATTGCATGAAAATTGGGTCACAGGACCGGAGCGATACCACGAGTCCAGTGGCGAAAGTTTCGTCGCATTCTGACAAGCGTGCACAAAATGCGTAGGGCTTTTGTAAAAGTTGTGACACGAGAATCTTCTATGGATACGGGTTGATTCCGACGCACACACGCGTCCAAATTAGTTTTCGCAAAATTTCACATGTCCGGGTAAACTGTGTGCACCTTTTGGTACACTTGGTACGCGACGTGGCGGTCCCGTTTGGCGGGGCACGCTCCGTATCGCAATTTCTGGAAATCTAGAAAAAGTAGGTTTTCGGGGTTTTCTAACTGGTTTAATTCGACATACAGCAGTTAATAAATTAATATAAATAACAAAAATTAAACTAGGTCAATTGGTCTCCGCATACCAAAAAGAAAAATCGAATTCGGATCTCTGTAGTGGGAGATATGAATCCGAGAACATAGGTAGTTACCACAGTTTTCTGCGATACCCAAAAGTTGTCATTTTTTGGCAAATTGGGCGCTATTTTCGCCTAGGGTTTCGCCCTGTTCGAGGTCAACTATCATACAGATATTGAAGGAGGTTAAGTAAAAAACGTACCGGTTAAGACGGGGTCGAGTTTGGTCGAGCGAGGTGACGGAAAACAGGGCTTGAACACTGGTACTTCGCTGTCCAAACTGCAGTTGCGGTTGTGCGCGTTGATCGCGATCGTCGGGGTCGGTTCTGGGCGGCTTGGCTGGCGGTGGACGGCGGTCAGGTTTGGCGGCGGTCGCTAGGGTTTGGATGGGAAGGGAGAGATGCGTTTAGGTTTAGGGTTTTGGGGTTAGAGAAGAATATATATATATATAGATATATATATATTGGAGATGGAAAGAGGGGGCGGGGGAACTCGCGGCCTACTGCTGCTGTTCCTATTGTTCCTAAAGGGGCGGGTGTGGGAATTAGATGTAAGGGTTTGGGTTTGTTGCTAATGGGTTCGGGTAGTTTAAGGCTAACGGGTAGGATCCATTTGGTAATCTATTTCTTTTTATATTTTCTTTTCTATTTACTATTTCAAATTTCTTTTTCTTTCTAAATAAACTATATAGGTATACATATATATACATAGAAAAAAAATTTAGAATTTATATTATTGCATACCATTAAGCTAGCAACTGTCCAAAGGGTCTCCTACATAAAATAAATTAGAAAAAAATTATACCGGCTCCATAAATCTCCTAAATTCACAAACACCTTAAATAAAAATTAAATAAAATCTATTTCTCCTAATTAACTCATAATTACTACAATTTAATTATTAATTAATTAAAAATAGATTAATACGGTTTTTAGGATTAGGGGTTTTATATTCTATCCAACTTATAAAAATTTTGTCCTCGAAATTAAAACTAAGCCACGAAAGAAAGTCAAGGATGGTATAAGATAGAGATTTGCAGCTTATTCTGTACCTTCCTCCATCCCAACCTCCATGATTTTTCCAATTGCCATGGAAATGTTTGGAGGGCCATAATTTGTATTATAAAATGCAAGGCTAGGTTTAAATGAGTGGGCGATGTTGCGCGTCGCACATTTCAAAAATTCATGGGGAAAATCTTACATGAACGAAATATAGGTTTCTTCATGTGTCATGTCCAATGGTGTGGACAATGCACCTTTGTATAAAAGTGTCCCACAATTAAAAAATTGCACAAAGATAAAAATTGGATTTAATTAATTAAAATTAATGCGCAAGGTGTTTTAGAATTAATTAGAAGTACATGGGACTAAAATTAGGTGGAACACAAGTATCGTGGATATAGGGACTCAGAATAGAGTATTATCTTAATTTGAGTTGCACGAAACGGGTCAAGGTTGTGTCTCCAATTTTGATTGAAACGCACAAGGATACAAGGTTGGAATTATTTTAGAATTAAATACAAACGTCTGCGACGAATATTGTGCGACTGAAATATAGCATAAGAGGGCATAGTTATAAGTTATACCAAGGTCAGAATGGTAGGCGATCACGTCTAGGACAAGGATATAGAATTTGTAGGAAGGCAGCGGCTAGTGTAGTGCTCCAATCATCGAAGCAATGGTAAGGTGCTCTAAGTGATATAAATCTCGGATAATTAACAAAATATCGTGTTCTAATTCTAATTGGATTCTAATTAGCCCTAATCTCTCTATCTAAGACAGGTAGGCCTAATTTTTGGGTGAGGAAGTTTATAATCTGCTCAACATTAAAACAATTTCATCCTCGAAATTAAAATAAGACATAATTTGTTAATTCCTTCACATTCGCATATAAGGCAAGTCAATCACAATCTCTTCCAAAATTAAAATATTTTCTAATACATCGCAATCACTTTCAAAATTAAGGTAACCTTTGTTTAATCAAAATATTATAATATTTTCTCGATAATCACATCCAATTTTAAGCTAGATCTATACGACATCTTCAAGTTTTAAATAGCCCACATCAATTTTCACATTACGATCTCCAACTATCATAATCTCCTTTAAAAGAAAACAATTCTAATCCAATATTATTCCTACTTTCCCTTATGAATTTTGTATCCTTCAAAATTTTAACTCAATTCACATCCTCAATAATTCTAATAGGTAATCCAGCAATCAAAATTTAACTTTTAATTCAAATCATCCAATTGGAAGATTTTATATCTACTTCACCAATTGTTCAAGCCTAGAATTTTATACTTATCCTCAAGGTTTAAATCGATGGTTCAATCTTCCACATTCAAACTTTAAATCATGTGTTGAATGTATAATATTTGGTCCTCACTTTCAAGATTTTAAGATTCATTAAATCTTCATTATCGTAGTCCTTCTTTTAAAAAATTTCAAAGTTAATATGACTTGAATCTCCCCATATAATCTTGCTTGATCACAATCTAAAAGAAATTTCTCTCAAGTTGACAATGCAACTTCTACCCAACTTAGAATTTACCCATCTATCATATAAGGCTATACACTTAAAAAAAATATTCCTCAACTTATTTAATCATGCTATTCGATCCTCAAAAGTTTGAACACTAACATATTACCTATGATATGCCCTTAATTACGGAAAATCATCATCTACTAATGCGGTTAGCCTATTGGGTATATCTAGTACTATCAATGTATTAACTTATACCAAGCACGAGGTTTCGTCTTTCCGAAATAAGGGAAGACGAAAAATAATGATAAAGAGTTCAAGAAAAAGGTACTAGAATAGAAGTATGGAGATCAAGGCAATTTAAAGAATTCAATGGGAATTGTCAAGGCAGTTGTGGATTAAAATCCTATTTTGGTAAATTCCTATTCACATGCTCGTATCAGTACAATTATGTAACTGATACGATATGCTCAGGCATATCTAGAGGTCAAGTATATTTGTTTACTAGTCACTATATATCTCAATCCACGTAAAGTAGTTATGCGAAGGGCGAACCAAGCGCACTAAGGTTAGCTAGACCTTAATACACTGATTCTGATGTATTAATGTATGCATCCACTAATACATATATCGTGAACAAGCTCTATAAAATAATAAGCTTGCAAAACTAGGCTATAAATAGCAGCATAAGTCAAGGTAGTATATAAAATATAAATGAGCTAGATCATGATGAGATAAGGTACAAATAATTTAAGTTCACAAACAAAAACAAAATAAGACTCTACAGTCTCTACAGTTGTAGTACTAACACCTTGTCTAAGCTGCTAGTCGATAAAAATAGGGGTATGGGCCTTTAAGTTCTACCATATGAATAAACACTATCGTCTTATGCTAGTATATAGTTAATGTCGTTCAATTATACTACAATAATAGGTCAGAAGACTATGTGATACTAGGTTGTGAGGCATACTACCCAACTTATAATAATAAACTAATATTGTGCTGTCTTAAGGATACCGTAGAACTCCTGTTAAGGTCTACGAGAAAGGGGTCTTGGTACTTATTAGGGTATCCTCTTACATTACATAGGTCATGGTCGTCTTGAGTCTTAGTCAGCGCTTATAGAGCAAGTGTCAATGGTAAGGATGGAAGAGCTATTGGTTCTTAAGTGAAAAGAGGATATATCTATATTGGGTTATGGATACGAATTACGCGATTTAAAACTAAGGGTAATCATCAAGTTATAATCTACAAGAACAACTCAAAACTATCAAATTCTAACTATCAAACACAACTTTTCAAAGTTTAACATTGATAACTATAATCCTAGCAACTACATATCCTAACGTAAGAGAATTTATCTGGCCTATAATCAGAAGTGTCAGGTGGCACGAGTTGAAAGGTGAAGAAGAAAAAGCATAATTAGTCGTCACAAAATAGCGAGCGCTAAGGTTGCAGATGGACAAGATATGAAATATAAAATAGAGGGCTCTAGATAGCATCATGGTTTCTTAAGGGGAAGGTAATATGAAAATCTCTGTGTTCGAGGTTTGATCGAGGAAAATATTCTAAGCATTTCTCTTGGCTTTCTAAAGTACTGCCTGCTAATCTCAAGACAAGAATCTAAATGTATAGTTCAATAATACTATCTTACCATGAAAAGCTAGGTTAGCCCTAATATTTAACCTTATGTTTCTATTAGTTCCTCAATACCAGGGTCAAACCTCATGGTCAACTTTCTAACTACTCTAGTAGTGTCTATACCACTCTCAAGTCTTCATACATATATCGAGGGGTAATGATACATCAACCTATAAGTAAGGGGTGCTAGGGTTTCATTAAGTATTCTAACTCAGGGATGTGTCATTATCCTAGTTGTACTCTTAATAGGAAGGTTACCCTACTTATTATCTAACAACAGGGGCTTCTATATTCTAGGAGAAGGCTACACTCAAGAAACTATTAGAGAAGCACATGAATCAAGCAGGATGCAGCTATTCAAATAGAACATATTGGAAGGAAGATGAATCATAGTCAATTTATGGATGAGATCCTATACTCTATTCTTGGGTGCAAGCTTGCTCGGTACAGTAACATAACCGAGATAATATGCTCTCGACCTTGTAGAAGCATAAAAAATACGCTGGAAAGAGCTACACAGCCTCTTGATACAGAGCAGCATAAGCAGAGGCCTTCAGAGCCATCAGGCGTACGACAGAGTTTTCTCCGCTAAAATACAGCGTGAAGAATAAAAGCTCAAAGGACCATCCGCATAAATGCAGTACGTCCAGGCCGCTCCAGCGTGAAACAGAGTTCTTCATCGCCTCCATGGCGTAAAACTCAACCGCTCTCAAAGCAGCGTGATAGCGTACGAGGAACGCTTCAACTTCCCCGAAATAAACCTGTCAAGTCACGCAGTGAATCTGACCTCTGACTCCTGACAAAAGGTGATGCACGGCTACCCAGACGACGGCTGAAAATGCTGGCAGACCTCTCGGGACGCGTCCCTCAGTATAATGGCGGATCTCACCATTTAATGCAGAGGATTTGGTAAAACATCACCAAACCGTCGTTTACCGGAGTCCCCTCAGCATAAACCGCTCTTTTGCGTACAAGGGAATACGCCGCCCTATTTTACACAGGCAAACATGAGCTGTTTTACGCTCCGCAGCAGACAAACCGCCTGCCACGTCAAAAGCTGCACTTCGTACGGGATTCGAGGCACGTCTCCACGTCTAATTGCACAGAGCGGTGACAGTTTCTCTCAAGATACGTCTCTGCGACGGGTGCACAGAAGGCCTGCAGACCTTCGAAACACGCCTCCGTATTTAATGCATAAGGTGATGGCAAATCCCTGCAAGAGATTTGGTTATATCTTCAAAAGCCATAATTCTGGCTAAGACGTCCACATCAGCACGATATGCAGCGGCTTCTACGCCCATTCAGGATCTGTGCTCAAGCGGCTTCTACGTCCATTCTGGCACGATATGCAGCGGCCTCTACGCCCATTCAGGATCTGTGCTCATGCGGCTTCCACGCCCACTCAGTCTCTACGACTACTCGGCTTCCACGCCCACTCAGTCTCTACGACTACTCGGCTTCTATGCCTGTTCGGCTTCTAGGCCTGTTCGGCTTCTATGCCTGCTCGGCTTCCACGCCTACTCGGCTTCCACGCCTACTCGGCTTCTATGCCTGTTCGGCTTCTATGCCTGTTCGGCTTCTATGCCATGGTGACGGACATTTGGCTTCTACGCCAACCTCTTCTATACAATGGATACCTACCCGCGTGGCTTTTACGCCGTGATCTTAGTAGCAACCGTACGTGTTGTATCCCTTTAGTTGGACCCACGTCACCCGCTCAGTCAAAAGATCATCTACACGTAGGCATTGGTTACTTTAACCGTTGTGTAAAAGGGTGCTGTACTTTCCACTCCTCGGTTGCTACACCAACGGAGTGGTCACTTTCACCAAAGACTCTATAAATAGAGGCCCCTGTCAATGGAGAACAAGGTCGAAGAATTTGGTCAAGAAACCGATAGCAGATCCCAGGTCGGAAAATTCGGTCAAGAGTACCAATACCAGATCCAAGGTCGACAGTCGGAGAAGATCGAACAAGGAGGAGAAGAGAGAGAGAGAGAGAGCCCGGAGCTCAGGCAAAGAGCGGGGATCGACGACTTCGACATCGTGCATCCACCCTCTCCTGCAACCTTCGAAGCTGCTACCTGTCTTCCATGGCACTTCTTCAACATCGCGCGGTCCAAGGGCTAAAGTGATCGACCGCAGATCAGACACCTATAGCAATTTATACCCAGATTAAATAAATTATACTCCCACATCCTCGTATAGGATTATATTGTACAAGTTTGTTTGTAAAACAAAGGGCACGAGTTTCGTACAAACCCCGTCATTAAAATACACTTTCATTCTTTCGTTTAAATACCACAAACATGATGGCGACTCTGCTGGGGACGTCTTTCTCTTCTGACGAGGAAGTAATTGCTCAACGCGATGCGGTATCTATAGGAACCGTAAAGAAGACGCTGGTCGTTCATTTCGACCAGTCTGCTTACGAAGATATGCTTCGAACCGGGGGTAGCTCTCACTCTCTCTCCGTCCAAGACAATAGGAAGCTGCGCAAAGTGTGGATGCCCAAGACATCCTCAACCATTCCTGTGGACTCTCCGATCTCTCCGATCTCTCCGACCAATGAGGTGGTAGCATCGCTCCCTCCGTGCCCTGCACGTAAAATTCAGTCTCCCGCTACGCGCGGTACAGACAAAACTTCGGGCAAGGCCTCTGCGCTAACCCAGAAGTATCCACTGCGCTTTACGCGTAGGAACCAGTCTCCCGCTACGCGCGGTACAGACAAAACTTCGGGCAAGGCCTCTGCGCTAACCCAGGAGTATCCACTGCGCTCTACGCATAGGAATCAGTCTCCCGCTACGCGCGGTACAGGCAAAACTTCCGATGGTGCCTCAACGCCAAATCGAAAGAACAGATCACGCTCTACGCGCGAAACAACATCTGACTTCTATGGTAAAACAGATGAGCGCGGTGATCTCCGCGAGGGGAAGCAAGCAGGCGAATATTCAACCTTTCGGCCTTTGCGCCAGCAAGAGGACAATCTGCCTACCCTCCGGATTATGCGAGAAGCCGATGGCCGACTGAGGACCTCTTCAGCTTTATGTCGGTCTGAGCAGCTCCCTAAATTACGTCACGACGCAGGACGAGCTCAGATTACGGGCAGGCCCCCTCCCCAGGGATTATCCGCCGCCCAGATGGCCAGCCTATTGTACACAGGTGGAATAAGGAAAGCCAGGGTGCCCAATCTCCGCGTACCCACTGATGGGAACAGAAGAAACAAGTCGTCGTCCTCTTCTGTAAATTCTTCGGACCTACGGGATTATCTAACCCAGAAACGCGAAGACAGGAATCATAAGCAGCCTGCAGTTCCCCTAACAATCAAACGCGGGGAAATCTTATGGGAGGATACGTCAACGTCTGATGTCGTCATCACAGGTGGGCCACAGGAAGACTCCATCTTTATCATCCCACCCACCCACGACGATCAGCGGCCGATAATCTTCGGTAGTAGGCGGAACACTCTAGTCGTACAGGAAGAATCACGCGAGTCTGGATCTGGCAGAATACAAACCCACAGATACAGCCCACAAGCATTAAAAATTATGCAAAATATGGGTTACGACTTTAAACTAAAACAAGGTCTCAACTATGGGAAAGTTAGGCGAACGCCGGTGCGCAGTAATTCTCGCTATCAAGAAGCTCGTTTCAGGTTGGGATATGCCACGTCTCTCAAAAAACCAAAAATCCCGAAATCCAGTCCTGAACAACTAGAGACAATCCTTGATGAATCGATCTCTATGGCCAGGAACCGCGACATGTCCGGGGGTAACATACCTCGACAGAACAAAATGACGTCCAAGGCCAGGGGTAGAATCCCCTCAAAGGCCGTAGACGATACAACAATGACCGTCTCTTCGCGAGACCACGAAATTCGGACATCAGGAGCCCGAATACCAAAAAGAACCTTCTCCTTCAGCGAAGACGACATCATTGAGATCTTCGATATGTTGATGAAAGAGCACAAGCTTCACCTACCCAACATCAGATGACCTGAGAGGGCTGGCAAAGTGGATGACCCAGATTATTGTCTCTTCCAGCGGTACACACATCACCCTACAAAGGCGTGCTACGTACTAAAAAGGAAGATTCAGGAGTTGATAGAAGCCAAGGTCATCACTCTGAATCTGTGAACAAGGGGACAGCTCTTACCCGATTGGATTTCCATTCTTACGTACCAAATTGCTCCGGCAAGATTCATGTGTGTAAAAACAAGGGAGATATTTTTTGAACGAAGTTCCCTACACAAAAAACTGCCATATCCATATCACCTCTGAGCAGATGTGTGCCTCCATCCCCGATGGAAGTCACAATCACAAAGTTTGTCATGTTCATATTACCTCTGAATAAACTTCCGATCGTCAATTATCATGTCCATATTACCTCTGATAATCGACTGCCACCTACACCTAACATCCGTACTTTAACTCTAAAGTGCGCCAGTGATGTTAAGTCCACAAAAACTGCCATGTCCATATCACCTCTGAGCAGATGTGTGCCTCCATCCCCGATGGAAGTCACAATCACAAAGTTTATCATGTTCATATTACCTCTGAATAAACTTTCGACCGTCAATTATCATGTCCATATTACCTCTGATAATCGACTGCCACCTACCCCTAACATCCGTACTTTAACTCTAAAGCGCGCCAGTGATGTTAAGTCCACAAAAACTGCCATGTCCATATCACCTCTGAGCAGATGTGTGCCTCCATCCCCGATGGAAGTCACAATCACAAAGTTTGTCATGTTCATACTACCTCTGAATAAACTTTTGACCGTCAATTGCCATGTCATTCCCACCTCTGAGCAAGTATGTACCACTCCCCGTGACGAGGTAGAACCCATAGCATGAAAGTTCTTGGAAGCTATGGACTCCTATCATCCACATATCTGGGAAGCAGCGTCATCATCCAACGTCATCATAACGTATGGACTGCATGAAGGTTCTATCTTCATAATCCCGCCTACCTGCAGCAGCCAGCATCCAATAGTGTTCGGCCGTATGCGCAATCAGCCAGCCATCCAGGAAGATCCTTTCGATGACGATACTGGGAAGATGCAGGTTCACCGATACAGCCCTCAAGCGCTGAAGATCATGCAAAACATGGGCTACGACTTGAAGCGAAAGCCGGGCCTCAACTACGGAAGAGGCAGAAGAACGCCGCCACGCGGCGACCCCCGCTACCAACAAACTCATTTCGGGTTAGGGTATGCCACCTCCCTTACGGCTTCCACGTCGGATAAGGACATATTTTCCTCCTCCTGGGACGGCTCGTCACCTCCCGACTCACCTGATGCTCTCGAACAAGCACTATCAGCAAATATGGTGATGACAGATCCCTCAGAAGCAGAGGAACGAGATTCTGAGCCGTTTGAGAATGACTCTTGAGCTCAGCAAATGGATACACAGTGGGAATTCCGCTTCGAACAAAGGGAACCTCCAACTAAAGACGAAGTTATCCAAATCAATGTTGGTGGTGAGCTTTCGCCAAAGCCGATATTTATCAGTGACAATCTTCCACCAGCCGAGAGGGAAGAAATTATACAGCTGATAAAGGAATACATCGACGTCTTTGCATGGGATTATGGAGACATGCCAGGCCTAGACCCGAAGGTGGCTACTCACAAACTCAACATATTGGCTGACTCAAAGCCTGTGAAGCAGCACCAACGTCGGTTCCGACCGGACATGATGGACGCCATTGAAGCTGAAGTCAAAAAGCTGATAGCCTGTGGGTTCATCCGAGAAGAACAATATCCCGACTGGGTCGCCAACGTTGTCCCAGTCATGAAGAAAAATGGGAAGGTACGTATCTGCATCGATTACCGAGATTTGAATGCGGCCTGCCCTAAGGATGAATTTCCTCTTCCCATCACGGACATCATGATCAACAACACCTGCGGTTTTGAACGCATGTCTTTCATGGACGGGTTCTCGGGATACAATCAGATTAAGATGCATCCTGAAGACGAAAAGCACACTGCCTTCCGCACCCCATTGGGAGTGTATTGCTATACGGTCATGCCCTTCGGATTGAAGAACGCCGGGGCTACGTACCAACGGGCTATGAGCGGCATATTCCATGAACATTTACGCAAAGCAGTAGAGTGTTACGTAGACGACATAGCCGTCAAGAGCCGCCTCAAAGATGATCACATTCAGGACCTAAGGACGGTATTCGAGTTAATGCGTCGACATCAACTCAAGATGAACCCTACGAAGTCCTTCCTGGGCGTATCTAGTGGCAAATTCCTGGGATTTGTTATCACCGCCAAAGGCATCCAGGTGGACCCTGACAAAGTCCAGGCCATCGTAGAAATGCGACCGCCCCGCAATCTGAGGGAACTCCGAGGATTTCAAGGCCGTATGGCTTATATCCGGAGGTTTATATCCAACCTCTCAGGAAGATGCCAGCCTTTTTCATACCTCATGAAGAAAGGTGTATCCTTCGTGTGGGACAAAATCTGTCAGCAAGCATTCAGGGAGATCAAACGCTACCTCACCAGTCCGCTAGTTCTGGTGCCTCCCATCATGGGGAAACCGTTCTTGCTGTACGTCCGAGCAATGGATCATTCGCTAGGAGCTCTTCTAGCACAGAAGAACGATGAGGGGCATGAGCAGGTTATCTACTACCTCAGCAGGATGATGGTCGGAGCCGAACACCGGTACAACCCAGTGGAGAAAGAATGTCTGGCTCTGATGTTCGCTATCCAAAAGACGCGGCACTACATCATCGGCCAGACTATTCATATCATCTCCAGGATCAACCCTCTTCGAGTACTGATGAGCAAGCCGAGTATTCTTAATTCCCGACTCGCAACCTGGGCGATGCTGTTAACACCATATGACATGGTATACATCCTGCAGAAGTCCATCAAAGGCCAAGCGCTGGCCAACTTTCTGGCTGCTCATCCGATCCCAGAGGCCTCCAAGTTATACGAAGACATTTCCGACGAAGTTGCAGAATATAACTCCACAATGGAAAATGACACATGGCAACTGTTCTTTGACGGCGCCTCCAGGACTGGCCCCCAGGGAAACATGGTTTCAGGGGTAGGAATCGTCCTGGTCACTCCTGATAAACTCGTCATCTACCGGGCATACTCTCTTAATGAACCATGCTCCAATAATATAGCATAATACAATGCCCTGTTGATCGGGCTCCAAGTCGCCGAAGAGCTGGGGGTCGAATCCCTGGAAGCTTTCGGCGATTCTCTGCTTATCGTCAATCAAGTCAGAGGGATATACGAAGTCCGGAATCCAGACCTCATCCCCTATCACCGAGCGACAATCGAGATAGCCATGATGTTCAAAGGGTTCTTTCTAGAGCATGTACCTCAATCTCAGAATCTGGAAGCTGATGCCCTGGCCAGTCTAGCTGCGGACTTAGCTACCCCTATAAGAAGGCAAGATTCGGTGATCCTTCTTAATAGAGATTTATTTTGCGTGAAGAACAACCTTCACATAGAACGCAGCCACGCTGTGAACACAGATCCCCCCGGAAGCGACTGGAGAAGTCCTTTCATAGATTTTGTCGCATACGGAATCTTGCCAGAGGACCCCAAAGAAGCAATATCCGTCAAGAGACGATCATTACGCTTCTATTTTAATGCATCTTCACACTGCCTATATCGTCGAACCTATGACGGACTGCTATTAAGATGTCTCTCAGACGATGAAGCACAACAGATTATCCGAGAAGCTCACGACGGCGTATGCGGAGCGCATCAGCCCGGTCCTAAGCTACAGGATCGTATCATGAGAATGGGCTACTACTGGCCCACTATGATCACAGACGCGATCAACTATGCAAGACAATGCAGAGCCTATCAGGTTCATGCAGACTTTCTATACCAACCGTCTGAATATCTACATCCTACGGTCGCATCCTGGCCCTTCGAAGCATGGGATATGGATATCGTCGGTCCCATTCACCCGTCTTCCTCCGGAGGCTACCGATTCATACTGGCCATCACGGATTACTTCTCCAAATGGGCAGAGGCGATCCCTCTGGCTGAGGTAAAAGCGTCTGACATGATCAACTTCATCAAGCACCACGTCATTTATCGCTTTGGGATTCCTCGAAGGATAATCTATGACAATGGGCCTCAGTTCATCAGCCAAGCATTTCATCGATTTTGCGATAAAAGTCGAATACATAATATTGCCTCTACGGCATATTATCCAGCTGCTAATGGTTTGGCGGAAGCTTTCAACAAAACCATTATCAAACTCCTGAAGAAGTTTGTTTCTTCAAACAAAAGAGACTGAAAAGAGAAGCTGGGCGAATGTCTCTGGGCATACCGCACAACGGTACGGACACCTACAGGTTGTACCCCCTTTTTACTGGTCTACGGGAGCGAGGCAGTTCTTCCCATCGAAATATAGATCCCGTCGCTCAGGATGGCAGTGACTAGTGAGTTGACTCGAGAAAAGAATGACCTGTTAAGGCTCCAAGAGCTTGAAGGATTAGACGAGAAACGCCTACAAGCTCAATAGCGCATCGCGCTTTACCAAGCACGCATTTCTAAAACTTTTAATCATAAAGTGAAGGAAAGAGTGTTCAAAGTCGGCGACCTAGTTCTAGCCGTAAGAAGACCGATGATTCTTACCCACAGAAGTAAAGGCAAATTCCAACCCAAGTGGGAAGGCCCTTTTGTGATCGAGACAACGTTCTCGAACGGCACCTACAGGATAGCCCAGCCTAATGGAGACCTGTTAATGGCTCCTATCAACGGCAAATTCCTGAAAAGGTACTATGCTTAATCTCCCCTGCTCGGGTGGGACATAGCAAGGCCCTCGATTCTGACAAAACTACTTCCAAAACGCAATTAGTAGGGTTGCGCTCTATCATGTCTGTATGATCTCTGAATAGATGTGTCCTGCTAAGAGGTTTATCGGAAGTCTATCATGTCCATACTACCTCTGATAACACTCTCACCAAAACCGGTCATTTACATTCCGAAATGATGGGTCCACAAAAGTCAGAAAAGAGTCGCCTTTATTTATTCCCGAGAGGGAGGCATAATTACATCTGGGCAAGCAAAAAGGGAAAAGGATACATCATGATGACGGGTGAGTCAGATTGTGAATCTGTCGCTCTAGCGCAGCTATCCTCTCATTTCTAAGAACCAAGGCGTCGGCACGAGCCTGCTCCAGCCGTGCCTCGGGAGTGTCTGTGAGGGTCAGATCAGCCTTTGCCCGAAGACAGCCCGTGCGAGCAGCTTCCGCACGGTCCAGCTCCCGTCGCGTTGTGCTCAGTCGACCGGACGCTACGTCTAGACCTGCCAGCGACTGAGAAGCCCACTCCTCTGCCCGAGCGAGTTTTTCCTTCAGCTTGGAGACCCTCGCTGCATTCCCTTCATGCTCAGAGCGACACCGTGTCTCAACGGCAAGAGCCTCTTCCACGACAACTTTTATCCTATCCACCTCCAGCTTATGCTTCTGGATAGAGTTGTCTAGGCTTTCCACCTTCGTAGCAAGCCGCGCAGTTATGAGGTCGAACCGAGCCTGAACATCAGCATCGAGACCCCGAGTCAGCTGCAAATATTCGTTAATAGGTTGCTCTAACCCATTAACCACCGCCTCCAGGGCGTCAGCTACCCCAGGATTGCCGAGCTCCCTGATGACCCCGATCGAAGCAAGAGAAGTCTTCCTCAGGCTCTCAAAATCCAGACTCTTCGCTAATACCATTGACACCATCGTTCTCAAACCGGTGTAGAAAAGGTTGGTATGTTGCTCGGTCAACGCAACTAGATCCGACTGAACGCCGGGAGCGCCCGCAATGTCAGCAAGTCCCTCTCTAGGGATGATTGCAGACGAGGTGGCCACAGCCGTCGCATCGACACATGGCACAATCGAAGAAGGTGCGGTAACGGCGGTCGAAGTCGCTGCCACACTCACAAGAGGCAAGGTCACGACGACGTGTTCATCCTCCTCTCGAGGTGACGAAGCTACTCCAGGCGTACTAGCCCCCGAAGCCACTTCCTCATCAAAGACGAACGCCTCCTCGTCAGAAGCTCGAGCGGAACCAGAATGCGCTTCAACGCTATACTCCCCGTGGGCGCTATCCCCTGAGAAGAAGACGAGAAAGTCAATATAAGTATGATGACAATCTTTCTCAAAGGAGACATAAAAACAACATTTTACCCGGAGCCAACGGCATATACGACGCATCTGCAGTCGATATAGCTAAATCATGCCTTAATGACGCAATGCGAATCGTCATGCCTGGAGAAGGAGGTGGGCTGACCGACATCGCCGAGAGTTCTGTCAGGCCTCCACCAAGACGTGGTCGAAGTTCATCGGCCAGAATCTCGCCAGGCGCGCTCACTAACGCGGCAGGAGTCATGCCCGCTGCTGGCCTCGGGAAAGATTCTCCCATCTGCCTCGGCCACACAGGCAATCTTGCTCCGCTACCTGGAGCAGTAGCCGCCACAACCACCTCTAACGAGGATTCTCCGGCATCGACGACCGGAACTGTAGGAGGCCCCTCTCTAGAAGACGAGAAACCTCCAGCCAAGGAGTCATCCCCGAGGTAGGGAGAGGCAGGCTCCCTCCCAGGAGCCGCAATGCCAGGAATGCGAAGAGGACGAGCAACCGTCTCCTTCCTCCTCTTGCGAAGAGAAACTTCCTTCAGAGCAGAAGCCCGTCGCTTCCCAGAAGGGACTACCAAAGCCCCCGCAGGCAGAGGCACTTCGCACCTCGGCACCGATACCAGAGGCTCGTCCGGAGTACCAGACTCCTCACCTTCGTCCGAAGAAATCGAAGGGACGTCAACTCTTCCCCCAGGCTTGGGAGAAGGCACCCGGAAGCTTCTACGCACGTCGAAATCATGATAGAAGGTGTTAATCGCCACGTAAAACTGGGCGTAAGAATGGAGAATGCGAAGCTCCGTGGAGGTTGTAACAACCGGCACAATGAAGGTTGCCCTCGTACAACCCATAAGGAAATATCGCCACCCTCTAGCTCCATCAATGAGTCCGCCCCTGGACCTAAAGTTGGTAACGGCATTGCCCACATGCAGCTAATCGTACCCAAATTGCCTGGCAAACCGACTAGGCAAGTAGGGCTCGAAGAAGCAGTGATCTTCGCTCCTGTACAGCAAATGGGAGGGTCTAATACAGACCAACCAGTTAAAAGCTTTCAGGGAAAGGTCGGTCTTCTCTTCACCTGAATCCTTAAACCGTACCCCTGATTGATTGCGATGCACGGGGGGAGCAGTACAGAGGAGCTTCCAACCGTGGCCGAGGTTCAACACCAGCCGGCAGTCTAAAACTGTGCTCACATTCCAGGAGGAATCCTTGTAATTCAGCAAGAATATACCCCCCGAGCTGCTACCGGACCCAGAAGACATCACCCGGGGATTGTGGAGAACCAACCATCCCATCAAGTATAGGTATGGTAACTCCACCCTGGGAAAGCTCTCACGTCGAGCTTCGTCAACGAGCAACCCGTCAGTTATGGCTCTCAAGCCAGCCTGTATACGGCACACCATGGCAGGAAGCAAGCCTAGTCTTGCCCCAAACACCAGGCGCACTGCCGGCCACAGGATGTTTCAGTGAATGCGGTCCGCGGATGCGGTACCTGGCACCACTACTCGGCGCAACCATATGGATAGGAAACCAGCCAGCTGGGCTTCCTTAGAAAAAGGCCTGCGACAACGCCTCAAGTAACTACAGGCCTTGGTGCCTTCCGGGTACTTTCCTACCCCCTCGACAAGAATCTGGTCCGGAGCTTCAGCCTCCTCCATAAGAGTCTCCACAACCTGGGCACTAAGCACGCCCAAACAGTTCACGGGCTCATTCTTGCCACCCGAGGCTTTCTCCGACCTGGCGGCCCCGGCTCGGTGGAAGAAGAGGTAGGACATCCACTTGATGGTATGAGCCAAATCAAAAGGCTCGTTATAAAAGGCGGTGCACGCGAAGTATTGACACATCAGCTCCTGATATACTTCCGCCACCCGAGGGTCCAAATCCCCCAACTCCCGGTTGGTGGGAACATACTCTTCATATGGAGTATCCCCCATTGGCAGTCTCGAGACAATTGCCATCTTGTGGAGCACCAACCCCAACTCCCCCAGTGGAGTGGCAAAGGTCCCGGTGAGCGGAATGTACCGCTCCATCAGCGCCAAGAACAAATTGGGGTTCGGAGGCAACCCGACGCTCGTCGCACTCACAGCAGCATATAGTCCAATGCCTTCCAACTCTCTCTGGAAGTGCTTCAAGGCCCAGTCAACTAGGCATCTCCATCGGGAGTTCGTTGGGGCGATCCACCCATTGCACCGAGGATTCTCCTTGGGATATACCCTCCCTCGACCCATGAAGTCGTTGCAGAAGGTCGACAATTGGATCGGCTGGATCACCAAGCTATCCTCACTTGGAACACTGCCCGGGCACAGTCCTCTGAATAATGTCACAATGTCGGAGGGGCGACTGACGAATGACCCCTGGTCAGCTCCTTTTAGATGAAAAATCTTCCCTGGCTTACCGTGAAGATCAGGAGTCAGCATCCACGACATCTTTCTAGGATGCGTCGCGTGGAAGAAGGCCGAGATGGGATAATCCCTCGGCATCGTTGGCAGGTACAAAACCAAATTCCTGGCTGAGAAGACCCAGGGCTCCCTCTTAGGCTTCGTCTGGGACTGTTTGTCGATCATGTCCCCAAAAAGGAAAGCCAGCTTTACGTACGGCTCCCCGTCTACATAAGTCAGAGGCTCCCCGTTGATCATGCTCAGCAGCATTCGCTCGCCCTGAGCGAATATTAAGACCCTCCTTCCTTCAGGGTACTGGGGTCCGGAGATAGGGAAGGACACGTGGGACAGATCCTCCAGGTAGTTCGAGTGCAGCATCCCAGCAGCGGAGCCTATCACCTCGGCCAGTGGAGACTCGCCCAAGTCAACTACAAAAGTGCAAGGAAAAATACGTCATCACAAGTCTTGTACGAACATATGGACCGAAAGAAACAACAGTCTGTGCTCTACGCAGGATTATGCATATCTGGCAAATTTACGCCGGAGGTCCCCCCCACAAGCGTAAAAATTCAAATTTTACGATATACCCCAATTTTCGGTAGCCAGAGCTTCTACGCTCAGAACTACAAAAATATGGAGTCTTTACGCTGACACATTAGAAATATGGGCGTAAAAGATAAAAATGCCTCCGTGCATCATCTTCCTCAAGAAGAGACTATCAGCACAGAAGACGACCTAGCGTGGTCACGTTCAACGTGTGCGAAGGATTTTTTGGCATTTTTGTCACCCCGAAGGCTTTACCTTGAAGATCGGGTGCACTGCTCGTCGGCGGGACACTTCGCTCAGAAGGAAGTTCGCCTTGACCGACCAAAGACTCCCTCGCTGGGGCGGAAGAATGAGAAGAGAAACCTATACCCTTTCCCTTAGTGAAGGAGGTTTGTTTCGACGCCATTTTCTGAAGATTCGAGGGAACGAAGAAAAACTCGAACAGTCGAAAGCTCTCTTTCACAGAAGACGGATAAAAAGTTTCTCTCTCAGAGAACTTGGGATATATATAGAGTTCGGGCTGACTCTTCGAATCCTCAGACGGACTCCTCGAGACCCTAACCAAATCTCACAAAATTAAATAATGGGTTATGATTGGATGCCACGTCAAACCACTAACCTTGAATGACGGACAGTCAGCATATTCGAAAAGTTTTTCGTGCAAAGACGGTTCAGCAGGTCCTACGCTGAAGGAGATTTCTACGCTCGACAGCAACAGATCTACGGTTTTACGCTCGCAAGCTATAAGTCTATGGTTTTACGCCCGGATGCCTTTGTGCTCAGTAGCTTTTACGCTCGAGAGGCCACAAATCTATGACTTTACGCTCAGCAGATACCAAATCGATGATCTCACGCTCGATGGCGCTCAGTTTACGCTCAGAAGCAACAGATCCGTAAGACTTCACGCTCGAAGAAATTTTCTTTTTAGGAGCTACAGATATACAGTTCTACGCTAAAGGAGCTTCCTACGCTCGACGGCTACGAATCTACAACTTTACGTTCGACAGCTACAAGTCAGGTTTTTGGCCCGGATGCCTTTGTGCTTAGTAGCTTTTATGCTCGAGAGGCCACAAAACCCATGACTTCACGCACAGGAACTACAAGTCTACGATTTCACGCTCGACGGTGTTTTACGCCCGGAGGCTACAGACTGATGATTTCTCGCTCCACGACTTTCTGTATATTCGAACGGTCCCCAAGATGGTCAATTACAGGAGTTCACACAGAAGATGCTCCTCCTTGGCCTCAACGTATCCCAAATACCTGAAACATACAAGAGTTCAAACATTGAGAAATTACTCTTCTCGGGTCAATAGGAGGTTCGCCCAAACTCCAGTCTGAATACCTCGTCTATCAAAAGATGGCAACTCAGTTTTTGACAGCCACTCCTCGACCCTGTTCCAAGGGATTTTCGAGAAGTCACTCTTGAAGGCGAAGACTGAACAAAAATTCTGTTTATCAGAAGTTCAGAGCTCTACGCGGTTCCTCAGTCCCAGCAACATGACAGTTCTAAGAGGTTCAAAATGCTCTACAGCGTTCTATGAACTACTCGCTATGCGTAAAGGACAGGATCTAGCACTCTTTCTACAGAGTCGGCGTACAGATTCAGACGTGTTGAAGCTGCACATATTCAGACTTTACAGCAACATATGGCAAGATGACCATATGAAGAAGAAAGACGATTTTTTATTAAAGATCAAAATCATGATTACATATAAGGGAAATCCAATCTACAAGGGTTTTCTTTTCATTTTCATGATTACATCTGAGGGAAACTCCGTCTACAAAGGAGATACCCCCTCGTCGTCGGAGGATCGCCGCCAGAATCCGTTCTACCGGGTTCTCGCATCAGGGCAGGTCTTCCTCTTCTTCCATGGAGGTTCATTTACTTCCATAATAATGAAGAAGAAGATCCTCCATTCGCCACGGCCGATCCAGCTGAGGGATCTTCCACCCAGCTCGATCAGGGACGATAGATTACGGTTTGTCTAATCTCGTCCGCGGGGATCTAAGGAGAAGAGATACAGCTTGCAAGCTGTGTGGTCAAATATGACCCTTCCTCTCTCCTGGGGCAACGCCATACAAAGTTGCTGATTATCCCGAGCAAGGGAGGCTAAGATATCCTTCCATGATCCATCGTTGCAGTGGACACTTGCTCGAAGACGCCGTCTTTTTCGGCTCCTTACACGCTGGAAGAACATGATCTCCTTCTTCCTCAAATCGACCCGGCGAACTCCGGTGATCATCTCTGCGTGGTGATGAAGATGTGGGGAGAACAGGCTAACTCCCCCATCCTTTTATAGGCTAAAGAGATCACAGCGGTCCCCCATAAATCCGCCATAAAGTCTGTACCGACCGTTTCAACGCTCCACTCAGAAACGTTTCGAGTTACGAGGGGCCATTCATGCTTCGTTCAAAGCATTTCAAATTCCAAGGAATTTAAAAGCTCTGAAGGGGGTCTTGTAGAAGCATGAAAAATACGCTGGGAAGAGCTACACAGCCTTTTGATACAGAGCAGCGTAAGCAGAGGCCTTCAGAGCCATCAGGCGTACGACAGAGTTTTCTCCGCTAAAATACAGCATAAAGAATAAAAGCTCAAAAGACCATCCGCATAAATGCAGTACGTCCAGGCCGCTCCAGCGTGAAACAGAGTTCTTCATCGCCTCCATGGCGTAAAACTCAACTGCTCTCAAAGCAGCGTGATAGCGTACGAGGAATGCTTCATCTTCCCCAAAATAAACCTGTCAAGTCACGCAGTGAATCTGACCTCTGACTCCTGACAAAAGGTGATGCACGGCAACCCAGACGACGGCTGGAAACGTTGGCAGACCTCTCGGGACGCGTCCCTCAGTATGATGGCGGATCTCACTATTTAATGCAGAGGATTTGGTAAAACATCACCAAACCGTCGTTTACCGGAGTCCCCTCAGCATAAACCGCTCTTTTGCGTACAAGAGAATACGCCGCCCTGTTTTACACAGGCAAACATGAGCTGTTTTACGCTCCGCAGCAGACAAACTGCCTGCCACGTCAAAAGTTGCACTTCGTACGGGATTCGAGGCACGTCTCCACATCTAATTGCACAGAGCGGTGACAGTTTCTCTTAAGACACGTCTCTGCCACGGGTGCACAGAAGGCCTGCAGACCTTCGAAACACGCCTCCGCATTTAATGCATAAGGTGATGGCAAATTCCTGCAAGAGATTTGGTTATATCTTCAAAAGCCGTAATTTCGGCTAAGACGTCTACATCAGCACGATATGCAGCGGCTTCTACGCCCATTCAGGATCTGTGCTCAAGCGGCTTCTACGCCCATTCTGGCACGATATGCAGTGGCCTCTACGCCCATTCAGGATCTGTGCTCATGCGGCTTCCACGCCCACTCAGTCTCTACGACTACTCGGCTTCCACGCCCACTCAGTCTCTACGACTACTCGGCTTCTATGCCTGTTCGGCTTCTAGGCCTGTTCGGCTTCTATGCCTGCTCGGATTCTACGCCTACTCGGTTTCCATGCCTACTCGGCTTCTATGCCTGTTCGACTTCTATGCCTACTTGGCTTCTATGCCATGGTGACGGACATTTGGCTTCTACGCCAACCTCTTCTACACAATGGATACCTACCCGCGTGGCTTTTACGCCGTGATCTTAGTAGCAACCGTACGTGTTGTGTCCCTTTAGTTGGACCCACGTCACCCGCTCAGTCAAAAGATCATCTACACGTAGGCATTGGTTACTTTAACCGTTGTGTAAAAGGGTGCTGTACTTTCTACTCCTCGGTTGCTACACCAATAGAGTGGTCACTGTCACCAAAGACTCTATAAATAGAGGCCCCTGTCAATGGGGAACAAGGTCGAAGAATTTGGTCAAGAAACCAATAGCAGATCCCAGGTCGGAAAATTCGGTCAAGAGTACCAAAACCAGATCCAAGGTCGACAGTCGGAGAAGATCGAACAAGGAGGAGAAGAGAGAGAGAGATAGAGAGAGAGCCCGGAGCTCAGGCAAAGAGCGGGGATCGACGACTTCGACATCGTGCATCCACCCTCTTCTGCAACCTTCGAAGCTGCTACCTGTCTTCCACGGTACTTCTTCAACATCGCGCGGTCCAAGGGCTAAAGTGATCGACCGCAGATCAGACACCTATAGCAATTTATACCCAGATTAAATAAATTATACTCCCACATCCTCGTATAGGATTATATTGTACAAGTTTGTTTGTAAACCAAAGGGCACGGGTTTCGTACAAACCCCGTCATTGAAATACACTTTCATTCTTTCGTTTAAATACCACAAACAGACCTGTATGGGCCACCACTAAAAAATGTCACACCCCAGTCCCAAAATACGTAGGACTAGGACACGTAAGCATGCCAGCAGTATGAATATGGCACTCCAATATATGGAAACCATAACACACGTATGCTGTAATATGAATAACAATTCACAAGTGGTAAACATATATATCTCAGAGCATAACTAAATCTCATCCACAGAAATCATATATAAATAAATGACTAGTATCTATGAACTAGATATCAATATGAAGTGTCTAATGATGGTAGTCGGATGGAAACAAATCCACTACCGAACTAGAATATGGAATAAACAAGATATATACAATATAAGTACAACCTCTAGCAATCACGAGGCTCGAAGGAAGACCTCCTCGCAACATACGCAACCAGTCCGGATCTGTGCTCCTGCAAATACTCATGAACAATAAACCTGGAAAGGGACCAGGTCCTCAGAGGGACATAACAAGATACATAAAAGTATGCCATAAAGTAAATACTGTCAAAACTCAAGGGTGACCTAACCATCTAATTGAAATGCAACTTGAGGACAACTTTGAGAGTATAGAAAAGTGTAGGCTAGACATATGCTGACGTAATTCACCAATCGTGACAACTGGCTAGTATATGCCACATATGCCCCCAATACAAGGGCGCATGTATATAATAACGTCCTACCGCTCTGAAGAACGGGGAATCTGTATAGTATATAACGTCCATATTGCTCCGAAGAACGTTGAATCTGTATAGTATATAACGTCCATATCACTCCGTCGAGTATGGAATCTGCATAGAGGAAGTGGGTGTCCCATACGCCTACTAGTCGTCCTCCCCGCCCAATGATCTAAGCATGTTGTATCCACAACACGCCTTAGCTACTACGTCGAGGCGTCGTAACTCTGGCTTATAGTCTATCGTTAGAACAATAGCCCAACCTTATAACCAAACAAGGACAAGGATTGGACCTTCATACCATAATAGTCTATGCTTCGACTTCTAATAACTGCTAAGTCTTCTAACATGCATTGCTAATAGCAGTTATTCCCTATCCGTCGCACGCCTACACGTACAGGTGGCCAACCACATACGCAAGTACGTGCCCTATATTAGGCTCACAACACGTGTAAGAAATTTGTCAAGGCCTGGGGAGTCATACCAATAACTCCGCAAATTTAGGTGGGTCTACTATACATTAGGTCAGACTCAAGTCCTAACGTCAACGCCTTCGTTGACTGCACCCGAGTCTCTCTCGGACGTGCACAGTTATATAATATAAACATGCAATAATAATACAAAATTTAAACAGTACAACAAGGCAAGGTATACTTGCCTGGCAAGAGAGCTGCAAAATGTAATATCCAGATATCAAACACCAAGAGTCAGAAACTACGACCTCAGAATGAATGTCTCCGGATGCTGAAATAAATATCACCAACGTTCCCAAAATAAGCAAAATAGCTAGAAAAACTACCCTTTTGTCCAATTTGGACACAGGGGCAAAACAATGATTTTGGGTCAAAGCGGGCTCCACTTGTGGGCCACTTTGCACCGAAAAGCGTGTCGGGGGTAAAGGTCTCTAAATGGGACAAATTATAGGTCAAACAAACTCTAAAAGTCAGTACGAACTCAACGGTATATCCAAATGCGGATTTCGGTGAGCCGAACACAATTTCGTCCAAAAAGTCAACCATGGGGCCCGCCAATAGGTGACCTGGTCAACTGTCTCAGAATCGTGTGAAAATTGGGTCACAGGATCGACGTGATACCACGAGTCCAGTAGCACAAGTTTTGTCGTATTCTGACGAGCGTGCACAAAATGTGCAGCGATACGGGAATCTTCTGCGGATATGGGTTGATTTCGACGCGCACACGCGTCCAAATCAGTTTCCGCAAAATCTCAAACGTCCGGACATACTGTGCGCACCTTTTGGTATACTTGGTATGCGACGTGGCGGTCCCATTTGGCGGGGCACGCTCCGTATCGCAATTTCTGAAAATCTAAAAAAAGTAGATTTTCGGGGTTTTCTAACTGGTTTAATTTTACATACAACAGTTAATAAATTTATATAAATAACAGAAATTAAACTAGGTCAATTGGTCTCCGCATAACAAAAAGAAAAATTGAATTTGGATCTCTGTGGTGGAAGATACGAATCCGGGAACATAGGTAGTTACCGCAGTTTTTTACGATACCCAAAAGTTGTCTTTTTTGGCAACTTGGGCGCTGTTTTTGCCTAGGGTTTTGCACTGTTCGAGGTCAACTATCATAAAGATATTGAAGGGGGTTAAGTGGTGAACGTATCGGTAAAGATGGCGTCGAGTTTAGTCGACCAAGGTGACGGGAAACAGGGCTTGAACACAGGTACTTCGCTGTCGAAACTGCAGTTGCGGTTGTGCGCGTTGATCGCGATCATTTGGGTCAGTTTTGGGCGGCTTGGCTGGCGGCGGACGGCGGTCAGGTTGGTCGGCGGTCGCTAGGGTTTAGATGGGAAGGGAGGGATGAGTTTAGGTTTAGGGTTTTGGGGTTATAGAAGAATATATATAGACATATATATTTTGGAGATGGAAAGAGGGGGCGGGGGAACTCGCGGCCTACTGCTGTTGTTCCTATTGTTCCTAAAGGGGGGTGTGGGATTTAGATGTAAGGGTTTGGGTTTGTTGCTAATGGGTTCGGGTAGTTTAAGGCTAACGGGTAGGATCCATTTGGTAATCTATTTCTTTTTATATTTTCGTTTCTATTTACTACTTCAAATTTCTTTTTCTTTCTAAATAAACTATATAAGTATACATACATATATATATATATATATATATATATACATAAAAAAAATCTAGAATTTATATTATTGCATACCATTTAGCTAGCAACTGTCCAAAGGGTCCCCTACATGAAATAAATTAGGAAAAATTTATACCGGCTCCATAAATCTCCTAAATTTACAAACACCTTAAATAAAAATTAAATAAAATCTATTTCTCCTAATTAGCTCATAATTACTACAATTTAAATATTAATTAATTAAAAATAGATTAATATGGTTTTTAGGATTAGGGGTTTTACAAACTGCCCCTAAGATGTGCATGTGTGTCTAGCTATGCATTTATCCCAAGAGCCTCACGAGACACGCTGTGCACACCCTGAAACAGAATATCGGCTTGTCTTGTTTGCTTATTGCATTTGAAACTCTGTTTTTAAAGATGTTTCTAAACTATGTAATATGACTCTCCTATGAACTGCATGAAATGAACATAGGTACAACTAGAAAGATCACCAGTAATGTAAAATTTTATAACATGATTACTTAGTGTTGGTTTTAGTGAATGCTTGTTTCTGTTCAGTTGTTTTATCTCATCAGTACTTATAAAAGTGCTGACCCACCAACAGTTTACTTGCTTGCAGGTACTGGATCGTCGGAGGGAGCGATAGGCGTGCCTCAATCCCCAAGACCCAGAATCCTGCGTTTCGATTGCCCCGAGTTTTTATCGTATTAAGGGGCATAATGTATGGAACGATGCCTTTGCTAAGAAAATCCAAGTCCCTCGATTTGCCCCGAATACGCAGTTGGCTAAATGCATTGCATTGTAACAATGTCCATTTCCACTGCTTACTCGATTGATGCGATGATAGCCAAACACAACTTACCGATAAAGCCTTGTACGGGCGCAATCCCAGGCTCACATGGCATCACGTCCCGGTATTGAACGGGCCATTCCTTCCTCGCACCCGTGGGACAGGCACTGAGGCACGGGGATTCGCGTCCGGTGAGCCGAGGCGCGGTGGTTCACGTCCGGTTCAATCCGGGTACGGGGGCGAGGCGGTGGTCCATCCGGGCGGCCCCTAAATTTGCGGGGCCGGGGCGTGACATATGGTATCAGAGCGGATTCGATTCAATTTTCTGGCCTAAATCCGTTGCTATGACTCTGAGATATTATCGATATGGTATTGCAATAAAGTGTTCCATACAATAAGTCCATAGATATTCTCAAAGTGCAAAATATTTACTGGACTTGAATTGCTTGATTGTTTCGATTGAGTACGGTGAGGGATGGCACTATCGCTGCTACGAATATAGAGAAGTTTATCCTTGAAGTTTTGAGGACGAAACTTTTTGTTGGTTGGTAAGTATGTAATGCCCCACTCCGCGTCGGCATTATGTATCAGGTGAGTGGGCAGAACTTTGTTCTCTGATTCTTGCATGCCTTAATAATAATATAAGTTTTTGCTTGTAATGTTTTCATAAGAGAATGATTGAACCTGCCTTGTATGTTAAAGAATGAACTCACCTAGCTTATCTTTGAAACGATAAGTCTGCTTAATGAAGAATCTTGAAATATTTGTCTAAGAGTACATGAACATGTTCACTATCGCCTATGCTCCGAGAGAACCATATAGTGTCTGAATGTGTTCAAGTGATAAGTTGGATTGCCCTGCAACAATGATAGTTGTTCTGATGGTTCATCTCGTCTGCATACTACAGTTTATTTGATAGTGTTTCCATGCATTCGCATTGGTCGGACAATGGCTATTAGTGAAGAGCTGAACTGCATGCATCATTAGCCACCATGGGTCACAGCTGCCAATAGCATTAGATGAATGAATCATTGGTTGGTCCAACAGCTGTCGATCATGAGATACTCGGAGACCGCCCTGTATATAGCTAGATCATTGAGTTGGCTTAGATAGATGGACTGCCCCTAAGATGTGCATGTGTGTCTAGCTATGCATTTGTCCCTAGAGTCTCACGAGATACGCTGCGCACACCCTGAAACAGAACATCGGCTTGTCTTGCTTGCTTACTACATATGAAATGCTATTTTTAAAGATGTTTCCAAACCATGTAATATGACTCTGCTATGAACTGCATAAAATGAACATAGGTAAAACTAGAAAGATCACTAGTAATGTAATATTTTATAACATGATTACTTAGTGTTGGTTTTAGTGAATGCTTATTTCTGTTCAGTTGTTTTATCTCACTAGTACTTATAAAAGTGCTGACTCACCAACAGTTTACTTGCTTGCAGGTACTAGATCGTCCGAGGGAGCGATAGGCGTGCCTCAATCCCCAAGACCCAGAATCCTGCGTTTTGATTGCCCCGAGTTGCTATCGTATAAAGGGGCATAATGTATGGAATGATGCCTTTGCTAAGAGAACCCAAGTCCCTCGATTTGCCCCGAATACTCAGTTGGCTAAATGCATTACATTGCAATAATGTCCCTTTTTGCTGCTTACTCGATTGATGCGATGATAGCCAAACACAACTTAAACGATGAAGCCTTGTGCGGGCACAATCCTAGGCTCGCACGGCATCACGTCCCGGTATCGAACGGGCCATTCCTTCCTCGCACCCGCAGGACAGGCGTCGAGGCGCGGTGATTCGCGTCAGGTGCGCCGAGGCGCGGTAGTTCGCGTCCGATTCAATTCGGCTACGGGGACGAGGCGGTGGTCCGTCCGGGCGGCCCCTTGGTTCGCGGGGCCGGGGCGTGACACTGCTGGTGTAAACCCCCACGACCAGATTTCAGTATTTTTAGGATTATTTTAACAATGTTGGATTTATGGCAATATTTTATTTATTATCCTATTGACTTGTGCACCTGTCCCTTACCAAATTATTTGGAGCTTTACCTTAACTGTTATCCCCGAACAAAGTTCACATACCTCTCCTAGACATGCCAGTCTACAATCCTGCATTTTGTGCAACTCCCAGATGCTTTATTTTGAGCCTCGTTTGAGACGCACAAATATCGTTACAATCGTCCGTATTTATTCCCTATTTAATTTCCTGCTCTATACCCATCTCTGTACCCCTAGGAATTTGAGGCCCAAGCTGTACCTGTTTTGCCCAGACAAAAATACGATAATTTTCTACACTGAGTATACTACATTTAGTATATTGACACCGTAGAAAAATTATGGCCCTACCTACCTCTAAATAATTAGAGAACACCGTGCGCAGTATTTATTTATTAATAAATACGATGACCCGTATCACCCAGAAAACCAGGCCCAACCCCTGCCCAGACTCACCCCCATTCCCCCAGGGATCTCACATATCAATTTTCCTCAATTCTGTGAATTTTAGAATTTTCAGGAATCAGGTGTTTTTCCAGACAATTTCGTAATTGTGCAATTTCCCAAAAATAGGACAATTTTACAATTTATGAAACTACAGGGACTTTCCTGCAATTAGCAGCACGAGGTGCCACCCCCTCATTGGCCGGTGAACCTGTACCGTCCATTTGGACGCGGGACCCACCCGAAAAGATCCCGAAAATATCCCAAAAATATCCTAAAATATCTATAGATATTTTACATATTAAATTAATATAATTTTTTATAAAAGAAACTAAAAGAAAAGAAAAGAAAAGAAAAAAATATCAAAACCCAACCCCTAACCCGAATCCCAACCGCAGCTACCCCCCCGGCCGGCGGCGGCGAGCCTCGCCCGCCGGAGCCCCCCCCGCTTCCCCGAGCTCACCTCTCCCAGCTTCCTCTTCTCCTCCCCCAGCTGCTCCTCTTCCCCCGCTCGGCCCGCCTCTCCGCCGCCCCTGACCGGAGCCGAGCCCCTCGCCGCCCTCGTCCCCAGCGGCCCGATCTCCTCCTCCTTTCCTCCTTCCCGCCGCTCCCTCTCTCCCTCTTCCTCTCCTCATCCTCCCCGGCCGGAGCCGACCCCGCCGGCGAGCTGACCCCCGAGCTCCGCGTCACCCTTGACCCATCTCTCTTCCTCCACCTCACCTGACCTCCGCCCTCCCCCCACGCAGCGGCCACGACTCGACCACCCTCCACCGGCCAGCACCCCGTGACCCCGACCCCGCCTGCTGCCAATACGGCAGACGACTCCGAGCGGCATCTCCGCTCGTCTCAGCCGTGCTCCAACCCAGCTCCGTCGACGAGCCGACGACCCCGGAGCCCTCGCCGCAGCAGCTCTGGACCACCCCGAGACGACCCCGACTGGAGCAGTATCGGACACGGTGCAATACCGGACATGATAGCAGCTGGACAGAGCTTGGACACAGTCGTATCGTGTCAAGACGACTCGCGGACACAGAAAATTCAGTTTTCACGGAGCCCTGTTCAGGTAACCCGTTCTATCTCCTCGTAGTTCCGTTTTTAATTCCGTCAGTTGCGTCGTGTAGACTATGTAACCATCTCGGTGTCCGTATAACCCGCTAGGAGCATCGCGTCCTGTGGCGATCGCGAACGACGATCCAAAAACAGAAAAAATAATGACCCGATTCACCCCGGAACTGAGTACGCCCCGCCAAACGGGACGACTTGGTTGCACGTGGTCTTTACCAAAACGTGCGCGACGTTGATACGGACGTGTAGGAATTCGGAGAAGTTGATTTGGATGTGCGTGCACACCGGAATCAACGCGTATCCGCCGACACCGCCCCGTATCCGTCAGTTCTGGAACATAGTGTAACTTTGTGTACACACGTCGGATCGAGATAAAACTTGCGCCATCGGACTCGTAGCGATACGCTGGTCCTGTGATCCAAGTTTGGTTCGATTCTGAGAACATTGACAAAATCCCGTATCGTGGGCCCCACAGGCTCCCCTTGACGGGCGATTTTGTGATCGGCACATCGGAATTCAGTTCTGGATATTCCGTTGGGTTCGTATCGATGTTCTGGACTTGTTGACACTAAGTTTGGCAATTTTGGAGACCTTTGACCCTGACACATTTTTCGGTGCAAAGTGGGCCCACATATGGACCCCGCTTTGACCGAAAACTGTCATTTTTGCCCCTGCATCCAAATTGGACTTAAGGACAGGCGTTTCTAGCTATTTGATATTTTCTGAGACTGTTAGTGATGTTTATTTCAGCATCCGGAGACTTTCCTTCTGAGGTCATAGTTTCTGACTTCTTGGCATTTGACATCTGGACATTATATTTTGTAGCTCTTGCCAGGCAAGTATACCTTTTCTTGTTGTACTGTTTAAATTCAGTTATTATTAGTTACATGTTTATTTATTATATAAATGTGCGCATCCGAGCAGACTCGGGTGCAGTCAACGAAGGCGTTGACGTTAGGACTTGTGTCTGACCTAGTGTCTAGTAGACTCACCTAAAGTTGTGAAGTTATTGATATAACTTACCAGGCCTTGACGCATATCATTACACGTCACAGAGTGAGTTCATGTAGGGACGCGTGCCTCATGCGCGACTGGCCATCAGTGTGAGCAACACGTGTAACGGTATTTAGCTTAGTTGGTTATTTTATTGAGACTTGCATCATAGTAGGAGGTGTCCACATTGTTTTCACAACTTGTACATCTATATTGGGCGGGGAAGATTACTAATAGGCGTATGGAACACCCCCTTCATGATGTTATATCCTTCGTACCATGCTCCTCATGGTCGATTGCAGAGTGCCCATGCGTCTGGGGGCATATGACACATATACTAGCCAGTCATGACGATTGGTGAATTACGTCAGCATATGTCTAGCCGACACATTCCCATGCGTACTACCAGGTCTTCAAATTGCATTCACTTAGATGGTTAGCACACCCCATTTATTTATTCAGTATTTACTTTATGGCATATTATTTTTATGTATCTTGCTATGTCCCTCTGAGGACCTGGTCCCCTGCCAGGTGTTATGTTCTTGAGCATTCGCAGGAGAGCAGATCTAGGCATGTTACGTATATCCCAAGGAGGTCTTCTCTTCGAGCCTCGTGATTGTCAGATGTTGTTCTTATATGGTGTGTATCTGGTTCCTTTTATATTCTATTTCGGCAGTGGATTTATTTCCATCCGACTGCCATTCTTTAGATATTTGTTATTGAGATCTAGTTACCTGATTATTGGTTACTCCTGTATATGTTATATTCTGTGGATGAGATTTAGATATTACCCTGTAACTTGTGATTAATTATACCACTGGTGAACTATTATTCATTATACAGCGTACGCACGTATATATGGTTTCCATATATTGGAGTTGCCATATATACGGGCGGCTGCCATGATTACGTATCCTAGTCCTACGTATTTTGGGACTGGGGCGTGACATATTTTTACTGGTGGCCCATGCAGGTCAGAGCATATTGTCTCGGTTACGTTACTGTACCGAGCAAGCCTGCACCTAGGATTAAAGTATAAAATCTCATCCATAATTGACTATGACTTATCTTCCTTCTAGTCTGTCCTACTTACAAAATTGTATCCTGCTTGATTCATGTCCTTCCCTAATAATTCCTTAAATATAGCCCCTGCTAGAATATAGGAATCCTGTTGATAGGATAATGATTAGGTTAGTATTCCTATTAAGAACACAACTAGGACTTTAAAACATCCCTAAGTTTAGGATACTAAATGAACCCTAGTATTCAATATTACCTAATGAACCCTAGCATCACTACCTATAGATTAACTTACCATTATCCCTTGACGTATTTATGTATGACTTGAGTATAGTAAAAATACTACTAGGATTAGTTAGAGAATTGACCATAGTGTTGACCCTAGTCTTAAGGAACCGATAGAAATCCAAGCTGGAATATTAGGACTGAAACCTCACCCTATGATTGGATAAACCCAGTGTTACACCAGAAACCCTTTACCCTTGTTGGCGTAAAAGTCAAATGACTTTCTTGTTGGCATAAAAGCCAAATTATGCAGGAGATTCTCCTTTACGCCGCAGTTATGACAACCGCTACCCACGATCCCTTAGTCTTCCTTATCCTGCGTCATGCAAGCCACGTAGGTAACTGCCCTGCGTAAACCTGATTCATGAATAGTAGATAACCAGCATAGAGTAACCTGATTAGGCGTAGAATATAATGATAGGATGTGAGCATATTTGTTACAGCCTTAGCTTTCCCCAGCCATGACCCAATCTCGTACATTAAAGGCAGAGATACGCCTTGAGCCCTGTGCAAAAAGAAACAGCTTTTGACAGGACATCTGGTTTTGTCTCACCGCGAGCGTAGATGACTTGTATCCAATAAGTCACTAAACGACAACCTGGGTCCCCGTGCAAATTCATCATCGCAGCCGTCCTCTCAATCGTTGTACAAGTACTTTTATCAGATGTCAGGATTCACTAATTCAACTGACAAACTTATGAGTTCCTTGTACAATTTTACGCTGCAATGTATGCTAGACTTTACGCAAGCAGACTTTTATACAAACTTTACGCACGCTAATTTTATGCGTAGATTTTAGCGCAAAACTTTTACGCTCAGACTTTCACCCAGACTTTTACGCAGACTGTTACGCACAGACTTATTACGTGGACAGCTCTGAAGCTCTACCTTACGCTTCTCTGTTTTACGCGGATAGCTCTGAAGCCATGCGTTACGCCAAATTATTTTATCTCCGCTTTACGCAGACAACCTCGAACCCCTACTTTACGCGGACTTCCTTGAAATCTCTATTTTAGGCAGACAACCTATAGTTTATATTAAAGATTATAGAACTTAGAAGGCCATACCTCTTTTAGGTCAACTAGCATCTTAGAGTAGGAGTTACAATAATAACTGTAGAGATTGTAGAGTCTTGTCTTTTTGTGAATTTAAATTGTTTTGTAAGTTCTCGTATCACAATCTAGCATACTTAAATTTACTATAATACCTCGACTTATACTGCTATTATAGCCTAGTTTTACAAGCTTATTCTTTATCAAGCTTGTTCATGATATAAGTATTATTGGAGTACTACAATAATACATTTCAGAATCAGTGTATTACGGTCTGATCAACCATAGTGCACTTGGTTCGCCCTTCGTATAACTACCTTACGTGGATTAAAATATATAGTGATTAGTAGACGGATGTACTTGTCCGCTAGATATGTCTGAGCATATCGTATCAGCTACATGACTGTACTAATATGAGCATGTGAATAGGAATTATCAAAATAGTATTTCAATCCACAACTGCCTTGATAATTCCTATTTGAATTATTTAAACGCCTTTATCCCCACACTTCTAATCTATTACCTCCCCCTTGAATTCTTGATTATCGTTTTTCGTCTTTCCTTATTTCGGAAAGACGAAACCTCGTGCTTAGTATAAATACAAAGTGTATTGTTTCTGTAACCATTTCTGTTTATTTCTTGGGTAATTACCAAACCCTATTATTATATTAGATTGCAGTATATAAATTGTGCTACCTTTAGAATGACCCTTCGCTACCTACCTACGTTTTATTGCGTTCTTGATACGTGCATCACTATGACAGCATGAATTTTTTTTAAATTTTTGCCTCGTAACTCGGGTCAAGTTCAGAACTCAAGTATTATAATAAAGGAGGTAGCATTTTGCTGTCAGGAGTCTAAATAGATTTTACCTGGATGAACAATTGATTGACTCCTGAATGGATAGCAGCACCTATGACTAGGTTGACTTATAAGGATCTAGAATTCCTATGGACCGACTCACCAAGTCAGTACAAATTCTTACCTTTAGAGTTGGCCAGCCTGCAGAAGCTTTAGCTAACTTATATATGAGACAAATCGTAAGATTGCACGGTATACCAGTCAGCATTGTACCAGACAAGGATTCGCATGACCAGACTTGGTGGTCAACACCGTAGAGACAGTTAAGTAATACGAGGACGCTTGCAAGCAGCGCAAGACAGACAGAAGCAGTGGGCAGACCGTCATCATCATCCCTTGGAATTCAAAGAGGACGACCATGTCATCTTGAGGATATCACCTACTAGAGGCACCATTCGATTTGGACGACACATCAAGTTGAGTCCAAGGTATGTTGGACCATTGACGTGCTAGAAAGAATAGTAGTGGCATATCAACTTGCGTTACCACCTTTTCTTGAGAGAGCACATGACGTATTCCACGTATCGTAACTCAGGCAATATGTGACAGACAGCAGTCATGTTCCCAACCATTCGGAGATCACCATTAGGCCGAGCTTGTCGTATCAGGAGCAACCCGTGGGAATCCTTGATCATCGAGAAAAGAAATTGAGGAATCAGTCTATTTCCTTGGTCTGCGTGGCATGGAAGCATGGCGCGCCAGGAGAATCTACTTGGAAGCGTGTGAATGACCTGCGTAAACGTTTTTTTAAACCTATTCGTAAGCCAAGATATAAATTACTTTGTTAAATTATATCTTTTGCCGTCTATGACTTCTACCCCGGCTTAGTTTTAATTTCGAGGACAAATTTTTTATAAGTTGGGTAGATTGTAAACCCCCTCGACCAGATTTCAGTATTTTTAGGATTATTTTAACAATTTAGGATTTATGGTAATATTTTATTTATTATCCTATTGACTTGTGCACCTGTCCCTCACCGAATTATTTGGAGCTTTACCTTAACTGTTATCCCCGAACAAAGTTCACATACCTCTCCTAGACATGCCAGTCTACTATCCTGCATTTTGTGCAACTCCCAGATGCTTTCTTTTGAGCCTCGTTTGAGACGCACAAATATCGTTACAATCGTCCGTATTTATTCCCTATTTAATTTCTTGCTCTATACCCATCTCTGTACCCCTAGGGATTTGAGGCCTAACCTGTACCTGTTTTGCCCAGACAAAAATACGATAATTTTTTACACTGAGTATACTACATTTAGTATATTGACACCGTGGAAAAATTATGGCCCTACCTGCCTCTAAATAATTAGAGAACACCGTGCGCAGTATTTATTTATTAATAAATACGATGACCCGTATCACCCAGAAAACCAGGCCCAACCCCTGTCCAGACTCACCCCCGTTCCCCCAGGGCCCTCACATATCAATTTTCCTCAATTCTGTGAATTTTAGAATTTTCAGGAATCGGGTATTTTTCCAGACAATTTCGTAATTATGCAATTTTCCAAAAATAGGACAATTCTGCAATTTATAAAACTACAGGGACTTTCCTATAATTAGCAGCGCGAGGTGCCACACCCTCATTGGCCGGTGAACCTGCACCGTCCATTTGGACGCAGGACCCACCCGAAAAGATCCCGGAAATATCCCAAAAATATCCCAGAAATATCCTAAAAATATCTATAGATATTTTACATATTAAATTAATATAATTTTTTATAAAAGAAACTAAAAGAAAAGAAAAGAAAAAAATATCAAAACCCAACCCCTAACCCGACTCCCAGCCGCAGCTACCCCCCCCCGGCCGCCGGCGGCGAGCCTCGCCCGCCGGAGCCCCCCCCCCCCCCCGCTTCCCCGAGCTCCCCTCTCCCAGCTTCCTCTTCTCCTCCCCCAGCTGCTCCTCTTCCCCCGCTCGGCCCGCCTCTCCGCCGCCCCTGACCGGAGCCGAGCCCCTCGCCGCCCTCGTCCCCAGGGGCCCGATCTCCTCCTCCTTCCCTCCTCCCCGCCGCTCCCTCTCTCCCTCTTCCTCTCCTCATCCTCCCCGGCCGGAGCCGACCCCGCCGGCGAGCTGACCCCCGAGCTCCGCGCCACCCTCGACCCATCTCTCTTCCTCCTCCTCACCTGACCTCCGCTCTCCCCCCACGCAGCGGCCACGACTCGGCCACACTCCACCGGCCAGCACCCCGTGACCCCGACCCCGCCTGCTGCCAACACAGCAGATGACTCCGAGCGGCATCTCCGACGACCCCGGAGCCCTCGCCGCAGCAGCTCCGGACCACCCTGCGACGACCCCGACTGGAGCAGTACCGGACACGGTGCAATACCGGACACGATAGCAGCTGGACACAGCTTGGACACAGTCGTATCGTGTCAAGATGACTCGCGGACACAGAAAATTTAGTTTCCACGGAGCCCTGTTCAGGTAACCCGTTCTATCTCCTCGTAGTTCCGTTTTTAATTCTGTCAGTTATGTCGTGTAGACTATGTAACCATCTCGGTGCCCGTGCAACCCGCTCGGAGCATCGCGTCCTGTGGCGATCGCGAACCACGATCCAAAAACAGGAAAAATAACGACCCGATTCACCCCGGAACTGAGTACGCCCCACCAAACGGGACGACTTGGTCGCACGCAGTCTTTACCGAAATGTGCGCGACGTTGATACGGACGTGTAGGAATTCGGAGAAGTTGATTTGGATGTGCGTGCACACCGGAATCAACACGTATCCGTCGACACCGCCCCGTATCCGTCAGTTCTGGAATACGCTGTAACTTTGTGAACACACGTCGGATCGAGACAAAACTTGCACCATCGGACTCGTAGCGATACGCTGGTCCTGTGATCCAAGTTTGGTTCGATTCTGAGAACGTTGACAAAATCCCGTATCGTGGGCCCCACAAGCTCCACTTGACGGGCAATTTTATGATCGGCACATTGGAATTCAGTTCTGGATATTCCGTTGGGTTCGTATCGACGTTCTAGACTTGTTGACACTAAGTTTGGCGATTTTGGAGACCTTTGACCCTGACACATTTTTCGGTGCAAAGTGGGCCCACAAATGGACCCCGCTTTGACCGGAAACTGTCATTTTTGCCCCTGCGTCCAAATTGGACTTAAGGACAGGCGTTTCTAGCTATTTGATATTTTCTGAGACTGTTAGTGATGTTTATTTCAGCATCCGGAGACTTTCCTTCTGAGGTCATAGTTTCTGACTTCTTGGCATTTGACATCTGGACATTATATTTTGCAGCTCTTGCCAGGCAAGTATACCTTGCCTTGTTGTACTGTTTAAATTCAGTTATTGTTAGTTACATGTTTATTTATTATATAAATGTGTGCGTCCGAGCAGACTCGGGTGCAGTCAACGAAGGCGTTGACGTTAGGACTTGTGTCTGACCTAGTGTCTAGTAGACTCACTAAAGTTGTGAAGTTATTGATATAACTTACCAGGCCTTGACACGTATCATTACATGTCACAGAGTGAGTTCATGTAGGGAGGCGTGCCTCATGTGCGACTGGCCATCAGTGTGAGCAACACGTGTAACGGTATTTAGCTTAGTTGGTTATTTTATTGAGACTTGCATCATAGTAGGAGGTGTCCACGTTGTTTTCACCACTTGTACATCTATATTGGGCAGAGAAGATTACTAGTAGGCGTATGGGACACCCCCTTCATGATGTTATATCCTTCGTACCATGCTCCTCATGGTCGATTGCAGAGTGCCCATCCGTCTGGGGGCATATGACACATATACTAGCCAGTCATGACGATTGGTGAATTACGTCAGCATATGTCTAGCCGACACATTCCCATGCGTACTACCAGGTCTTCAAATTGCATTCACTTAGATGGTTAGCACACCCTATTTATTTTTTCAGTATTTACCTTATGGCATGTTATTTTTATGTATCTTGCTATGTCCCTCTGAGGACCTGGTCCCCTGCCAGGTGTATATGTTCTTGAGCATTCGCAGGAGAGCAGATCCAGGCATGTTACGTATATCTCGAGGAGGTCTTCTCTTCGAGCCTCGTGATTGTCAGATGTTGTTCTTATATGGTGTGTATCTGGTTCCTTTTATATTCTATTTCGGCAGTGGATTTGTTTCCATCCGACTGCCATTCTTTAGATATTTGTTATTGAGATCTAGTTACCTGATTATTGGTTATTCCTGTATATGTGATATTTTGTGGATGAGATTTAGATATTACCCTATGACTTGTGATTAATTATACCACTGGTGAACTATTGTTCATTATACAGCGTACGCACGTATATATGGTTTCCATATATTGGAGTTGCCATATATACGGGCGGCTGACATGGTTACGTATCCTAGTCCTACGTATTTTGGGACTGGGGCGTGACAGCTGGCCATTGCCACATGGCTAGTCCCTCGACATTTTTGGACTAGTAATATGCTAGAACTCAGATCATGACTTCAAAGAGTGGAAGCGATTTTGGAAACTGCATCATATCTGCCCATGGGTAATAAATTTTAAATGGAGAACCCTTACTGATTCTCCCGCCAATGGAGAGAATATAAATAGAAGGATTCAAACTTCCCTCCAAATTGCTATTATGTTAGGTAAATATTAAAATACTAGATCATCTTCTATTACTTTACCCTATTTAAGGTCTAGCTTGGAAGGTGTTGCCAAACATCTGCCAACAAATTCATCCACAATCTACTATGGAAAGCCTACTCAAGAACCTATTACTAGATGGGGATCTCAACTCAACTGCAACTTGCTTCTACTTAATCTGGTCTACTTGGAAGGCAAGGAACGTCAGTCTATTTCACCACATTCTTGTTTGTAGTGACAACATCGCTGGAGAATAAAAAAGTATTAGGGAATCATATGAAGCACACAACTCCAAACCATTTGCTGTTGTTGATTAAGTGCCTTTACAGGAAACTGAATGACCATCAGACACCACTTCCGGTTAACATTTGAAGACCAACTTCGACAGAGCATTTTACGATGCCAGAATTGGAGGGGCTGCAATACTACGTGACAATAGAGGTTTTTTTAAAGGTGCAATTACTACTTTCTAGGAAGGGGAATCAACTTTGGAGGCAGAGGGCTTAGGTCAAAAATTAGAACTTGTACTATGCAAGTGGAAAAGGAATGATAATATCATCATTGAAGGAGACAATAAATGCTTTATAAATGCTTCATAAATGCTATTTATTTCGCACAAGAATACTATGTTGAGAAACACATATTTTTTAGATCAGATCTATTGTCCCACTATTTATGTCCTATATTCAGTTCCCACACTTTTACATGTAGGCCTCAGCCGGTATAAAATAAAAATAGAATCCACATGTAATAGGGTGAGAACTCATGTTTTTGTTCTATAGTAGCCCATATCCGTATGGATATGGAAAAACTTTTGTTCTATTAATTTATAAAGATATTCTCTTACCGCCAAATTAAAAAAAACTAAACTAATGGTAGGTTAATGTGTAAATATTCCAAGAATGAAATATATATATATATATATATATATATATATATATATATATATATATATATATATATATATATATATATATATATATATATAATCTGTCATGCCCCGATCTCCCGCAGGCTAAATCGGCTGTCCCCGCTAGGCGAGAATCACCGCGCCAGCGCTCCCACGGAACGATCGCTTGACCCATCCGGACGTGATTTCGCACGAGCGTGAGCCGCGCCCGTGCAAAGCCGTGGTTCATTGGCTGGCGGTAAGAAGTCTAAGCCACAGAGTCGCACAGATTGTCCGAGTGCAGCGGAATTATAAACGCATAGGCAATTTGGTAACAAGTTCACTGAGTTGACAATAGCGAAAGCATTGAATAACATAAGTTAAAGTAAAACTCTTTTTTGACATAAACAAGTGTTACATGCGACGTATAGCCGAGATTACAAGTCGCTCGAGCCTCTCTCTCTGAAACAATAAAAGCGTGCCAAGTGACTACAATTATGGAATGATGTACATGCGATGTTTAGGCGATGTTCCAACATTAAGTCTTATATATGTGCTTCTGTTCCGGACGCAACGCTCCAAGGCTTCAGAGTGAACTCCTGGCCTTAGCACACACAAAGGAGGCAACCGCACCGAATGAGGTTCTCCCGTACCCTACAAACAACCTGGTAGATTATCAGTACACGAATGCACTGGTGGGGAGGTTACTCGCCCGCTCGACAAATCCAAACACGTAATATAGGTTTCGTGCACCAACTATTATGTTGTCGTTCTAGTTGCCTTAGGATCAGTTTTATGACAAAGATTGCATAGCCCAACTCGTGTGGTAGTACGCCGTGCGATATAAGAGGAAACACGACGAGACTTACCAACTTACCATTTGTCCTTCCCTGTCCAAGGCAAACAAGTTAATTTAAGCACGAGCATATAAAACATTCAAGGCAATGGCATGTACAACACTACGTCATGATCGTTTAGGCATTTCGGATATTCTCGATTGTGATGCAATGACTCTTACGCGGATAGCTGCTAAGCGAGGATGACTTATCTATATGACATGTGTCGCTGGCATAGCCATAAAGGACCCAGTCCAAGACGAGAATGGAATACAATAAAAGCATAAGAGGCGCTACAAACCATCTCGCCCGCACACGAATGGACCACACACGAAGTTCCATCTGGATCGGATCGGCCCCAGTGTCCCGGTGACCGTCCGTGGAACTATACCTCGTTTCCGAGTTGTCCGTGACATGCAATTATTGGTCTTCCAATTTTACGAGATACACGAGAACACGAGAACACGAGAAAACGAGTACACGAGATGCTTAAATCCTGATTCTTGCTCTGAAAGAGAATTGCTCCACGAGCTGTATTTCTTGAATTGCTTGACATGATTCTCGTTCAATGAACGACTTGCTTTGATGCATTCCCCTGGTGCGGGGATTGCCTTGGTGACCTAACAGTCCCGGATACTTGCAGGTTCATTCTTGCACGGAATGACTATTAGTAAGTCTTTCGAGGAGAACTAGATGAATGCATGACATGCACAATATTACACAATTGAGGCATAGTTTATGCGACAAGCATCGAACGAGGCATTATACAAGCAGGCAAGTATGCATTTGTATAACATAACCATTCACATTAGCTCGGGCCCGAAGGTAAGCCGAGGAGTGAAACTGTAAGGGGACTTACCGAGCGACATGATCTAGGGTAGCATGCGAGGGTCTTAATATAAGCAATATTTTATTTCCATGTTCTAGCACAAGCAATACAAGTTGGGATTATTCTCTTAGCTAGGTGCGTTGTATTCTTATTAGCATGCAGGGGTGATTCACCTAGCGACTAGCATGTATCG